>VXBO01012637.1:0-10629 GCA_013400135.1 Rhinoptilus africanus
AGTGAGTCCAGAGAAGGGCAACTTAGCTGACTGAGGAATTGGAGTATCTCCCTTATGAGGAAAGGCTGAAAGAGCTGGGACTCTAGCCTGAAGAAGAGAAGGCTGAGGGGAGACCTTATTATGGCACACAAGTATCTAAAGGGTGGGTTGAAGGAGGATGGAGCCAGGCTCTTTACAATGGTTCCCAGTGACAGGACAAGGGGCAATGGGCACAAGTTGGAACATAGGAAGTTCCGTTCAAATACACAGAAAAACTTCTTTACAGTTAGGGCGACAGAGCACTGGAACAGGCTGCCCAGGGAGGTTGTGGAATCCCCTTCTCTGGAGATTTTCAAGACCTGCCTGGATGCAGTCCTGAGTAATGTGCTCTAGGCAATCCTGCTTTGGCAGGGGAGTTGGACAAGTTGATCTCTAGAGGTCCCTTCCAACTCTGAAGATTCAGTGAAAGACACGGGTGAGCTTATCTGAAGACTGAAATTGGTTGGGCAAGTAGTCTAAGAGCTATTCTTGCTATTCTTTAAGTATTACATGCACTTACAGAGCTTTTAATGTCAAACCTTTTAAGTCAGAAATTTTCATCTGCATATTCAAATTATTTCAAATTTACTGTTTACAAAAGCCAGCTTCACATCTCAGGTGTAACTACTGTTTTAAATGTAGCTTCGGGAAGGCATAAACCAGGATCTTTGTTTTGTCAGAAGGATATCAGACTTCAGAATCTTTCTCCTAGAGAGAAAAAAAGCACTCAAGCATCCTAAAGGATGGATTTCATTGATATTTGCTAACACAACAAAAACAGTGAAAATGACGGCCCAGGTAAATGGAACAAGCTGAAGGTTCACACTAAAGATACTTCACTGTGCTTGAACATGATCAAGCATACTTAAATTTGTATCATTTAATACAAGCCTTCAGTTCTGTAAACTAGTGATCCAGAATAAAATACTGCTGTGATTCTCCCCAGCTTTTGTAAACCTGACAAACAAGACTCAATGATTCATGAGGCACCTTTTTTATCTCCTTCCTTCAGTATATACTATCTTTCTTCAGTATATACTGAGGTATCACTAGCTCAAGAAATGTACAAAAACTTGCCAGACTGACAAGTATGCTTATAAACTATTATATTTCAACTGTACTCAAACCAAGAATGAAAAAAAAGCAGTGTTCCCATTCTGTTGAAAAAGTAGGAACAATGGAACTTTTAAAAATCACTAATGAAGTATTTTCTAAACAGATGTTTTCCTGGAATGAAATATTAAAAGAAAAAATGGAATACGAAAGAAAAATCCTATAAAGCTAGTTATTATTTTCAAAATAGGAAGAAAGAATGCTAAGCTAGAAATACTTGCTGCATTTCATAAACACATCTTTTTCATAAAACTTGACAAGGGCAAGAAACCAGTCATGCAAAACAAAGCATTTGAGCAAAGGTATTACTTGCCTCAAGCTGTTCATCTTCCAACAGTTTTATAACCAGCCATCTAATGTCATTGACTGCTTCTTCATTGTTTAGAAAGATAAAGAGATTGTAGAACACCATGGTCTGGAGGTAGGTTAATATGGTATACCTAGCATGCCAAGAATTGCTTCTTGCTGTCTACAAATAAAAATAAATAGTAAGTATGAAAAAGCAACAATGTGAAAGAAAGCAGCTATCTAATGTAAAGATAACAATAATGAAGAACAAAAATTTTTGGGGACAGTTACAAATAGCTTCCCTTAATCAGATATTTTTGTTTCATACACTCAGTTTCCAAAGCACACAATTATTGTTTAAACAGTAATTTATAACATGCTTACTTTTATTTAACAGATACCTGATTACTTAACAGATACCTAATACTGTAAAAGACAAAGCAGCCAAGTTTCTCCCTTTAATAATTTCCAACACCAGTCATAAGGCAGATAAAAATAAACCAGAAATTTTCTTCTGCTTGAGTGTATGTATATATACATATATCCTATACGGTGCATTTGGAAAGCAAAAGTTTTTCAAGTTCCTTTACTCTCATCTCCACGTGCTTATTGAAGTCCAAGTTACTGAAAGAATCAGGCATGAGTGCAGCCTGTATTGCAACACTGCAGTTACTATTTTGGCTGTACGTGCAGCTTACAGCAACATTTTTCAACAGGTAGTTTTAGTACTGCAGGTCAGTCTTGAATGACTTGAGAAAAAAGAAGCATTGACTGCATGACAAACTGTGTACAGAATGAACCATTCAATTCAAGAGTGCATTTTCATTTGTGCATTTTTCAGAACACAGCAGCAGTTGGTAAAGACTGTAAAACTCTCAAATGTCAGAAATTCAAGGGCAGTTCTTTATATGACGACTCATTTTGAAACTGGATTTTGAATTGTTATGGTCATGAGAAGACATGTTTGGCTTAAATTTATCCACTACTGAACGAATTTTAATTTATTACAATAATGACCAATTTCTTATCAAGATACATGTTATTTAAATGTTTAGAAGTAGGGAACAAAACAAAATACATTTACTGTGTCTAAGACTGTTTTAAAACAATTTTAATAAACACTTTCCTTTCACCTCTAAGAAAAATCAGTATTTGATTCCCTTCAAATCACAACTATTGTATAATCTTTAAGGAAAAAAAAAGGACCGAGCACATCAGATAAGAAGTTTTAAGCTATTTAGACCATACTCACTTGTTTTAGCACCTGAAGTACTAAAGGCACTTGCTGAGGATACAGCAAACCCTGAGACATTAACGACAAACACATCTTAGTATCTCTTTTGAGCTCATCATAGCTATTGTCATTTTCTACTGGTGCAATCTATGGAACAAGATGGGGGGGGGAGGAGGGGAAGGCTTATGTTAGTAAGTGAGCATTGCTAATAGCAAAATCCTGAAACAAAGTTTAATCTCAAAGGACAGCTGTCTATGAAAATACAATCAACATAACACTGAAAGATTAGGGAAACTACAAAAAACGATCAAAGTAACATTAAAATATTCTCAGCAATAAAATGTGGACAAAAATTAATAGAATCAAGAGGTCCTTGCTCCTTGCACCATATACTACTTATCTAAGCAGTATGGCTAGTCTGAAGCTCTTAAGGAGGATTAAATGGGTGCTATTAAGACTTCTTAAGGTTCTTCATTGCAATTCTGGTATCAAATCCAATTAATGTAGTGTTTCAGATGTAGGTCCAATACTGAGAGAAAGCTTTATCAGTATTTCTAGTTCAATTTCACCTTTATTTTTCAGTCACATATATTATTGTTGGGTAACTGACTGATGTTTATATAAGGTAAGATATATGCCTTGCAGCATGCAAATATGTATTATTTCAGATATGCAGGTAGCACTGATGGACCCAGCTTCATAAAAGCATACAAGGATTAGAGGTGCCAGGAAAAATAAGAGAAAGAAAATAATTAAATATAAGTATCAGAATAGAAACAACACACACTCATTCATGAACTAAACACTTTTGCCGCTCAGATTATACATTTAAAGGGCATTCACCTACAAATCGTTCTTGTCGGGAAACCACTTAACAGGCTAGATTAATGATTAAAGGTTATGTATGTTTACAGCTGGTAAAAAAAATTTGTGCCTCTTTGGTATGTGTGTTTTTTATTATAAATAAAAAGAAAACTTGTAATGGTAGAGTCCCTTATAACTTTGGTTTATATATAGAATCCCTTTTCAATCAAACATGACTAGTAGAGGAGCAATTAAAGCATATACCTTGAAAAATAAGGGTAAAAGCTGGAGTTGCTCTGTGACAGCTGTAGAGAAGGACCGTCCTGCACTTGCCATCAACCACTTCAGAACTGTTTTTATAAAGAAAAATGATCACTGATGAAGAAGATAAAAAATAGCAACAATCCCAAAACAAGTTATAGACCAAATTTATTGCAAGACTTGCCTGGAAGATTTTCACATATTAGAGTGCACCTATACTAGTTAGTTTGACCCTGAAAAGGTGACTTTATAAACCTCAACCCTAAAACAACAGATACCTTGTTGCAGCTCAGATCTGGGAGGTGTAATTGTGTACTGTGACTGTATGATTTGCAGACCTTGATCATCATGTCCTAAAATACCCCCCATTTCTTAACCTCACTAAGTAACTCACTAGTTTTCAAGAGTTTAATGCCCTGAGTTCGCTCGTCTTGTTCACCAACTCCATTCTCTTCCATAACATGATTCTGAATTTCTTCATCTGCTTCCATGAGGGGTTTAAGATTTTCAAGTATGCGGGTAGTAAATTCATGGACCCGAGGAGATTTAGTTGCAGTAGTATTTGGCAAAGAAACATCTACCATGAATATGTAGGTCAACACACTAAAAAAGGAAACAAAGCAAGAACATACAGTTAGCATGACTACTGTCCAGAGAACGTAGTTAAAAGTGATCTGAGATAAATTTTTTTGAACTTTGAAGTTTAATACTTATAGAAAATTTCCTCTTATCTGCACTTCAAAGTTATTTAAAACCAAATGTTTTTCAACTACCCTCTTCGTACATACTTGAATCAAGCAGGGTTAGACAACCACTAAGCTGCAATTCCCCTCTCCTTCCAACAGATCTGCCAGTAGTTCTTAATTAACTAAAATGTTCTCTAAAGGATTCCCTGGATATTTATGGCTTATTAAGGATTAGATGTAGTAAGTTGTTTAGTTTGGGGTTTTTTGGGTTTGTTCTTTTGTTTTGAGCTTTAGAGATATCATACACAAACATGACAGGCCATACACAATAGAAGACAAAACCAGAGAAGTCACCTGAAGTTTCTGAAGCAAGTGTGTTAATAATAATGTATCTGATTTCTGTATTCACACACAGACATAAGCAGTCACCACTTCAGTGTAATTATTTAGATACTCAATTACACAAATAAAATGAAGGAAACTGCAGAAGAAAACACTGACCTTCCTATTCTCTCTCGGACATTTTTGTAAACCTGGGTAAGTTTAGGTTCCAAGTACTTCAGCAGTCTATGCAACAGCTCTGGTACTCTCCATTCTTGCTGTGCAAGGCCACCTTGCAGTACATAAAGTCGGCTAGAAATCAGAACAGCATATCTTTAGTCATACAAAATTGTTCCTCCATTCCCCAGTCCCCTCCAAGCCCTGTTTTGTAATGTTTTGTGTGAATTGCATGCAACAATGGGTAAAAATTACAGAATGAAACAACAGTACTGCTGTTTATGCCGGTTCCAAACCTTCACATTCTGTTAACTACATTTAATTACATTACAAAATAATAATGAAGAAACTGCCGTTATGTGAGGAAAGCTAATTGGAAAGGAGAGCTTTTGTTCCCTGCTTCTACAAGCCAGCTGACACAATATGTTCTCAATACATTTTATCCATGCTTTATTTCCTTCTTTATTTGGCCACAATAAACCAGTTAAAATTAATTTTACCATGCATCTACAAATGATCCTCCTTCACCACTCAGTGGAGATTCCAACAGCAATTCAAATAACCAGTGAAGTTTCCTAGGATCTCTGCTCTCCTGAAAATAAATAGGAGATATAAGCAAATTGGGTTTTTTAAAATGTAAATATGTATAAATAAGGGAAGTTTTGACAGAGATTTTCTTTGCATCTCTTGGGTTTATTCTATTAAGCAAGTACAGAGTTAAACGTCTTTTCACAATGATCCTCAATAGGAGGAAAACACAATGAAACTACATGGAGTTTTAATTATTTGGTAAATACAATGATAAGAATAGAACTAACTTTAGCTTATTTTTTGACATAGATGAATAAACGGGTCTGAATTTTGCTAATTAATTGCCAGGGTTCTGGCTGAAAAACTATGCTGAATTTTGCTGACTAATTTCAAAGAATTACTGATCCAAGATATTTGTGGCTTATAATTTACACTGCTTCTCAGACACAGAATCACACTATAACTCCCAGACCACCACAGCATACAGAAATCTTACTGTATGTTAGAAGACATTTTCACAGCATGATGGTAAGCTGCACATTTTTAAACCAAGAATAAATGTGTAATTTGAGTTCAAAAACTCCAAGGAAATTGAACACACAGAAAGTATATACATTATATCACCCACTAACCCTATATAGCTCTTCTAAAATACTTAAGAAAAGTAAGGCTTTATTTCCGTTCTAAAATACTATATCAAACTGTCTGCAAAGGGCAGAAGACAACAAAGTTTACAGTACTCAGTTTTAGCTGATAAAATATATGCAAATACCTCTGTTCATAAAGCTCTTATTTACATATTATCTGGATATTATATAATATATCTACGTATTACTTGACCATCTGGATATAACTTTCCTAGATTAAAAAAGGGGTACTTACACAGGAGGTTGCTATGCATGTGCCCCAATCGTTATACGTTTCCACTGTAATGTTGGATAGAGCTGTTCGAAGCAATGGACAGAGAAGCTTCCAAAGTTTTTCCACCTACTCAGCAAACAGGCAAAGGACAAGATTTGACTATTTAAGGACAAAATGGCTATCTAACCTCTGTGAACCCAAATCCTTCGATCTTTTCAAATAATGGAATAATACTGGTTCTGGAAACCGCTACAGTATCTTATTTATCAAAGGAAATAAATGCCATCAGAGGTAAGATTTCAGGAAATTTTGTTTACAAGGTATTTTGAAATACTAGGGACTACATATGCACCATTTTCACGGTGACTTCAGTACAATTGTATCAGAGACTGCATACATTTTGCTTTTTGTAGGACAGCAGTCTTGTATGCCCCAAGGACTTCTTCCCCCCAGTTTTAAATTTTTTTTTATTTAGGAAATGATTCTTCCAGAATTACTTTTCAGTACAGAAATTCATTTAAAGATAATATAGACAGCTAGGTCTAGACTAAATAAAGATGTAATAGTCCGAGGGGGATTTAAGCACTTATTCCAGTTGGAAATTACAAACTATGTCAGCTTTGCTAGCTCCTTTCCAGCAAACTGTTATTAGTTTTAAACTTGAAGCATTTTACTCAGTTCTAGCATTATACAGGCACCAAACCAAGCTACAAATTGTGCTGAAAGTTTCGCAATGAAGCACTAAGTGTTGTAACTTTCTCCAGTCCTTCTTTGTACATAAGACACATTAAAAGCCCTCAACTTCATATGTTTGAGTTGTTTAATAATTCAAACTTTTCCTTATATTCCATGAATCACTCAAATATACTACTTCAGCACCTTCTCAAATGTCCAGTGTTTAGAACCTCTTATTAAGCCAGCTATAATTTCAGCTACACATCTCTGTGTGCTTTCATGGGAGTCTGACACAAGTCGTTCTAAATGGGGCTGAAGAACTGGTAAGAAGGCATCGTCAAAGTTTCTGAAAAGGCCCTGTAAAAAAAGATGTGAAAGTGTGTTCAGTAATTATCAGTCTAAACCATTATCTTTGCAAGAAGAACATAAAATCATGAAGCACATGAGATGTGAATATGCAGGAAGTGAAGTTACTTTGCTTTTGTAACAGAATTATATACAAGCGTCCTATGTACTTCTACATTGCTCTAAGTATGCTTCCCTATGTAGTTAATCAGAGAAGATACAATTAATCATAGCAGCATACCTTTAAAAGCTAACATTTTGCAACAGTGGGGTATAAGACAAGAAGTGTGTGGCTTTTCCATGCTTTGATAGTTATCTACAAAAAGGAAGCAACTTAGTTACTGAACTCTAGTTACCTTGAAGAGGCAAAATCTGCGAGGATTAAATTTGTCTTTTCCTTTTCTGTCTTCTAAAGACAAGAATTTTATTAACTGCTCAACAAACTTGGGATCAGAAAAGTGATCGTATATAATTTGTTCTGCCTGTAATGAAAAACAAGAAAAGGATTAGCTTTGAGGTGCTTGATTGTCACAGTAATATCCCAATCTTTTCAAGTCCCATTTTTCATTTTAATTCTATTTTCAGTAAAAATCATTCATAGATCATCTATTTCCCCCCTCATTTTATAGGGAATATTGGGTAATGTTTTGCAAGACTCCTGATTTTGATTTTTATTAATCACTTTAGACTGTCTTTCCTTTCACTAGCTCAACACCTACAAAGCTGTCATTCCTACTGTTATTAACTACCTTGTTCTAAACTCTGATAAAAGTTTGAGAGGGAAAAAGAAAGTGCTCATTAATACAATTAATCCATGATCACTGTCAGAGAAGCTGCAATACATTAAAATAATAATTTCTTCTTGTATACTCACACAGTAAGTATGAAAATGAGGTAGAAAAATACACCTAAAAATGCCTTATTGGGATTTAGGTTTCAGAATAGCTATCACTTATTGCTTGTTAAAACCATGGTTATATCCACACAGCCTTGAAACTGCACAGTTCAACCTCCATCTTGGTTTGTAATCGAGCAAAACAAATCTGTTTCTACCCATTTTATGTAAGCACTCTCTAAAAAGACAGAAGGGAATTTGGTCTCCACAGTAATCTATGGACAATATTAAAAAGAGAAGGAAGAGGAGTAGTATTAAAAGAAACACACAAAACAGACATGATGAAACTCTTACCTCTGTCAGCTCATCTCTCCTCCGACCAAGCTTTGGTTGATGCTCAACTGGGGCATAAACTGTCATAATTCTGAAGATTAAAAAAATAATACAGTAACATGTTTCAAAGTAAAATAAAGCTTATGATTATTTTCTATATTCTGTATATCAAATAGGATTTATCATCAACTCCAAAAGAGCAGAACTTAATAGGAAATTTACAATAAAAATATTAAGTCTTGTGTTACAGATGTTTTGCTACAGCAAGCAATCCAGAATTATTAGTGAGAGAATACTCCGCATATTTTGTAACTACATGATTTTCAAACATGCTTATCTCATTTTAAGACCGGCAGGTAAACAGCCATATGAAATACGTGCCTACAGTACCCACAAAACCCAAAGAGAAGCAGGTAGAAAATAAATAATAATAACAAAAAAAGAAAAAACCACAAAACCCACACAGAAATGTTAAAACAAGCAAGGAGCACAAAAGATGAAATAAGTTGTATTTTCTGTTTCAATTAAAAAAACCCTAAACCTAAGAAACATTATTTAATTTCCTACAGGGTTTTTTCTGCTGACTCTCACAATTCTACAATTCTATCTTAATGCTTAATAATACTCACTGAGGCCAGGTGTAATATCCCCAGTGTGTTTTTTCCACAAAACAACATGACTCCCAAGCTTCCTTAGTCTTTGGTAAACTCTGACTGTTATAATGCAACCACTGGTTATCCGGTCTGTCACCAGCCTGAATGCTGGAAGGCTTAGGGTTTCCACCTGGTTAAAGAGGATTTTACAATCTATCAAACTTGTTCATTAACAATCCCAGCAAATGTTAGGACTTACTTTTATTAAAACATTCCAAAGAGCCCTCACCTCAATCAAATCTGTACAGAGATTTGTCCTAGGAGATTAACAGTAACACTAAGAGATTCCTTTAGTATTTTATATAAATGTGCCATTTAAAATGATTAAAAGAATAAAAAGGAGATACACAAATTATTCTCACAAATTGTAAGTCTTTCTGAAAGGAGAATGACCATATCACTGGTTTTAACTCACTTCAAATAAGTGAATAGCTTAATACACACTTGCACATATAATACTGCTTAAAAAAACCCAACCTGAAAAATGATTAGATTACTTATTTTGTTTGCTTAGGATATTAACAACCAGAGAAAAATGCAAATCTTGTGAATGTATGCTTAATTTAACCAGAAAAATATTTTTTAAAAATTTATGATAAATGTTAGGCAAGACATTTCTAATATTAAATAAAAACCTACTTATTTCATAGGGGCAGATGGGCACTTTCTTGTGTGTTCTCTTAAGCTGCTTAAGAATACCAGCCACAGCTGAGATGGCCACCTAAAAGAAAGAAATGGGCATTAATGTATCCATTCCATAGGCTCACCTCCAGAAGGATGTGTCTAGTCATCTTGCAGACAAATTTTAAGCTAGCTACTCATCGTCCTAAAAAGCCAGTAAACATTACAGTGAAGCTCATCACCCTAGTGGTTGATACATCTCATAAA
The DNA here is from genome assembly GCA_013400135.1 of Rhinoptilus africanus. Taxonomy (NCBI): domain Eukaryota; kingdom Metazoa; phylum Chordata; class Aves; order Charadriiformes; family Glareolidae; genus Rhinoptilus; species Rhinoptilus africanus. The sequence continues at coordinate 10,024 of VXBO01012637.1, forward strand.
GAAGTGATCTCAATCATTTCAGGGGATACAGGACAGTGTGAGCTTTATAGCTCAGAAAAACCTCCCCCACTAACCATTTTCAGAAGGAAAAAAAAAAAAAAAAAGGAGATGGCCATTCTTTTCAAGCCTCACTGAGGCAACAAGCAGAATGAAAGGTTACAAATACAACACACAGATGTCTCCCTTCAAGTAATAAGCTGCAGACGGAAAAAAATAGACACCTGCAAAAGAAATTCTGTAAAGTATTCTGAAGTAAGAATGAATAGGTATGTTCCGTATTTTCACAGTTTACAGACTTTACACCATATGTCACAGCTACAGCACCACCAAGACTACTCTTCTTGGATTAGGAACTTTTGTACACATGCATGGCTGGACAGATGAGTAAGGATGCACATACCAGTTTTTGCACTTTACCACAGCAAACCACCACAAACATCTGATCTAAACCCCAGTGAGATTACCTTACGAACTACAATTGCATCATGGTTGAGACACTGCACAAAAAATTTTATGGCACGGCAAGGCAGTATCCTATCATCCCTCAGGAGCAGAGACAGAAAACCAATGCTGATATGCTCGAACTTCCAGGGACTAAAAAAAAAA
>VXBO01012637.1:19470-31465 GCA_013400135.1 Rhinoptilus africanus
TTTCAATATATCCAACATCAATCCAGTACTTTGGTTCTGAGTAAAAAAATAAAGTTTTTATGGTCTCACACACTTGCTCGTTTAGAATAATCTACATGACTGATTTCAGAAGTGTTTGCTCTGTATTCCTCCAAGATCAGATCTTTCCAGTTGGGAAGATACTTGGGAAGAAGGTATTATTTCTGGAATTAACATCGGGGCCGGGGGGGCATTGCAGGGAAAGGAGGGAAAGGAGAAAGTGTGAACCTCCCTACTCCAAATACTATTACTTCTTCAAAAAAGAAAGTAACAGACAAATCCAACAATCTCAGGCAGCTGGACATTAAGGAATTGCGCTTTTTTTGGTGCAGTATGCTGGATATGTTGACAGGTAAATAAGCTTTTATTACATTTTAATGTACTTTTACCCTAAAACATTTTCGCCTGATATGAATTAAATACACTAATCAAGTTCACATAAGGTTTTCCTACCTATGAGACAAGGAAAATTAAAGTGCAATTTCCCAGTTTTCCCTCAGGTAGTCTGCAGAAAGATTACAAATCTTTGTGCTTCTTTTCCACTCCCAGCAAAATGTATGCAACTTTTCTTTACCAGCTGACCAAGTTCCAAATGAAATCTCTACTATTTAAAACAAAGCAAAAACAACACTCCAAGCTCTCTCTCTACACTTCAGGTTCCTGAGCAAACCAGGAATAACAACTGAACACATAGTACAGAGTAATCAAGAACTAGCCTGGTATAGTCCTTACATTCACCATGACATTACTCCACAGGCAGAATTATTCATTGCAACAAGACTGCTAATAGGATGAAATTATTAAATTCAAAATGCAAAGTTTTACAGTTGGCCCACAAACTAAGATTCACGCTAGTAACATTCAGCATAATAAGCGTCAGCCACTAAGCCAGAGAAAACTCTGTTTCACTTCAGACACACAAAAGGAAGGAGGCATGAAATGTTTTTCTTAACTTCAACCAATACTTATAGCAAGACTCTCACAGCAAGGCTTCATACAATGTATAAATAGTGTGCTTCATTCTGTATCAACAGTTTTCAACACAAATTGCGAAGAAAACTTAAGAACAAAGAGTATCCAAAATTATAGCTCAAACAGAAAGCCCAATTAAACAGAACTTTGAAGACTTCACTCCCTTATCTACCACAGTACAAAAACTAAAGCATGTTTATTTAAGAAAACCTGACACACTATGTTTTTCAACTTCCAGACATTTTACAGAGCACTTTATTCAAGTCTCTGTGTATATATTGCTCAGTATGTAAGTACAGTTCAGCAATGAGACACAGCTTTTCAGAAAAAAAAAACTTTTAGCATCACTCCACTGAACCAACTGCAGAATTTTTTTACAATTGCAAAAAAAACCCCATGCCATGTTGAGGACTACATCAAGGGCTGCATCAACCTATTTTGACATATAAGATTAAGAGACAACAGTTGGAAGATGAACAAGGACAAAACAGGGTTACTCACCGTGGAGGAGTAACTGTTTCCTTTTCTGTGTGCAGCTCCCCCAGCAGAGCTGGGAAGTTTCCTGGAGATGCCAAGAGAGGTTAGCTAGCCCTGCCCCTCAGCATATGATATCACATCCTTACACATTTAAAAGTGGTCTTATCCTTGACCTGTAGTGTGAGCACCTTCAGTGAAAGAACATTAAGAAAGCTCCTACCAATGTCTGTAGCAAGAGTAGAGCAATATGGCATCCTAACCACTGTATTTAAGAAAAAGACAAAAAATGGATGTTCTCTGAGAAACCCTGTTTTCACTTCCTTAAATGAGATGCTTAAGTGTTACTTCATTAATAAGCAGACTGCAAGGAAGGAAAGCAAAGGGGAACTCAACTGAATATCAGTGGAAGACTTCTCAACCTTAGAGAGCTTTATACTGTCTGCATTTGAAATAATCCTTATTCACACACCACTGCAGTCATCATAACAAAAGGACATTGATATCACTTACAATTACAGTGGCCCCTTAAGAAAAAGGGTGGACAGAAGCATTATGTATACCTGCACCCATCTTGTGTGACACAGCAACCATTGCACTGTGTTTCTGCAGGTGCATTTTTCCCCCAGTTATGTCAGCGTAATTCCCCACAGCTCTGACTCTGGCTTTGAACACCTTAATTCAGCCACAAAAAGCTACCGCTGTCATAAAAGATTGCTCCTCACAACCTCCGGCAGCCTCCTCAACTCTTCTTTTCCCTTCTCCTTGTAACTATCCATAAAAAAAGTAATTCACAGCTGAAATCAATGGCTTCTCTGCCATGAAGAACACTACGTGGAATAATAATATAAATACACACTATTGACTCATGCAATAGTTTTCTATTAATTTGTTATTCATGGCACATAAGAAAATTCATTCATCCTCCAAAAAAAGATGAAATTTCAATTCCTTCCTACTTACATGTTAAAAATAAAAAGTCAACACCAGGTGACATTTATTACAGTTCTATTTGCTACTGAAATTTAACTATGCTTTTAAATTCTGACAAATTTCAATGATGCAGTTTATTTGTGCATGGACTGTGCACAAGTTTCTTTTCTACTGAATTACCTATCTCTTCCCTAAACACCTGCTCATGTATGAAACTTTCTCAGTAACCCTAAGCATTTAAAATAGCTATTTTCAGAAGGATAAACTATTTAAATCATTCAAGTAAAACACACATGGAAATTGTATTCCCAAATTTGGAAGAAAATAAAAATTGCAAAGTACACATAAGAACTGCTTGGACTCCAGAAAAGTTGGAGCACTGTGAAACCTAAACCTTTTGTGCTCAAGCTCACTAAACAAGGAAATCACTCTTTAAGCACTTCACAGCAGCTATGCTGACATGTATACTGAGTTTGTGTATGTACACACACACACAGAGTGTATACTTTTGGGTATACTGAGCATACCCAAGTCAAGTGTTGGTCAACTTAATGTGTTTTCTGTACTAAATATACTACTTTTCCATTCAGAGACTACCAGTCATCAAAAGATAAAAAAAGGAGTAAGAGAAACTAATGAATCAACATGAAAACATTAACCTAGATTGACAGGAGATTCAAGAAAGCTTGTGCCAATGTACACACTTGTAGATAAAGAGAAGTTCTGAAGCCTTTAACTATTATTTTATTAAGCCGTGAAAATAAGGGCATAATTTGACCCTAACAAGGAAAACATACCAGACCAATACTGGGGAATTTTATTCAGTTTCAGTTTTATCAAACAATAAATAAAAATTATATAAAGAAGAAACCAATAGAAAACCTCTGTATATTAACTATTGAAGAAGTAAATCTATTTTCAATAGCTAATAAATAAAATGAACACAAACTGCTGAGACATAAGCCAGACTAATTTTGAGAGATGAAGAAAGACACTTTAAAATTATCGGGTACTCTCAGGTATTTGACACCGAGGAACAAAAAAAAAAAAACAAGAAACCTTTAAAAGTCCACAGAAATGGACTAAGCAACTTCTCACAAATATTTTAAAGATGAAAAGTTTCTGTAAGTGAACAGTGCGACAGACTTTTAAGCATTATTTCCATGCAATGATGCTGAGGAACTGTAATACACCATCTATAATAAACCAAAGCAGAATCCTGGGTTAAAAGTACTAGTACCATAAAATGTAGTAGTCTCCACACTAGGGGAGAGGCCTTATATTTGCAACAGCTCTATTTTCCTACTGTAGAAGTAACTTCAAAAGGATTATAGCAACAACAAAACATTAATCAGCAAACAGTTACCATGTTAGTGGAAAGAATTCTCAAACATTGATCTCTGCAATTTATTTTAAAGCAGAAAGGTTTAGAACTTCAGTCCAGATCCACTCATTTTCCTCTCTCAAAACAGTACTTAGAACTTTTGTTATAGTCTCATCCCTCTAGAAGACCACATTTATGTAATACCATGATTTAAAATTCATTCATCCAAAAAACGCCAAACCTTGCATCTAATGCATGGTAATTTTATGCAACAACATAGGTCAATTATGACAACAAATAATGACATAAGCATATCACAGCTTGTGGTACCTGTAACATACAGTCAATATATAACTTTCATAATTATTTTTCCCTATTACTTAAGCAAAAAAATCCTACTTTCTACATCAGTCAAGTCATCTTGCCATGTGCTAGTCACTGTTATGACTGAGTCACTTAAATTAATGATCAAAGCAGGTACAGTGATTTCATACAGTTACATGCTGCTCCGAATGAAGAAAGCAGCCTTTCTCCCTTATTCCTGCCACTGCGTTCCCCTGTCTGTGACCCCAAGCAAGGTTACAAACAGACCCCCAAAACAATGTCGGCAAGTATTCGGGTAGCTTTCAGTTATCAAACAGAAAAATAAACCCTTTATGTTTGGGGAAAAGTATCTTGGTGTCAGAGCAGCCTGCAGGCAGATAAAGATTTCACAGTACTAACCAAACCATCATATCTAGCTCCATCCCACTACACACACAGTTTTAAAGTTTATTCTACCCACATATTTCTTTTGCTGAGGTTCAAACTACATAGCTCCAGGCTCTCCCCTGTCTACATGGCTTCCCTTTCACTCAGTGAGCAGGATAGAGGATTATAAAGGAGCAAATACTCATTAACTGTCTGTCTTGGCAAGAATCTTCAGGTATCCTTGACCATCAAGATGAAGGAAAATCTAGCAGTTACACCTACTCAGCTCTACTTTACAGTCAGCACACATAACACTGTACTACATGGAGTGTGATCAGCTATGGTTCACTGCAGTTCAGTGGCGTAGGAGGTATCTGACAAGAAAACTCCCGTGCCAGTTTGTTTTAGAACAAAGTGTAAAATATTTTAAACTTAAACACATCAAGCCATTTACCAATACCTGCATTCAAAAATATTCTTATATTGCCATGTTAGGACACTGAATATCATCATCACTAGAGGTAAGTACTAACTGTGAACAAACAGTACCTAAAATAAGGCCATTCTAGGTAACTGACTTAGTCACTGTAAATTAAATTTAAAATCTGAGCGCTTTATATGCATTCCCAATATATATAATAGGAACAGGCTTGGGAATGTGAACTGGTATCTTACAAAAAAAAAAGTCCCAGGAACTCACGACACAATAACCATTATGATCAAACTTTTCTTCCTGTTTTAATAGCAAGTTCATTAAAAGACACCTCTTACATTCAAACTGGATATAATTTTATTGACAGGAACCTGTTTAATACTGCTTTATAAATCAAAAGATAGCTCCCTCATCAAATATTCGTTACTTGTTGGGGAAGGAAGCTGATGGAATATTAGGCAGCAGAGAGGACATCTTCCTTCTTGGTACCATTCCCTTCTGTGACCCTTGCTTACAGACAGTAACCCACTAAAACAGAATATTAATGTCATAAGAAGCAACACTAGAATGAACATCATCTGTCCTGAATGGATCAACTAAGCCTAATCTCTCAAGATGCTAAGTTGATACTGATCTTTGTAACTGTTCTTGCTAATTAAGTTGAATAAACTGACAGGGATCTTACATTTAAGTGATACGAAGTGCAACAGGATCTCTAAGTATTTAGTCCACCTTACTAGGCCAAACTAAAACCCACTGTGCATAAATTCACTCTACTTCCCTCAGACTGTCTCCTTCATTAAAAATCCATGTTCTGTTTATGACAATTCAAATCATACAAAGAATAAGAACTAAAGTTTACTTAAAGAAAATTCATTCAACTTTGGCAGGCAAATGCCAGAGTCCTGTGTAAAGTCACTAAAAAGATAAATTGCTTTAACTATGTTTTTAAAAAGCCTTAATGTAAACAAAGTTTGGATGTAAGATGCTCCTCACAGCAGGCAGAAAAAGTTTCATCAATATGCATAGTCTGCCCAAAACCAGGTAATGATGGATTCGAAGCTCTGCAGACATTTAGTAGAATGAACTATTGAGTTCCAAAATTATGAGAAAAGTCCGATTTTGATTTCTTTAGTAACAAATTGATTTCAGCACCGTTTCATGTAAAGTGTCTAAATTTAATAAGGCAGCACAGGTAACTGACAGAATGAAGCAAATCTGCCATGAAGTATACAAGTAACTTAGAAGTTGACTATAGTCTCACGTCTTAATCTGTACATTAGGAATTTACAGACCTTGCCTAACAACATAAAAAGGTAACTCTAAACACCCCACACCAAAACAAAACCAGAGCATGAAGAGTGCAGCAAGCAGATCAAGGGATGTTATCCTCCCTCCCTATTCTACCTTGGTGAGGCCACATCTGGGCTCTCCAGTTCAAGGAAGACAGGGAACTGCTGAAGAGGGAACAGCATAGGGCTACAAAGATGATTAGGGGACTGCAACACCTCTCTTGTGAAGAAAGGCTGAGGGAATTAGGTCTCTTCAGTCTGGAAAAAAGACGACTGAGGGGGGATCTCATCAATGCTTATAAATACTGGTGGGTGTCAGGAGGATGGGGCCAGGGTCTTTTCAGTGGTGCCCAGAGACAGGACAAGAGGTAACGGGCACAAACCTGAACATAGGAAGTTCCACCTAAACATGAGGAGGAACTTCTTCGAGGGTGGCAGAGCACTGGAACAGGCTGCCCAAAGAAGTGGTGGAGTCTCCGTCTCTGGAGACATTCAAAACCCGCCTGGACACGTTCCTGTGCAACCTGCTGTAGGTGACCCTGCTCTGGCAGGGGGGTTGGACTAGATGATCTCCAGAGGTCCCTTCCAACCTCTATTATTCTGTGGTTCTGTGACTGTCTACATGTACACAGTCTAATGACAGCTGCAATTCACTCTTCTCCATAGCTGGTGAGGTTCTTTCTTCTGCCAAATGAAGCTTCCATTACTGACAATCAGATAGCCTAGACAAGCGTACAAAGCTACTTACTCTTACACAGGTTTTTCTTCCTTTAATAGATTACCATAGCTACAACAGATTTGTAGCCCTGTATTTTGAAGTTCAAGGCACCTCCTTTGAAGGATCAACACCAGAAACTCTGTCCCTGAACCCAAGAACTATATGAACTGACAGCATCTAATGCTTGCTGCCTAATGGATGTCAGGGCAGGATTCAGACAGAATCAAGAAGTGATGCTAACACGGTCCCACTTTTTCCAATATGGACCAGCAGCACATTGCTGTTCAGTCAATGCTTCCTGCAAACTGTTGGAGTCCTTATTTTAGAAGACAGTCATAATCAGCCTGAATGCCCTGCACTGCCTCTAACTAAAAGATCACTTTCTTTTACCCAATGGTAAAAGATGGCCTCTTCAAAGCTCTCCAACTTAACAAATGTTTTAACATACACTTAAGAAGAGCCTCTCCCACTGTACAAGAAGCTCTCAGAAGCTAGCCACCTGGAGCGTTTGAGGCTATCACTGCTCCTTGGCACTTTTAGTAGCTGGCACTTTGGCAAAAATATCTCAGCAACAACTTTATAGTCACCAAATACAGACTCCAACCATAAGCTTAATTGAAACCCTCCATATTTTAAACATGATATATAACAAGAATACTAAGATCAAACTCATAATTGCCTCTAACAATATTCCAACATACTTTCGTGAAGAAGTCAAAGCTAAACCCCCATCTACTGAAAAATAGTCTGTTTTAAAGCCTGAACTACTATAATGTGACTGAAAGTTCCTATTACTTCCAAAATAAAAGTTTATTCATGTGTCTTTGCTAGAGTTCTACTGTATGCCAGCACCAGTAGCCAGGTTCTGCTGTGACATTATACCCAGGGGTTTGAGCATTCAAACAGGACTTACTTCCTATTTTATTATGAGAAAACAGTCAGTAAGAAGTTAAGTTCAGAATGTTTATGATTTTATTCATTTGACATGACAGGAACATTAGGAAGATGGAATGCACTACAGTTTGAAGGGTTCTGTCAGAGGAGGAAAACCACATAAGTAAATGCCTGACTTCCATTTCCTTTACGTAAAGTCACATCAGTAATGCAGTGCCATCACCTACCTTTTTAAAATGTTTTCAGTCTTGCACAAAAAAAATCACTTATTCTTTCATGTTTTAAGTACTCAAGTGTTTCTGTAAGTCACTATTTCAAGTTTCTATATCTTTATACTACTGTGAGAATTCCTTAAAAATAGTCACTAGAAGCAGATGTGTGATAACAGCAATAAGTACTAAAAAGCAGCATGAATATAATTGCTAAGAATGTTTGTGATATAATAAATTTTACTTACAGATGAGCCACTCTTTCTCCTTTCAGAGGAGGCAGAACGTTCCCAGAACCAATCAAACAGTTGTGCACTATAGCAAGGCACTGCTGCACATCATCTCTTAAACAAAGAAGAAAATCACATTACGTATCTGTTAAACGCTTGAAAAATACAAATGATAAACCATATATTTTGGTAAAGTTTTATAAAAGCCCTTTTCTTTAGCTATATCACTTCTAAACACAAGAGGGAGCACTACAGAAGTCAATCACTTATTTTTGATCCAACCTAATTCTATTAAAGAAATCCAGCATTCGACTTCATTTTTTGAAAAATTTGTTCTGTTTTTTTTTTTTTGAGATTTCACATTCTGAAACAGTGAAGGAAACATCAGTATAATGAGATAAACTAATCTCAAAACAGATAGCTTTATCCCAAAAACCTGAAGAATTTCATCTGAATTTCAGATAAAACCCATGAAATAACTCTCCACCTCAAGGCCAAAAAAAGTCCTTCCCATTATAAGCAAGATGAGTGAATATTTTCTTTATGAGTGAGTGTTTTGCACTGTGAAGACAAATTATAATGTAAGAATGTGAACAACTTTTTTCTGTGTTATTTTAGAAGTTTAAGGAATTATTTTTAAAGCTGTCTCATCTGAAGTACTAGCATTCAGCATACAGTTACAAATTTTGCCCTTTGTTTTCATCTTTGTGATGAGCAGCTCTGATTTGTAAAATAACTCCTTTCAGCCCTAAGCGAAGAGCTCTTAGTATTTGTGCATTACTTATCAACTCTCTATACACGTGTTCAAAGGCTGTTAGAATGTTTTATTTTATTTTTTGTAATAGAAACATCTTACTCTGAAGCTCCTAAATACACTAAAAAAGCTTGATTCCCAATTATTACTTGGTAGAATACTGAGAACAAAAAAAAAAAAAGAAATTTTACAAGAATTCAAGCTCCAGAAATACTGCAGTTCAAAGCAGTAGCAGGCTCACCTAGTAGCCCATTTATTCACACCTGTTACTCCTCCAGCAACTAGCAGTATTCTCTACTCTGGCAGCTTTGCTAGTTTGCATAACAATTTAATTTGCAATTCCTGCACTTGGCTATATTCTCCACCACTGTTTATTTGCATTAAATAGCACAGTGAAGCCTTGACTAAATTGAAGTCCAATTCTGCTATAAATCAACTGCTTTACATACAGAGTGTCAAGAAGAAAAACACCAAAAGAAATAAACATCTAAATAAATTTAAGAAATAACTTACAAAGACTTAAGTAGGAAGTATATCCCAGTCTAAACATACTTTCTGGTTGCAGTTTGGTGGCACTGGTTTGTCAAGCATATGTTGTCCTTTTCAGATTAAAAAAAAAAATGGGGGAACTTCATCTGACAGAAAAATCCTTAGGAGTCTGATACCCCATGCCCTGTTCCATGTAGGGCAGTACTTCAACGCATAAGGTATAACGTCACATGCTATGAACATCAACTGAAGTATATATAGCTTCAAGGACATGAAGGTTTTATATGAGAAATAAAGAAAGTTTGAGATTTAATGCTTGTAAACAGCTTTAGCTATTTGATACTTGTAAATGCTTTAGCACATACTAAACGCATTATTATCTTGTGCTTAGGAAACTATCCTTATGGAGCCACAGTTTCACACTAATAGTTTAACAGGATTGGGCAATGGTATTCTTGCCTCCATTGCTATTTGTTATGCCACTGACTCTGCATTACCTCCTCAGTTTCAACTTTTTGTAGGGACACACTACGTACTAAATGCATTTACTTATAGGAAGGAAGCAGAGAGAGACAGATTTCCAAGCCAAATCAGTTCTGCGTTCCACTTCATAGCTTAGGAACACAAATGGTTGTGCCAAATTAACAAGATAAAACTCAAGAGCTTTTTTATTGCTGACTACAGTTAAATGGAAACACAATTTGTGGTATATATTTAAAAAAAATTCTGGGACAGAAAAGTCTTTATACCAACATACAGTGTCTTTAAGACTTTTTTTTTAAAAGAGTGTTTCTGTTCACACTAATGTGTTATCTATTTTATGAAAAGCACTTTCAAGCTACATGTACTCTTAAGAGTTAAAAATCTTGGAAGTCTTGACATAATGTAAAAGACGGTGTAACATTACAATATTTTACTCCTTATTGGCAGTAACTACTTAAACCAGACATAATTGGATAAATACACCTTCTCCATATTACATATCACCACTAACCTGGACATTTCTAGTTTACCAATTGCATAGTGCTCTAGTCTGGTGAGCTCAGGCTGAAGAAAAGTATCCAGCAAATAAAAAGCGAAGTTTATTTCCTCAGATGAAGGAACATGCCACTGGATGTCCAAGTTCCATAGGTCACCTGGTTTACCCCAGTCCTATAGTAAATATAGACATTTCTTATTAATCAAACTATGAAGCAAACTGTCTTTTTAAAAAATTAGCATTTTAAAAAAACCCAAACACATGAACTAGCTAAAGCTGTAAAGCTGTTATTCCTGACAAATCCAGGAAAAACACCCTAAGAACACAATGAAACCAAATAGAAATCCCAAACCTACTACAATGCCTACATGTACCTGGAAAATAACACATACTCACATACCTGAAAGGACTAAAAGGAAAAGGACTGTACTGGTCTAATTGAAACAGAACTTTGCAATTCCTTTGGCTGGATACATATTCAGAAATATTCTGAAGTACAACTCAAACTTTTGATACCCCTATAGAGAACATGACCTAGCCCATTTAATAATATTTCTTTCCAGTTTTGAACCACAATCAGGAATTTTAAGTTGGACTTTCCATACAATGCTAGGTCATCCCATAACAAAGACAATTTTTTGTATTTTGGTTTACAAAGGGCTCACACTTGCTATAGAATTAACACTATTTGATTATTTGGAAGAGAAAAGTCAGTATTTATTATTAATCCATATTCAATCATGAAGTCCCACAGGACTATATTAATAGATAGGCTTTGCAGTCTTCACTTTCAATTTCCTGTCTTTGACCAATTTTACATGGTAATTTCAGATTACAAAACTTCACCATCTGTTCGTTAAACACCTGCCTGATCTCACTACTTCTCTTCCTTGGAAAAGCAGGCTAGTCCTCCATGAATATACTTGAGAAAGTGACAGAACTGCAATTTTACACTGGTGCAGGGTAGGAAGCAAAGACAAAGACAAACTCAAAATACAAAGACAAACTCAAGCTGTTAACGGCAATTAAGAGTTGATGTAATATACACTTTCTAAAGTATCCACTCATGCATGGAACAACAAAGTAATTGTGAATTTTTTAAATTCAGAGGAGAAATTATAAAAAGAGTAATCTATTTTTGTGTTGGGGCATTTAATTCAGATTTTTTTCTTTGTTAAATCAGTATCTGGTCCAACTTGATCTTTCCATCAGTTTATAAAACTGTACTGGCTTTCAGTAACAAGCATTAGATTGTCTGCAGTTGTAAAATTAAGTAAAAGAACACTTTTCAGCAAAATGTAGCTTTATAGTCAAAGAGAACAGCTGAAAAATGCCTGTAATACTTGTAAACTGACCTCAAAATCTTAACAGAAGACTAGTGTATTACTTTTGACAGTTTCAGTAATTTTTCATATTGTCACTTCTACTTTCATTTTACCTCAAACTCAGCATAGAATCACCAGTCATCTGTTATTCTGCCTAGCTGTAAAATATTTTCTTTCTTACAATTGTTTTGCACTGATGTTCTCAGTTTTCCATGCGCTCACCATTACTTGTTATAACTGATCTGAGCAACCTGATCTAGT
>VXBO01012638.1:7161-46090 GCA_013400135.1 Rhinoptilus africanus
CCCCCAAGCCCTGCCCGCCCGGTTGGGTCTCTCCGCTCCGCGCTCGGCAGGGATCCTCAGCCGGGGGGAGGTGGCCGCCGCCGAAGACCTGGGTCTGGTGGGTCCCTACTTGTGCGACCCCGTTTCTTTCATCCTGGGCTTCTTTTTTTCTTTTCTCTTTTTTTTTTTTTTTCTTTCTCCCTTTCTTTTTCCCTCCCCCTTTGCATTAGGCTCTGTTAGAAAGCGCTCGGGAAGCAAGGCGGGGGGGGTGGGGGTGGTGGTTGCCGCCGCCTGGTAGATGAAAAACTGTGAATTTTACATCTGAATTGCCAGATGGAGAATGGTTAATTTATAGGTTATGTATTGTTTACGTTGAGAGCCCCTGGTCAGGAATCTAGGTCTGTAACTTCAACCCGCTGCAAATAAATCACTATCTGTTCTTCAAAACAGATCAACAATTAATGACGGTGAGCAATCCTGGAAAATTAAACTGCAGCAGACCAGCTCCTACAGAGCTGGATTTTGTCGTGCAAGCCTTATTCTGAGTTTTATGTTTGCTTCCTGCGCGGTTGCTTACTGAGAGCTGTGATTATTTTCTTAGGCGTTCTGTTTTCCCATTTAACACAAGTGCTGAAGTATTCTCGTGTTGGTCTTTGTTTTGTGCTTGCTGGGTCGGTGCTTTGGCTGTAACTGATTTCCCTTTGCTGGGGATGGAATAGAAGGAGCTTTGAAAATTTTAGCGGCTTTGTAGTTGAATAGCGGGTGTCAAATCACGTTTTGGGAAGGAGATAAGGTGATGCGCATTCCTTCAGGTTTTCCTCATCCAAACTAGTAGAATTGTTAAGTTTTCAGATTACAGAAATTTTGCTTGATATGTCTTGTATGTAATATATATATATACTCTAAATATTGTATTTATTTGTGTCAAGTAATACCTCAGAAAGCTGTGCAACAGCTGAATGTATCCTATGCTCAGACCACCCTAAAAGCAAACTGATAGTGACAGACAATCAGGTAAGATAGTTTAACGGAGATGTATGTATCGTGTCCATCACGGGCATTTGAAAGTGTGCACTACTGGAGAAAGTAGTTGAGTACTTTAGTACTTGCATGACATCTTGTGTCTGTGTTTGAAGGAAGGTTGTACTTTGTTACTGTGAGGTGGGGGGGTGTGGTGTGGTTGTGTGTGTGGTGTTTGGTTTGATTGGTGTTTGTTGTGGGTTTTTTTTTAAATATAGTTCTTATACAGTAGTATTCGCTTATGCGTCCCTTGCATTCCCTTTACTGGTTACTATACAGACTGGATAAACTGTAGTTCAGGTTTTCATGAAACAGCTAAAGCATGTTAAAATGGAAAAGCATATGTGTGTAACACTTGAATGCTATTTTTTTTCTTGTGTGCCATATAAATACTGGGTCTAGACTGTATCTAGCAAGCTTACTTATGGACTTAAATTGAGCAAGTCAGCTAAGTCATTATTAAGCTGTAATTAAAAAATATAAAAACCAACAGTCATTGCTGGCATTTGGAAAAGCATAGTAATGAAATACGGGCATGACCTCGGGCGTTATCCATTTTTGGCTCTGGAACAGGAGTCTCTGTTACCTCCTGTAGATCAAAAGAGATGCGTTTTCTTTTGGGATATGTTGCTCTCTACCAGGCTCTCAGGTTATGCTTTTTTCCTGTCTCTCTCTCTTTCTTTCTTCAGTCACACAGCTTATATTCATACAGAAGAGCAAGAGGTTGTATGGGCATGTGTAGGAGTCTTTTAGGGAGGGATTTTCATTTAAGGGCTTTTGGAGTAAATGTTTTTTCCTTAAGCCTGAGTTTGGAAGAGGTGATAAAGGCTACTTGTTGCACAAGGAGAATTTTCATGGGAGCAATGAATAAGAAAATGCGAAGCTGAACGGCAAAAGCATGAAAAGTGGGAAAACGAGGCAAATATGATACTACAACTCATTATTTTTCCCTGCCAGTTTCATTCTAATATCCCTTTCCCATAATATTACTTATCCCAAATACATACATACCTTCCTCTTTCTTGACATAGTCCCCCTACCCCCTTCAGACAAGTTCCTTTATTAGAATGAAAAAGTAGTTTGTATGGTGTGTGGTATTGACAAATGGTAAGATAGCGTATCATACTCCTACATACCTATTGCTCTTCTGTTGGTGACATCCTCAGTTGAATGTAGTCTCCTGGAAAACCTGTTTTGGTTTGGTTTTTTTCTGCTTATTTCTGATATTTAAATAAAACATATCAAAAGTGTGATGTATGAATGAAAATAAACTTTGTTATTTTAGCAAATAACAAAGTGCTTTTTCTCAAAAACTCTTTGGAACATTCTGAATTCCACAGTAAAAATGCTATTAGTGTGGATAATTACTGTAACGCGTCTAACTTGAAACATTTCCATGAAATACAACTAATATTTTAACTTTGTTTTTAAGAATCAAAATGTTAATGCTTCCATTCTTTTTAAAGGTTATTACTGTCTGTCTCTGTATATGCTGCTTTTCAACCTTTTCTAAAGTGTGAGGAAGTCCTTGAAGTAGGTTCTGAGGATGAAGACCTCCATTACTTTGTCTCCATCTGTGGAATTTACTTTTACACATCCTATCCCGAGCATTGGAAAAATATTCTGCATCATTCTGCTTGTTTTGTATTGCCCCATCTTCAGCTCTGTTATTTCAGTTCATGACAACTTTGGTATTAATAAGCTTCAAGAAATAATAAAAAAAGGAAAAGCGTGCTGTACCTCATTTGGAACAGATGGGCATGTTTGTACTAATCATCTTGTGTCTGTCACCATTTATATGGTAGTACCGTAACCAGGGATCAGGACCCCATCTGGGGTTTTCTAATGTAGACCCCATTCTTTAAAGATTGATTCCAGACAATACTAAGTGCGTGTACTTTTTCTCTGACTTAATTAGAAATCCTGGTGGATGCTTCTGCTGCTGAAATGAGGTGCTTCACTTGCACACTTTTTAATGGGCAAAAAAGACACAAAGTTAGCAGTCAAAAATGTTATTGTCTTAATTCCTTCCATTGTATAGTCACCTAAACTACATTTTGTATCTCTTTTAAAGAGGACTAAATTAAGCTAAAACTTACTTGTTAATCACTTAGAAAGTAACTGTTGAGTGAGGCTTTCTACCTCTTGTGTAAATTCACCCTTTAGTTGTCCATGACTTCTACCAAAGCAGCCTCTGGCTCTCTCTGAGACATCCCCAGTGTATCCACATTGTAGCTCAATTCACTATCAAGAATTAGAATTATGAAAGTCTTAAAAAGGAGAGAAGGGGGGAAAAAAAAAGACTATTTTTAAAAATTTAAAAAGAAAATTAAGTTATCCACACTGAATGTGAACATACTGCTCATGAGGAAGTCTTTAAAACAAAATTACATCAAAACTTTCTGTATGTAATCTGTGAGCCACCTTGAGTTTGACTGTTCACTTCTGGTAGTGCTGCTTTGTTACTTGGATGTAGAGTTTCAATGAAGACAATCAGATTTCTGGGAAATCTTTGTCACTACATATGTTAGGTTTCTGTTTTTAACAAAAAAGAACTGACAACAACTCATCTCAATTATGAGAAATGACTAGAAGATACTTCATGGAAACTTTAGGGAATTTTTTTCCTCCATCTACCTACTTACAGTTTGAAAGAATTTTTCTTGGGGAAAATGTACAGAGGTGCTAAGCAGCTTACCGTTATGTGTGATACTGTCTGATAATTATTTTGTTATTAGTCAGTTCAGTGTGAAGCATTGTGTGTAGTTCATTATGACTTCCTGTACATAGAAACAAAGTATATAGAGGAACCGTAGTTTTTTTGTACCATCAATTTGTGAAGCTTTTGTGTGGGACAAAGTCTGTGGACACTCTGTGTGCCACCTGGCGCTGTTTCAAAGGTCTAAGGGAGACAAATTGTGGAAACTTAATTCATGGTGTACAGTAAAGTTTACATTGGGCTCTCTTCCTCTGAGAGTATGAACTAGTCAGTATAAGGCTGTAACATTTTGCTTTCCTTGTTTTGGAAATGGAAAAAAGAATGGTTAAGCCCAATGATGCGCTCTTCAGAAGATTTGTGAAGGAGTTTTTCAGAGAGATAGCAAGTAGGAGATGCATTTCCCTTCCATTTGCCCAGCGTAGATTATGTAGTCCGCAGTTCTTAGAAGCATTTCTGTAACAGAGGGAATTAAGAACAGAAATTTTCATGCATGTACAATTTTCAGAAAGAAATACTCTGCTCTCATTTTAATGACTGGTTTATCTGCATTTTGAGAACTTTAAACGTTTTGAAAGTCTTCCCCGAGTTACAAATGTTGCCTATAGCAAGTTCTCCATCAGGTTGTTCATATAGTGTTATATATGAGCACATTTAGAGTAACTTTCTATTTCTTACTGGGTCATTGCACCCTTAATCTTCCATATTACACACAGAAATGCCTTAAAACAATATTCAATTGCAATTTCTTTTTAAAACTAGGAAACAGTTTTAATTCATTTCTGTCTACATAAGTACGTGTTACGGTAGTCTTAGTTATGATTTATATATAATTTGCAACTTGCTGTATTTAGGAATTACAGCTGCATATCAAAGTTGGCTGACTCGTCATAGAATTGTCAGGGTTGGAAGGGACCTTAAAGATCATCTAGTTCCAACCTCCTGCCATGGGCAGTGACACCTCCCACTAGATCAGGTTGCTCAGATGCCCATCCAGCCTGGCCTTGAACACTTCCAGGGATGGGGCTTCCACCACCTCTCTGGTCAACCTGTTCCAGTGTCTTACCACCCTCATGGTGAAGAACTTCCCAATGTCCATTCTGAATCAACCCATCTCTAGTTTTAATCCATTCCCTCTAGTCCTATCATTACCTGACATCCTAAAAAGTCCCTCACCAGCTTTCTTGTAGGCCCCCTTAAGATACTGGTCGGCCACAATAAGGTCTCCTCGGAGCCTTCTTTTCTCCAGACTGAACAACACCAACTCTCTCAGTCAGTCTTCGTAGGAGAGGTGCTCCAGCCCCCTGATCATCCTTGTGGTCCTTCTCTGGACACGTTCNTATTTTATCAGCTTGGAGACCAGGATGTCCTGCAGGACAGTGTCAAAGGCCTTGCTCAGGCCCAGGTAGATGACATCAGTTGCTCTCTTGTCTGTTGATGTTGTGACCTTCTTACAGAAGGCCACCAGGTTTGTCAGGCATGATTTACCCTTGGTTGAAGCCATGTTGATTGTACCCAGTCACCTCTTTGTTATTCTTCTGCCTCAGCAGTGCCTCCAGGAGGATCTGCTCCATAATCTTACCAGGCACAGAGGTGAGACTGACTGGCCTGTAGTTCATCCTTCTTTCCCTTTTTGAAAGTGGGGATTATATTTCCCCTTTTCCAGTCAGCAGGTACTTCACCAGACTGCCATGACTTTTGGAATATAATAGAGTGGTTTAGCAACCTCATCCGCCAATTCCCTCAGTACCTGTGGGTGTATCCCATCAGGTCCCATGGACTTGTACAATTTCAGGTTCATCAGATGGTCACAAACCTTATCTTCAGTTACAATGGGCAGTTCTTTCCAACCCCTGCTGTTATCTTCTGTGACTCCAGGAGTGTGGCTGGAGCCCTTGACAGTGAAGACCGAGGAAAAGAAGGCGTTGAGAACCTCGGGCGTTTCCATGTCACTTGGCACCAGCTCTCCTGTTTCCTTTCTGAGGGGGCTCACACCTTCCCTAATCATCTTCTTACCAATAATATATCTATAGAAATTGTTGCTGTTTCCCTTGATCTCCCTGGCTAGATTTAATTCTAACTGAGCTTTAGCTTTTCTAATCAGGTCTCTTGCGGCTCAGTCAGCTTCCTTATATACCCCCTATACTAGCTGTCCTTTCTTCCAGTCCCTGTAAAGATTCTTTTTTGAAGAATCTTTTAAAGATTCTTTTTTGCCAAAAGCTGGAAAATGTGAAATGAATTGACAGGGGACTGTGGGAAGGGAAAGCATATCTAGTGATGTGCATGATTGAATGTCACTTTGGAATACTGGAATTCTTTCTTTCTGTCAGTTTCTTTTGATCCCAGATGAGTCTGTTTAAACCAAACTTTCCATAAGATCTTATAAGTGTGTTGATTTCCTGGGAGACAGACTCTAGACCCTGAATACTTCTGCATGGCTCAACAGAAGGTTTAGTTTCCGAGACAGTGCTGGATAACGTGGTGTACTTTAAAAGTTGTGCTCTAAATTTCTCTAACTGTGCAGGCAAAATTGGTGGATAGTTCGTCAATTTCAGTCTGTGACTCAGGTTACTCATCTATAAAATGGGAAGAATACTCATTTTTTTATGAAAATTTTTGTGAAAGTGTTGTGAAAACAAGTTAATTTTTACGACACGCTAACATAGTACAGTGGTGGGTCCTGCACAGAAGCCCGGTAGGAGATAAAGTCTCTTCAGAGCGTGGTTTAAATAGGGCGTAATAAGGGACACAAACTACAGGGAGAACAGTTGAGTAGCTTCTTTGCTTTGATTGAGAAAGAAGTCCTGTGGTGTGGGAAGAGGTAGTGAAGGATCAGGTAGAGGTAGTAAAGGATCAGGTAAATCATCTCCTTAATTCTTAATAACTGATTTTGCAACTGTTTTCATACTTTTGCTGTTCCTTTTTAAATAAACTTCGTAAACAAATTCGCTGTGTGGATGTTCTCCTGTGAGTCATTAGGTTGTAACCTTTAGCTACGTGTAGTTACTACTAATTAAATTAAGGTATGCTATTAGTATCAATAAAGTTTTTCTTTTTTAACCAGCATTAAGTGGGTTGAGGTACGGGAATTTTTCAGTAGATTCATGCAAATATTCATTACTGGTAGAAGAGCAGCATAACATACAATGATTGCATGTTATACTTCAGGCCCTAGAAAGGACTGAGTTCTGATGGATGTGTCTTCTCCTCATGCCCCCCCTGCAGCTGTTTTTTTTTGGTTTTTTTGTTTTTTTTTTCTTCTCTCTCCCCTCTGATGTCTCTCCAGGGACTTCTCTGTCTGGTTTGTCCTCATACCTCTTCAGGCTTCTGATTCCAGTCCATCATTGTCCAAGTAAATACTACTTTCTTTCTCACATTCAACATTACTTAGACTTCCAGCCTTGAGGTTCCTAAACTGTGGTGTATGGAGTTTGTGGGGTTTTGTGTGGCTTGCTTGTTGTTTATTTGTTTGCTTGGATTTTTTTATTCTCTTCCCCTTCCCTCTCTCATTAACTCTGTTTCTTGGTTGAATGCCTTTTGTATAACCCCTAAACATTCTACTCCACTTGGCTGATAACAGCTTGTTGGTCCTGGAGCTGGTAGAAGTAAGTGTGTCTGTATCTCCGCTGTTTCCATGCTAAGCTGAGCTGTTTGTCTTAAAGACTTAATTAAGACAGACTGCTCTTGAGCTGAGAATCTAGCTGAGGTGTGGACAATTCCAGCTGTTTCTCCTAAAGAAGCAGCAACATCTGGCTGCGAGCAGACAAGTGGATTAGTGATAGATTCAGTTGTCAACAGGATTTACTAGAGGTGTTCGTTAGTCTGGTTTGGCTGTGTTAACCTTCTAACTTCAGGGGAATCAGGAGACAGCAATTATAATGTGCACATCAACAGTTCTTTTACCTTAAGCAATAGATGGAAACTTGATGAACAGTTGTATCTTGATTGTATGCTTACAGTCACAGTGCAAGCAGCTCTATCTACTTGTTAATACTTTAAAGCTTCCTCCTTTCAATTGCAAAGCCTATACTTCTAACAATGAGTAGCTTCTGTTGAGTATTTTACTGTTGCCTCCTATCGGTGTTACTTGTGTCCTAACTGTTTCTATTTATGGATCATAATCCAGTGTGGGGGGCTTTTCATTGTTGTTTTGATTTGGGTTTTTTGTTAATGCTGATGTGCTTTAGATTTCTCTCTTGGAAAGATCTTTGTCCTTCTTGGTGGGGTGGGATGGGATGGTATTTGGGTATTGTAAGGAAGTGATCCGGTCTAGTAAAACGAGATGTGTGTCCTTACTACATATCAGCACAGATCTGAGTCTAAGTGAAAGCATAACCTACACAATGATGTACACAGAGTTTGGCTCTCACTGTGCAGCAACTATGTCATAGAATCGTATCTCAAGTTGGAAGGGACCCATGGGGTGGAGTCCAACTCCCCGCAGTTTGCAGGACTACCTAAAACTAAACCATATGACTGAGAGCATTGTCCAGATGCTCCTTGAACTCTGACAGGCTTGGTGCTGTGACTGCTTCTTTGGGAAGCCTGTTCCAGTGGCTGACCACCCTCTCAGTGAAGAACCTTTTCCTGATGTTCAATCTGAACTTCCCTGATGCAGCTTCATTCCATCTCCTTGTGTCCTAATGTGAGTGATGAGCTGCCACTGAAGGATAACTAAATATTAAGCGTTAATTTCAAAGGGGAAAATAAACCAGAGTTTGAAAACTTAGTATCAGGTTAGCATAGCTATAATGGGACATACATTCCTGTACGCCAGGATTAAAATGTATTGATGTTTGTAAATTTCTGAAAGGAGAGTGCAAAGAATAGAGCAAGGCTCTCTTCAGTGGTGCCCAGTGACAGGACTAGAGGCAGTGGGCACAAACCTGAAACACAGGAGGATTCCTCTGAACATCAGGAAGCACGTTTTCACTGTGATGGTGACCAAGCCCTGGCACAGGTTGCTCTGAGAGGCTGCAGAGTCTCCATCCTTGGAGATGGTCAAAAGCCATCTGGATGCAGTCCTCAGCAACTGATTTTAGGCAGTCCTTCTTGAGCAAGGGGATTGGACCAGGTGACCTACAGTGGTCCCTTCTGACTTCAACCAATCTGTGAAAACGCAGCTCCCCAGGGCTAAATAATTCTAAGGGATAAATACCTGTATTAGAAGAAGTTGTGGGACTGAATAGGTTATTGGCAAAGAGAACTTAGATGTTGGTTGAGTGTAGAGATTGATGTCAAAGGTTATAAGACTCTGCAGATTGAAACACCAAAAGAGACTTCAGGTTCAATTTTTTTCTTTTGGAGTGATCTTTACTAGTGGATTCATGTATGATAGCACATGACTAGACTGTCACTTAAATTTTTTCTAGTCCTATGATCTCAAAAGCCTACCACTAATTCACTTTGTTCACCTGGTTGTAGTTAAGTCTTCATCTAATTTGTGCTTTGTAATCACAATTATGAGTTCTTCCTCTGTCTTCAAGGACACAACCATTCCTTCAGTCTATGGTTTTCTGCCACTTAGTTTTGCAAAAAGCAAATAAAAATGATCAAGTAAGCTGGAGGAAGAAAAACCTAAACTGATACAAGCCATCTGGGTAGACGACTTCTCTTTGTAAGACACCTGTCTGAATGTGATTTTAGTACTAAGATTTCTGTATGCAGTCCTAATATAAATGTTTGTTTATAATTTGTATTGATTGTTGCTTAGCACAACATCTGATTTTGCAGTGCAAATGCTTTCTTTTAGGTCTTACAATTCAATCCACACCACTAGCATTTTTTGTTTGATCTTTAGTAATTTTGTATTGAATCATTTGCAATAAGGTGTGAGGCATTTAATTTTGTATTTTTAACATTGTATACAAAGTTATGAATGGAAGAGAGTCTCATTTATGTATAAAAATTTAGACTTGTTACTAAAGCAGATTTATATTTGTTGTTGTGGTTTAACCCCAGCCAGCAACTGGGACCATGCAGCCGCTCGCTCACTGTCTCCCCGGTTGGGGTGGGGAAGAGAATCAGAAGAGTAAAACTGAGGGAAAAAAAACCTCCTGGGTTGAGATAAAGACAGCTTAATAGGTGTAGCAAGAGCTGCACACACAAACAAAGAAAAACAAGGAATTAATTCACTACTTCCCATGGGCAAGCAGGTGTTCAGCCATCTCCAGGAAAGCAGGGCTCCGTCCTGTGTAACGGTTACTTGGGAAGACAAATGCTGTTACTATGAATGTCCGACCCCTTCCTTCTTCTTACCCCACCTTTATATAGAATCACAGGGTTGGAAGGGACCTCTGGAGATCATCTAGTCCAACCCCCTGCCAGAGCAGGGCCACCCTAGAGCAAGTTGCACAGGAAC
Organism: Rhinoptilus africanus; assembly: GCA_013400135.1. NCBI lineage: Eukaryota > Metazoa > Chordata > Aves > Charadriiformes > Glareolidae > Rhinoptilus > Rhinoptilus africanus. Next base: position 17,238 of record VXBO01012638.1, read on the forward strand.
CCATCCAGGCGGGTTTTGAATGTCTCCAGAGACGGAGACTCCCCCACCTCCCTGGGCAGCCTGTTTCAGTGCTCTGCCACCCTCAAGGGAAAGAAGTTCCTCCTCATGTTTAGGTGGAACTTCCTGTGCTCAAGTTTGTGCCCATTCCCTCTTGTCTTGTCACTGGGCACCACTGAAAAGAGCCTGGCCCCATCCTCCTGACACCCACCCTTCAAGTATTTATAGGCATTAATAAGGTCCCCCCTCAGTTGTCTTTTTTCCAGGCTAAAGAGACCCACTTCCCTCAGCCTTTCTTCGTAAGTCCCCTCGTCATCTTGGTAGCCCTGTGCTGCACCCTCTCCAGCACTTCCCTGTCCTTCTTGAGCTGGGGAGCCCAGAACTGGACACAGTACTCCAGGTGGGGCCTCACCAAGGCAGAGCAGAGGGGGAGGATGACCTCCCTCCACCTGCTGGCCACACTCTTCTTGATGCACCCCAGGATGCCATTGGCCTTCTTGGCCACAGGGGCACATTGCTGGCTCATGACCATCCTGTTGTCCACCAGGACTCCCAGGTCCCTTTCCTCAGAGCTGCTCTCCAGCCAGTCAGCCCCCAACCTGTCCTGGTGCAGGGGGTTATTCCTCCCCAAATGCTATAGATATTAGCCTTCTAAATTCTGTAACTCAAGTCATCTGAGGGTTTTATGACTGTTTTTTATTTGTTATGCTGTTTTGAAAATAAAGTTAATGTAAAGGAAAATATTAATTCCTGCCTCCTTCCCCCATTCCTTTCCAGCTGTTGGGGGGAAAAAAACAAATCGTTCTTGCCTTACTAACTGTTAAAGTAGCTGCCCTCCTAAAAGTGGCTGTGTTAAAACTATGGATGTAGATTAGTGATACTGTGAAATTTTAATACCTAGGCTGGTTGTCAGTTCTTCTCTTGTTTTAGAATATCAATCTAAGAACTTTATGTCAGTGTTCCTGGTAATTCTGGTAAAAAGTATTTTGTAGAGTGAAAGGTCTACTTTTTCAAATAACTAGTCACGTGGCCTACAAGAGCAAGATACTAATCTCCTTTGTATACTGAATGAGTTCTGTTATATTCTGTTTGGATATTTGCTTCAGTTGTCATCCAGAAAGTTATTCCAAAACTTTAATTTAAAAAAGAGGAGTCTTTCTCTAATTACCAGGTTTTCTTCGTTGTCTGAGCTATTTATCTTTGAGCTTTTGTCTTATGTTGGTTTATTTTCTTTGGGTGGGATCTTCCAGTATTCCTGGTATTTATAGTGATTTCTGCTTGTCTTCCACTTACCCTTCTGACTGTTCCTTCTTGTTGCCTCTGGAGATAAATGCTCTCCTGATGTAGTAGACTTTGTGTGCTTTTTCCAATTTGTTATCTCAGTGACAGGTGCTGGTAGTTGCACATAGTATTCCAACCAAGTTCGTGCCAGTACCTTAAAATGTGTGGTAGATATTGAGGTTTTGGCTTTGTTTTTTTTTTTTTTTGGAGTACCTTGTCTAGAATGAATATTGCATAGCACTAGTGTATAGTCTTGTGGTGATTTTCTATGCCTGGACCTAGGCAGAGGACCCTCCCTTCAGCCTCGCACAGAATCACACAGAATCACAGGGTTGGAAGGGACCTTAGTAGATCAGCTAGTCCAACCCCCCTGCCAGAGCAGGGCCACCTTAGAGCAGGTTGCACAGGAACGCGTCCAGGCGGGTTTTGAATGTCTCCAGAGACAGAGACTCCACCACCTCCCTGGGCAGCCTGTTCCAGGGCTCTGCCACCCTCAAGGTAAAGAAGTTCCTCCTCATGTTTAGGTGGAACTTCCTATACTCAAGTTTGTGCCCGTTACCTCTTGTCCTGTCACTGGGCACTACTGAAAAAACCTGGCCCCATTTGCTGACACCCACCCTTCAAATATTTATAAGTGTTGATTAGGTCCAGGCCTCCTGTTTTTCCCCCTTACATTTGATTATCTTTCAGACTTGTAGCATATATTCTTGTTTAGGGGTTCAAATGCAGTCTTTATACTTACAAACATTTCTGTTTCTCTGATCTTTTAGTGTTTTACTGAATGACAGTCTGATCCATCTCTGCCTCCATCCATCTATGATTTCCAATTTCATGCTTACATAAGAAATGATTTTTGGTGTAAGGAAAGTGCAAATTGTTTTATCATAGACTGATCAAACATGAATTGTCCCAGAGTAATATAATAACCTTAAGAATTACACTTATCCTTGTATTTAAAAGTCTTACTTTAGCATGCAGATTTTTTCTAAACTCTTCAAATATTGATATCAAACTAGTGCAGCTGCAATGGCAGTATTACTTTTTTGCTCTGCATTGTTAGTGACAGTGCTGCCTTTATTTTCTTGTATTACACCTTCGTTTTTAAAGTTAATTTAAATATTTAAGATTGAACCGAACTACACCTTAATTTTTAAATATCTTTAAAAAGCTTTACATACCACATTGGTTCATGAATTCTCAGATTGTGTCTGTGCAGTTGCTTTCATTTGAAAATACGAAGGTCTTAATTGTAGGCACAGTAACTTTTGATTGAATATACCTCTTACCAGTTGCCACAGGAATGAAGTTTTACCTGGTATTTCTTTGAAAATGGGTGTTCAGCAGACTTTTAAGGGTATTTCAGTGTCTTCTTGATACCCAATCATTACTGCGCAGCAATACTTTTTTTCCCTTGGTTTTAGCTATTGAAATGCTTTTTTTTTTTTCTTTCCAGTTTGTTTACAATGGCTGTCTCAGTTTGGCTCCAATTCTGTCTTTATTTCTGTATTTCCCAGTCTTTGTGGTGCAACTCTCTTTTCCCAAGGGCTCCGATTACTACTTCCAGCTTTTACTAAGTGGTTGTTTGAATTCACTTGGTAGTATGAAAACTTTACTTGCACCCCAATCAAGGGGACAAACAGCTTAAAACTCAGTTTTGTTCCTTTGGCATGTATGTTGATTGTGACCACTATGTTGGAATTGTATTCATCTCCAAATCACTCCTGCTTTCAATTTGTGCCTTTCAAAACAGAGACGTTATTTATTCACTGCTTGTGTCAATTTAATATAAACATTATTTGTCTCTGAATGTTGGCAAAATCCTATCCTGTGGGATTATATACTTATATGATGTTGCTTGTGAAACTTAAGTTTTGTCACATGTATATAGACTGGAGAATAACCTATATCCTGACTAAGTGTGAGAGTAGTTTTGGTCAGGCAAGCGTGTGCATGTGGCTTTCTTGATGGAAGATTTTTTAATTTTATTTCAAGTTTCCCACTGAGAGCAGCATTCCCAGATGCAGTAATAGTTAATGAGGAGGCTCACGTGGACAAATTTCACTGCTTCTCTTAAGTATCGTATAGCTCAAACATACAGATAGAATGTTGTGAACATTTCTTATCTTTCTGAAAGCTGTCTGCATGGCTAATGTTGGTGTGTGCGATGGTTTCATGTGGTGGAATGGAAGCAGAATTATCCTGCAGCTGATCCATGTGCTATTGATTCACTCTCTGTGAAATGCCGAAAGATGTCCAGAACACTTATGCCTATGGTCTCAACTGATAGCTGAGTTACACTCTCCATTTTTCTGGAGGAGTAAACAGGATAGCTTTTGTGTCCCCTGACAAATTTATTTTGAGCACCAGTATGTCGGTTTTCTCACCAGTACCAGAAAGGCAGGGTATCTCAAAGGCATCCCTTAAAGAAGCCAGGTGAATATGTCAAAGTGAGGTAATGTGTGAAATGAGTCTTCATTCACCAATGGTGGACTAAATGTGCTTTTGTGAGCTTTACAATCTTGCAGAATTCTCCCTGAGTGTCATTTGTAATAATTAAATTGCCATGCTTTATTGTCAGATCTTGTCAGTATTTCAAAGTATGCCTTCAAACAAAACACTTGCATTTCAGTTTAGTACTGATTAGTTTGAGGCTTCTGTATGAACAACTGCATGCACTATTTTTTTGTCTCATTGCAGTCGTAACATAAGCAAGAAGATTGAGAGAGGTCTGATTTCTTGAGTTAGGTCAATATACGCACTTTAATTTCAGTCTTCCTTAGACCATGCCTTTATTGTAGACTCCAGGTATTTTTTTGACTGCGTTCTTTCCTAAACTGTACAAATCATCCTGAAGTATAGCCTGTGAAGGCATGGACTTAAATCTATAAAGACAATTTTTGTAGGCTTTGTTATTAAAATCTAGAGTCTCAAGAGAATATGCATATCATGTGGCTCTTCAGAAGCTTTCGGCAAGTTTTCTTGGGGGTAAAGAATATGCTCTTATCCTAAAGAGTACTCTTTTCCTAAATTGGTATTTGTATTCTAGAGGACCGGGAAACTGTCATCTTTTAGGTGGCCCTGTCAGATTTGTGGTACGTTGAGTTTAGTTACTTCATCTTGGATTTATTCTTGGACATGACTGAGCCATTAACACTCAATTGAAGATCATTTACATAGCATATGTAAGTATTTCAAGTTTTTCAAAAATGAAGTGACTTTTTTTTTTTTTAATGGAGAGTATCAAGAAAACAAGAAGTGGTAGCAGCCTCTCTAATGTAGCTAAACTTCATGGTGTTTGATTGTGACCTTTAGTTCGTGAGAAGATTTCATCCTTTGAAGGTTAAGGTGAAGAGGTCATTGTCAAAAACTTAATAGCTTTTTCTCAGACTTAATGAAACTTACCTCTATTCTCTGCGTCTGCCTTTCTCCCTGCTTTTCCTCCTCACTGGAAAAGTGTTACCTTTTTGCAAAATCCCCTTCATCCAACCATTATGTTTCCGATTTTGCGAGTATAATGACATCCTGCCTACTTACAGCTTCTTCTAGGCATTCTTTTGCCATTTCTTTAAGGAATTGTATTTTTGTAGAGCAAAATAAACTACTACAGGACTGGACATGTTTAGTAAGTTTATTAGGTGAAAACTGTCAGGCTTCTGTCTAACCAAATTTAAGTCCAAGCCAATTTGAATGACTTACTGTACTTTTTTGCAATATTACCATTTTTGTTCTTTCACGTACTTTTCATTCAGTGTTAAACACTCTGAGGACTGCTCATAGTCTGCTTGTTACGCACTTGCCTTTTTTAAGCTTTTATATACAAGCAATGGCATGGAATGTGTTCCCTAGTATTTGGCTGACAAATATATTGCAGATGTCTATTTTACTAACATCATATTTTGTCAGCCTACACTCTTTTCTACATCATGAACCAAATAATTACAGTTTTCTAAATCTTAGTCTGTATTTCTTTGGTCAGTTATGTCTCTTCTGTTTTCTTTCTCTGTCAGAATCTTTTGCTATAGTCTTACAGTTTTTATCTCCTTATAATTTCTCTTCCTATAGCCATGGACAGAAATAAGAAATTATAGTGGTAATGCCTACAGTCCATTTACTTAGTCTTGGGTAGAGGTATGAAAGCTGAGGTCCCACAATAACAGAGCAATTTTGTTTTTCCTTAGGTTGTTGATTGGTTTAGTGGTGAATTCTGTTATGTAGTTTCTCATCCTTTTTTCAAACTGGGTTTATTTTGGTGAAAATGCTGTTTCATAAATGGCAAAAAAAAGCAATTTTATTCTTGTCATTTTTGCTTTCAATCACATCTGAAAAAATGCTGTTGGGTCACTTGCGCCTCGTGGAAGCTGCAAGTGTCTGCAACACCACTGGAGAGAGCTATGTGCTGAGACAAGTTGGTAATGAATACTGTTTACTTGCTGAATCTTTGGGAAGCCTTTTCTACTGACGTTTGGAAAAAAATAAATCTCATCATCAGAAATGTGAAGTTGCCTGGGATCATTTCCTAACTGATTGCAAGGCGGAGTACTATATTCTGTGTAAGTTGTTTGCAGATTTTTTAGTGTGCATATGTGATTTTAGTGTTGTGGCTTGTCTTAATGGTTTGTTCTTTATTCTCACATGTTAGTTCTTTTCATAAATCCTCCAAATTCTTTGTACGTTATCAAAATATCTCCTCTTCCGCAGTTACTACCTGCACATCTTTTCTTTTTCCACAAAATGTTGACTTAATAGGTTAATAAAGAAAATTTATGCTCTTTGCTATATTTTCTGATGGAAGCTTGAAAAATAGTCTCCTAATTTTAACAGGCTTTATTACTTACCTATTGACTCAAAGGATTACCATTAATGAGACTTCTGTTGTGAAACCCAGTACTTTTCATGTAATTTGCCAGTCTGAGTGTTACTTTTGCTTTACAATGTGGTTCTTCATTCCAGAAGACCTTTAATTAGTGGTTTCTGTAAATTCTTGCTGTATCAGTCCTTACTATGTATAGTGCTACCTTACAGAAACAGGAAGCTAACGGTTTCTTGGTACTATGGGTAATACTAGTACCTTGATTTAATGACGGTTAAGTAAACAGTATAACATAATGTAACACTTCTAAATGAGAACAGAAAGTATTCCTCTAGACATTATATCTGAATCAGTATGAAAAATGACTTGGATTTACATGAGCACACTTGGTCCAGCACTCTAAAGTTTTCTGGTTTACTCAACAGCAGAAAGTAACTGCCAAGCTTCAGCTTGGAGTGGCTTTATATGGCCCAGTTATAACTCCTTAGCCGTAGATTTATTATGGAAATAGATTTAATTTAGTGACACTTAAATAATGAAAGTCTTTAACACCTAAGTCACTTCTTACCTTGTTCAGTTGTCAATCAGCTATACATAGTAGGAATTTACCAGGATGTAAATATTTTCTGTAGGTGGCTTAAATCATTAAATTATTTGTTTTTTATTAATAATCCTGCCGAAGCAGAAAGATGCCCGCCTGTTCCACTTCTGTAAATTACTGAGTAATCTCTTCAGAATGCCTTGTTGTATCTCTTGTGGAAATTACAGCTTGACCAATTTCTTCATACGTGCTATATTGTTGAAGCAAAGTTAGTGCTCTCAAAGTACTTCTAATGGTTTGTATTTATTCATACAAGGATGTTACCTACTAAGGGTACAAAAAAAAAAAGGATATAAATAATAAAAAGAAATTATGAAACAGCATGTTAACAGAGGAACAGAGCTTTGGAGTGAACTCTGTTTTGTAGTTTACAAGATTAAAAAGTTTTTACTTCCTCGAAATATTCCCCAAGACAATCTAGGGAAAAACCTTCCTTGGTCTTTTAAACTGTCTTTGTCTTTTTAATGGAATGGCCTGTGACAACAAGAGGCCGCTGGTCATACTGCTTAATTGTGGAGAACGGATTGATGAGTAGTTGCAAATCCTTTTTCTTGGCTACACTTTCTTCTTGTTGGAGTGATATGAACTGTGCAAACACATACATTCGTATCTCTACACATCACAACTTTCTCCCATGCTAGCAATTTATTAAATTCACTTAGGCTTCTAATAGCATTGTGAACGTGAAGGAAGTGTTATTCTCAGTGACTCATTGTAAAATGTCTTGCAAACATAGATTTATAAGTATTTGTATAGGTCAAATTTATGTAAGCTTTCTTAAATTTTGTAGGTGTAATTTTAAATTACTCATCTCAAGATGTAACTACATAAATAATTATGTATAGTTCAGTGAAAGTTCTGAAAAATAAGAATGGTGAAGTTTGTACAGTTGATCAGTTTTTCTGTTGATCTTCCATGCCGTCATGTTTGGATTCTGGATTTGAAAGCGGAGGCAATAGTAAGGCAGGAGACAGACGTGCAAGAAATACAGGAACTGATTTGCTCAAGCTTGCTTAACCTCTTGCAAGACTTCTATAAAATTATCTGAAGGATTAAGATTTAAACACATGTATGAATCTCTGAAAAAGTACTGTTGACACATGACTTCATGTATGTTAAGGCGTAGTTTGTTTGACAATTAGCACAGTTAATTAAATCACCATAGGCGATGTGAACTGCCATCCAAACAAAATACAATTAAATGGAGTGTGGTTTAAGTTCTCCTTTTAGATCATTGGCTGTAATATTTATTGACCTATTAAGTACATTGGATAGGTACTTAATATGCAGGATATCGATCCATGTTTTATTTGCATGTGTGTAATCTGTTTTTTATGCTATTGAGGAAGTAGAGTATGTGTAGTTAAACTATCATAAAGAATTATGTACTATATAGAAACAGTCTGGGTATTGAATCTTTTAATATTTAATATCACAGCCAGTATACTTAGCTGGACTGAGTTGCTATTGGGTTCTGCTAATTATGTGCAGAATGACTTATTTGTATTTTATTTATTTGCGTTTGGCCAAATTTTGGCAATGGTACCCGTTACTAACTGACTGTTTAGAGTAATGAATTGTTCCCCATCCGTGGTCTGGCTGATAATCATAATTTTACATTAAGTATAATCTTTCAATTTAACTTTTGCCACAGGAGGTGGATAACTTTAACCCATCCTATTTTATTGTCCAATAAATGCAGCTTCCACTCTTGTTGCTTTTTCCATGCTTTAATTTTCCTGTTATCGTTGTACAAAGAGTTTATATTTTTTCTTTCTTTTTTCTTTTCTTGTACTAGTTTCTTCCACACGCTCCCTGCCCCGAATGTATAATTTAGTTTTTAATTTTTCAAGCTTTTTTATATGTACCATTTTTTAATGTACTTCTACAGAATTGCTCTTGGTTTCTGTTTTCACGTCTTTGAAGTTCTAGTTGCAGTGGTGCTTATGTGCTTCTGTGTTGAAAGAAGCAGTGAAGCAAGACTTCACTGAAGTCCTACTGTATCATCTCCTTCTGTACAAGGGGTGGAATTCATATTTTAAAGGCTATATTAGCTCAAGATACTCTTACTTTCTTTGTAGTTTTTGAAGACTTTACTTAGCTTACAGTACTATGTAACATAACCAAAGCCTGATTGAATAATAATTTTTTTTTGTTCCTATGCATTAGGATTAGCATTGATTTGTTATGTATTTGAAGTTTTTTGTTATATTTATCTCCTTTTTTTTTTGGTTCTCATATGTGCAGAAACAGTGCACAACTTACTGATTAGTTGATAAGCTTACATTCTAGCTGGTGCAAAGCATCCCAGTGTCTGGAGTGTTTTCTTGCCTTAAAGGTATCCATGTGAACTTTTTCCTTTTTCTTTGCCTTCTAATTAAGTATATGGAATAATACTGGTTTTCTGAAAACATTGTGGAAAACTTCTGAAGTTTCAGTAGTTAAAAATTAAAGAATTATCTATCATCTGAGTCTCTTGTTGAATCTCAAAGGACTTTGAAAGAATTGTCCTTTTTCAAAATGCTTGTCATCTTTCAGTATGTTCCAATATGTTGCAAAAGAAGACAGTGCATCTTTAAAAAAAAAAAAAAAATTAAAAAGGTTTTTTGAAATTCAGTCACATCACTACCGTCCTCCCTCAAAAAACAAAAAAAAAGGTCCTGGATCTTACTAAAGATTCAACACAGATTATTTTGACAGAGGTAGGTGTTTGCACAGCTATACTGGTGGTCCAGAAGACCAGAAACTTTTAACAGTGGGGTGTTACAAGCTAATTCAGTTTTTTTTTTTTTTTAGGTAATGATTGAAGTGGTAACTGTTGTACAGGGGGTAGTTTAGCATTGAATTTTCTCTTGTTGAATGATAGGTTTTGGTTTTTTACTATTTCTTTTAAATGACTTTTTCCCCAGTAAAGCTTACCATTAATCCTAAAAAAACTTTCAGGATTGATCTGCAAATTTTTTCTTACAGAGGAAATTTAAAAGATTGATTATTCTTTGTCCCGTATGGCTGAAGTAATAGGCTATTTCACTGAACCTTTTAAAATTTATTTTTGATCCTACAAGATTAGATGTATTAATTCTATAGAAAATGAATTCCTATTTAGTGATTTCTATACTTCTGAGAGGCATAAGTTGTTACGTACCCTATTGCGTAACCTTGGCTGGCTGCTAGATGCCCACCTAGCTGCTCTCTCACTTCCCCTACTCAACAGAACAGGGGAAAAAAGAAGATGAAAAACTTCATGGGTCAAGAGAAATACAGGAAAATCGCTTACCAATAACCATCATGGACAAAACAGACTAGACTTGGGGAAGATTAATTAAGTTTATTGCCTATTAAAAATAGAAGAGGATGGTGAGAACAAAGACAAAACTAAAGACATCTCCCCAACCCTGCTTCTTTCCAGACTCTGTTTCACTCCTTAATTTCTGACTCTTCTGCCTTCCCCATCGAGCAGTGCAGGGAAGATAAGGAAGAGGAGTTGTGTATGGTTCATAACCCTTCCTCTCTCCTGCTCCTTCCTCACGCTTTCTCCCTTGCTGCAACATGGGTACTAACCAAGGGATGCAGTCCTTCACAGATGTCTCCAATGCCAGCCTTGCCTAAGGACTGCTCCAGCATGGGCACTTCTCACAAGGTACAGTCCTTCAGGTATAGACTGTTCCAGTGTGGGTCCCCTATGGGGTCACAGGTGCTGCCAGGAGGTTGCTCCATCGTGGGCTTCTCTGCACAGTCTGCAGTGTGGATATCTGCTCTGACATGGCCCTCCATGGGCTGACAGGAGGGCAACCTGTGTCACCTCTACGGGCTGCAGGGGAATCTTCTCCAGTGCCTGGAGTACCTCCTCCCTCTTCTCCTTCACTGACTTTGGTGTCTGCAGGGTTGTTTTGCTCACGCTTTTCTCACTTCTCTCTCTCCTAGCTGCTGTGCAGCATTTTTTTACCATTTCATAAATATCACAGTGGTGCCACTGGTGTCACTGATGGGCTTTGGGCAGGGGCGAGTCCATTTGTAGCCTCTGGTGTCTTCCCATAGAGACCATTCCTGCAGCCTCCCCTGCTACCAAATCCTTGCTGTGTGAACACAATACTGATGTTTGTTTTCAAACTCTGACCCTGTGTGCCAGTCAAGCTTAAGAGCTTGGTGGCATGAGAGTTGGACAAACCAGCTGGACAGTTCAACTTGATCATAATATGTGCGTCTCAGGATTACTTAACAGTGTGCTTCAAATGGGACTGTATCACCATGCTCTAATGAAGTTTCTGCTGCAGTTGATCTGATCTGACAGCTATTCACCCCTGGAAGGGGGAGTTTTGTTCCCCACTTCCCTTAGTTCCTTCCCTTCAGGTAGCTTTGACGCTTTTCGCATGTGTTTCACAACTAATTAGGCTTATTTTTCTGGATTGATGCATTTGGTTAATCCTGCAAAGCATCTGATGCTTTTATACATTCTCAGATTGAGGGGAGCAAGTCTCCCTTCTGCTGTGATGAGCTGTTAAAATTAATTTAGCTATGATATGTAACATCATTCCATCTGAAAGCTAGAATGGAGGATCTACATCGAACAGCAAGAAGAGTGAACTTCGTTACATCTTCTTTGTGTTTTTGAGGAATCCTAGACTTACTGTCATGACGTTCCATTAAGAAATATACCAGGGATGAAGGCGGCATCATATTTTCCTGGGAGTATTAGGAAAAGTTACTTCAGTGAGTCTTGTTTTGTCCCAGCTTTCTCAGTATCTGTTTTTATTACAACTGCAAGTACTTAGCACTTGATTCGGCTGCAGTGTGTGTGTGTAGGTACAGAGAAGATGACAGAAACTGAGTTGGCTTTTGAACTGCATTGCATATCGTACCTGTTTAATTACATCTATTCGTTGTACTCATATTTTCACCATTTCCCCTAAAATATGTGTTGTGCTGTATGTATTCTTCACAAAAATTATTTTAATGTCAACATTAGTTTTTTTGTTTTGTAAAAGATTAGCAAAGATTAAGCGAAATCTGTAACTTAGGTTGTTACTGTGAAATGTGGACTAAAGAATACAAAAACGTGTGGGGACATTTTCTGGGGGTGGGTAGATGAGTCTGTTTCATGTTCTAGTTCTCCTTCAGTGTAGGATGACCTTGGCTTGGGCCAGTAAGTCTCAATTATGGCAGGTTACACCATCTTGTTATGGAATGTTCTTCTAGCCCCTCTCTTCTTGTGGATTCTGGTTGATTTTTATTTATGATGTTACAGGTCTGAGAAGTTTGAGGTATACATAGATCCTCCTTTTATAGGAGGTCAGTAGGAAGAAAGTGGCGGACTTGGAATTCGCAGTTCAGGAAAGTGATGACTGTGAGGAAGCTTTTCAAACTTTTAAGTAAATAAATGAAAATATCAAGGCAATGGCAAAGAAATTTTATTTCCTCTAGTTTTTTTTTTTGTTACATTCTTCACTTGTAACTGCCCTGGTACATTCTTTTTCTAAAATCTTAATTATTCCAATGTATGCTATCTAGTTGGGTTTTTTTTCCACTTCCTTTAGTGCTAATTGCTTTTACGTAAAGCTTTCAATTCAGTTTCCTTCTCTACAGCAGTGGAACTTTGTGTAGCTTAGGATGGATTGAGTGGCAGTCTGCATTTGCATCAGTTTAAAGGGACTGAGAAACCAAGTAACTGAGTTGTTCTCATAGTTGAATTTTGGAAGAAGATACCATTGCTTTTTGTCAGTCTTTTACTTAAAAACTTGGATTTATGGCATAGAGGGAAGACTTGTGTTTGGTCTGCTCTGTTCCTTTCCCTGCTTCGTTCTCTATCTGCTTGTCTGTCAGTATTGGCAAATTAAAATTAGTGACACATAACACTTCAACAGCACTGTTGTTTAGACTTTTGGGGAAATTGTGCTCTATTTAATTGTTCAGAAAACACGATGTTTGCTTCAGATGTCTGTTCTCACAGAGTCTAAAATCCAAGCTGGCTAGGATTTATTATTACTGAGTGGCAGTAACAGTTCATACAATAAGAGAACAAGAATCTTGGTTGTATCTCCACAGTGAAGACCAAATACGCTTAGGAATGAGGTGGTTTAGCTTTTCTGTTGTAGCCTTCTTGAAAGTGTTACTGTAATATAGGATAAACTACCTGAATATCAACTGTTGCTGTCTGCCACAATATTGATTACTGAAAACAATAAAAATCTTTCGTACAATTTTTTCTTTGTTTGTATGGGTGTTGTCTGTATATTTCTAGTTGGATTTTGTTTGTACAAGTGGGGGAGGTAAGGTAAACATAAACTAGCTAAACAACATTGACTTCTTAATTTCTTTCCACAGTTTTAAAATCGTGAAATCATGGCTCATTCAAAGACGAGAGCCAACGATGGAAAAATCACATATCCTCCAGGAGTCAAAGAAATCTCTGATAAAATATCTAAAGAAGAGATGGTGAGAAGACTAAAGGTTAGTAAGCAAGTAACTGTTTGCTGATTGAAGTGTCTTGTATATGGCATTCAGTGATCCTATTACTATATTTTTCGATCTGAAAGGATTATTATCTTTTTCCGTTTGGGCTCTACCTTTTCTATGCTCAGAGGAGGAACTTGTTGGCTATTGTGCCTTTGGTTCTACAATTTTCTTGAAGTGACTCATCCAAAAACATTTAAATAAGTTTAATCACAAATGAAAATAAGCTATATTAATTTCAAATACTACTTAAACTTTCTTTCAGCTTCTAGAGTAAGTCAGTACTTTTTAGAGAAGAAAATACTGGAAAACATAGTGTGTCGTAATTTTGGGAATAATATGAATGTGTCAGAGTATGCTCCTTTTATGCATTTGTGGTCTTTGAGTTCCTTATAAAACACACTTTTATTCTCATTATTTCAGTCTGTATTGTAATGAAAGTCTTTGCTTATACTACATGTTTCTGTCTGCTGAATTTCTTGACTACTTTATTTGGTCTAACTTTACAGGAAGGTTGGAGAGATTTGTAAGATAATTATGTTACTACATTTTTTTCTTAATCTGTCCACGTACTGTCACAAAAAGGCAGGCCTGTTAGTATTGTGCGGAAGGAATCCCAGCAACTTGGGTTTGCCCTGTGAAACAGGAGGGAACAGATGTGGGAGAGGAACCTTAAGTATTCTCACAGCTGGAAGAGCTTAATTTGGAGTTTGTTTTTGTAAGAAGTAGTTTTAAGTCAGTTGGAGCTATTGGTAAATGAACAAAACACAATAAAACCCCTAAACTCAATGATTCCTTCTCCCCTCCCCCCAGTAACCTGTCGGTGCTTTGGGAGTTGGGCTGAGAGACTTTAGTTGGTGTAATGCATTCTATGATGTTGAACAGAAGACAACACTAATAACTTTATACATGAGTGACTCCTAACAAAAGAAATAATTTGTTAGCACTTGGGTATTTTTTTCAGCTTATAACAATACACACAGTTCTCTACTGATATTTTTTTTCCCTATAGTTTCATTTAATTTTTAGCCTTGAAAGTCTAGTCCCTTCTGTCATCTTGATATGTCTTGCAGGAGAAGTGTACTTTGCAGGATGCCCTGTATTTCTTGTCTGATCGTTATTCTGGCTGTGCGTTCATCAGTATGCAGGCAGGGAGAAAAACCACACGTTGTATAGACCTGCAGTATAAACAGAATTTCAGGTGCTAAGGAACAGTAGTTGATAGATAAGTGAACTATTTGCCTCTTGATTTCCCTCACTGCCAAATTCATATAAGTTTTAGGGAAGAAACACTTTTCTGTGGATTTTTTTTCATTTACAGAAGCAGATAGTCTGCTCTTTTGTTAATGAGAGTATATTTATATAAATACAAAATACTTGGAAATCTGAGAATAAAATGGAAAATATGCACAGTGAATTTACATATTAGCATAACTTACCTCACAAACTTCATGCATTTTTGATCCATGCCATCTCCATGTTATAGTAGATTTGAAAAGCAGATAGAAACTATGATTGGAGTTATAAACTAGCACTGAAGACAGCAAGAAGGTGATAAACATTTGAAAATGATGAGTATTATGAGAAGAGCATTTTTTCCATGGTTTCTCTTCATACGTAAGAGCCAAGACATCATTTAATGAGAAATATTAATTTTAGACCAGCGTACTTTTCCATAAGTTATGTAACTAAGTTTCAAAGCTTATTACTGTATTAAAGATACAGCAGCCAGAAAAAATGAATAGGTTAAGTAGTATGGGTCACATCTGGAAGATGAAGCTCCAAGAGTATTAATCATGGTGATCTGGGTGTGATTTCAAGCTCAGGAATCCTCTAACCTATTGCTTTGCAGGAAGCTAGAAAGGTATGATAGGAAAACTAGTTTGGTTTTCTTTGTTTTTCCTTAATCACTGTGAAAAATTGCTCTGGAGACAAGATGACTGATTTTGTTTTCCTGACCACTATGGAAGTCATGTTGTCAGGGAAGAGAAACTGAAGGAAGGTTCATTTCTAGAGTAGACAAAAAAACATACTTCACTTCCACAGAATTGAAAACAATTCTGTGTTTTAAATTACTTTAATAGCGTGTAAGGGCACCAGTGCACTTTAGATGGTTCATCTTGTGTCTGAGTGGGGAAGACATTATTTTTCTCTCAACAGAAATTATATGTGTGCATACACTACTGTTCCTCTGTACCTTTTAGAAAAAGATCGTAACATGCTAGAAAACTTTACAGCAGCTGTGATCCTAATTCTGCAGAAATTCTTCCTTTTTTGAAAGTAGGATTTGTTGTTACCTGATCTATTACAGTAAATCAGGGCTCAGGGGTGGAATTTAAAAGAAATTATAGTAAAGTAAAAGCAATTTGTATTGTTGAAGGGTTGTGGGGTTTTATGTCTTTTTTTGGTTTGGTCTTTTTTCTTTTAGGGGGGATTTTTTTGTTTTGGGTGTGTTTTTCTTAGGAACTTAACTGACATCATTATTCTTGAAAAAAATTCTTTTGCATTGTTGAGATAGATGGGAATTTTGACTTTAATTTTCAGGATTGTGTAGCTAAGTCTCTAATTACCATTTTGTTAATTTTAAGATAATTCTGCCTCTGTGACTCAAAGAAGAAATTGGAACAAAGCATCATTATTTTATTTTATCAATAGTTTTTTCTCCTCCAAACAGTGTTGTTTTTTTTTTTTTTAAATATAAGAATTCTCACCAACTAGCAGTTACTAATTATGGCTGTTCTTGCTTTTGTTCTGTTGAGGGTGTTAAATACTTGATATCCCAGACTTTTTTTTCCTTCAATGTCTTTAGTATACTGGATCTTAATAATACTAGTGGGTATTTTAGTCCTCCTGGATAACATACATGCTGCTGGGCTGCACTGGATTTATATAAAGTGGGCAGCACAGGGTCATTCTGGGCAGCACAGGGGATAAACTTGTCCTCAGAGCAGTAGTAGAGAAAAACCTGACATTGAAAGAGAATAGAGGGAAAAGAAATTGTAACCCTAAGTACCTTAGGGGGAAATAAATATTTTTGAATAAAGTTTTGCTGTTTTCTAAATTTTTCAGTGAATGGCTGTTGTATTTTTTTGAATTGGCCAACTTGATTATATGGTTTCTCAAAAAGATATGTGAAGTACTACAGCCAGGCTTTCAGTGACTCTGCTGAGTTGGGACAGTTGATAGAGGACTTGACTAGGTCCTTCCTGTACCCTGAGAAATAAGACAGTAGTTATTCAAGTAAGTACCTACTGCATTGCTAATTATGATTCTGATAGAAGTTGCCCAAAACCAGAAAAGGAACTTTCAGTAAGGATCCTGTTACACACAGCACTTGATTTTATGTACTGATGTCTGTCTCCTCCTTTTAGATGGTTGTGAAAACTTTCATGGATATGGACCAGGACTCTGAAGAGGAAAAGGAGCTCTACCTAAATCTTGCTTTACATCTTGCTTCAGATTTTTTCCTCAAACATCCTGATAAGGATGTACGTTTGTTGGTAGCGTGTTGTCTTGCTGATATTTTCAGAATTTATGCCCCTGAAGCTCCATATACTTCACCGGATAAACTAAAGGTAAATTGAATCAATGTCTTTTTCCACACCAGGTTTTTAAAATGGATGATTAATGTAATTAACTTTTTTTTCCCCCCTTTATTTTCAGTTCAGTCTGAGCAATCTGAGGTTTTCAGTTGATTCTGGAATAAGGGTGTTTGATCAGGTCAACTGTTCATCAGATAAAGTGATATATAGTACTTCTTTTAATAACTTGTAGAGTTTAGATCTGTATTGAAAATAAATACTTTGCTCAACTGTCATTGGGATTTGCAGGTAGTTGTCTATTACTTTAGAAATATTGGTATGTCTATGGCTTTTATCATAATCTCTTGCAGAACAGCTAATTCCTTCATTGGGAAAATAGCCCTGCGTTTCCAATAAAACTACCAAGAGACAATTAGTGTATTTTTATAGATAAAGGCTCTATTGAAACAAAGAAAAAGCATTTTTGTACAAGGGATAATGATTTCTGATGTGAATTGTAAAATTCTGCAATTAAAAACATGACTGATCCCACTAGATGGAGGTGGTTGATAGAGAAATGCCAGGTTTGAAAAGGCAGCATGTATCTGCCCCATTTGTTTCAGGAAAAATAATTTTTTAGATTGTTTTATGTCTTTTTTTACTTATTTAAAAATAGAAATCTAACTTTCTTTCTAAGTCTCAAAATCGTACTATTTCAGTTGCACAGTCTCAATCTAGAGTGATGAACCCAGTCTTACAGAAAATCTTACAGGGGAAAATTACACTGAAAAATGTGTACTTTTTTTTGTCTCTTAGATTTAAGGGGAGGGGCTTTTTGATTTTGGTTTGATTTTTGGTTTGTTTTTTCCATGGTAGCATAGAGAGATGGTTGTGGTGGAAGGTATCTCGATTATAACTCAAGAAGAAATTACTCAATTTCTGATCTAGTGGTCGCACC
The DNA here is from genome assembly GCA_013400135.1 of Rhinoptilus africanus. Taxonomy (NCBI): domain Eukaryota; kingdom Metazoa; phylum Chordata; class Aves; order Charadriiformes; family Glareolidae; genus Rhinoptilus; species Rhinoptilus africanus. The sequence continues at coordinate 34,856 of VXBO01012638.1, forward strand.
AGAAGCGCCTCATAAGTAGAGCGAACAGTACAGTTTCAACTGTAGTACATCCTTTGTTTCCAGACATACTGGAGAGATACCTGGGGATTTCTGTTAGCTGTATGTTCCTAATTCTGAATGATTGCATCTCTGATTACACACTGGCCAGTTACCTTACTTATTGATTACATCATCTTCAACTGAAGACAAACATTAGCATGCTTTACTGTGCTATATTTAAGTCTGGTTTTGATGCATCCTGATTTCTACTTCAGTTTTGAGTATATGTTTTCCTTTGCTTGTTAGGCTTAGAGGTTTTTTTCCTCTCTGAGTTGGGCCTAACAAATGTTAATATTCCTCCTTACAGAATTTGATCTTTCAAGTGGTACTGAGTTTCAAATTTGTAGTGTATAATACTGGAAGGTTTATATTACTGATCTCATACTTAAGCATAAGCATACTACTACTACTTGGATACAGCTCTGAACAGACTAGGAACTTTCACTATCACCATTCAATTCTGTCATCAGTGCAGATTTCGGAATTAAGTTTCTTGATGCAGATTTCTAAACACATTTTGAGAAATAAAGAAAGGACAAACAATAGAGGCCTTTGCCCAGGGCTATTGCAGTAGGTTTTTGCAAACCTGTTTCCAATGAACACTTTGGTGGTTGCAGGAAATATAAACGTTGGTATAAACATTGAAGAGTTCCCTCTATTTTATGACAAAGAGGTAAGAGGAAGAGTGCTTCCTCTTGGGTTATTTTAAACTGGAATTTTTACCCAGTATTTAATATCATATCCACATTGCATCTTTGAGTCTTTTCTAGTATATTTAGAACAAAAGTTAAAGTCAGCAAAAGGAAGCGCTGAAAAGGATAATTTCTTGAGAGGTGGAAATTTAAATCTTAATTTTTTTGCCCTTGCTTCACACTCTTTGGATCTCTTATACATCATGCAAGTGAGATATTGAGAGAAGAGATCAGAATTTTAGGTTTCATTTCTATGTGTATCGTCAGTATAAATCTTGCATTCCTTGCTGAGTGCTGAAAGAGCTTTCACAACAGTGATGGAAAATGCCACAAGTAGGCTAAAAGCAGAATTGGAGCAGGATCAAGGGAGGTCATTCTGCCCCTCTATTCCTTCCTTGTGAGATCCCCACCCGGAGTACTGCATCCAACTCTGTGGGCCCACAACATGAGAAGGGCATGGACCTGTTGGAGTGGGTACAGAGGAGGGACATGAAAATGATCAGAGGGTTACAGCACCTCTCCTATGAAGACAGGCTGAGAGAGTTGAGGTTGTTCAGCCTGGAGAAGAGAAGGCTCCCAGGAGACATTGTAGCAGCCTTCCAGTATGTAAAGGGGGCCTACGGGAAGGATGGGGAGGCACTCTTTATCAGGGAGGGGTGATAGGATAGGATGAGGGGTAACGGTTTTAAACTGGAAGAGGTGGGATTTAGATTAGACATTAGGAAAAAATTCTTTCCTATGAGGGTGGTGAGGCACTGGAACAGGTTGCCCAGGGAAGCTGTGGATGCCCTATCCCTGGAAGTGTTCAAGGCCAGGCTGGATGGGGCTCTGAGCAGCCTGGTCTAGTGGGAGGTGCCCCTGCCCATGGCAGGGAGGTTGGAGCTACATGATCTTTAAGGTCCCTTCTAACCCAAACCATTCTATCTATGGTTGCTTTTCTGGGATCTGGAAACTTCTAACTGAAGTCCCCTACAGTCTGGCAAAAGCCTAGAGCTCAAATCTAATTTTCTGGGGGGAAGACGTTCTAATCACTGGTATGTGTCAAAGAAAACCACTTGAACAAACAGACTTTCTGCCTGACTTAGCTGACGTGGAGATGTTTAGTGGTGTATATGGTAGCAGAACTTCAACTATCTGAGTGTGTTCTGTGGTGAAGGCTATGGCTGTGATGCTTACTGAAGTCATTATGTATTTAATTGGTATCAAGACAAAAATCCACAAAAAGACATTCAGTGTTCTTCCTAAAGTTGAAGTATAAGTGGTTTTGTATTTTGAGTCGGGTTCTAATGTAGACTTGCTTCATGGAGTCTGACGTAAAACCATATTGTCCAATTTGTGAAAGTGTTGCAGTTTCTTAACTGCAACCAAAGTTTATTTTGTCCTGTGTTTTGCATTTATAAATGCATGTTCAAATAGTATATTCTGTATACTCAAAAAAGGGAAAAACTTTGGTTTGTATTACACTAGCTATTAAAAATTGGTGACTACTTTTGAGTTTAGTCTGTCTTGCTTCCTTTAAAACAGGAATAGGGAAAAAATAAAATTAGAAATAAATTATTACTTTTTCAAATGATGCCATTATTATTTCTGAAGCATTCTGATACTAGACATATTGTATGTGTATGCTATTCATTAATGTACATGTTCATGTACAATACAGTGATGTGTGCTTTATAAAAATCAGGAAAATTCATTTTGGTCTTGATAGGGTCTTTGAATCACATTCACTAAAGTGCTGCATACTGAGTTGGAGGATAAAAAGTAAAGATACTTTGTTAAATGAACTAATTGAGATTCATCTGTACAAGTTTAACGGAATAATTATACCTTGGGCATGAGTTCTAAGATGAAGTATTTTTTTATTTTTGGCATTGGTCATTCTCTTGCGTGCTCCCTTTTTTCTTTAATTGAATCTTAACCTTCACTGAGACTTCAGTTTTTCACATGATGGAACTTATTTTGGGTGGTCTGATCCACCTACTGGTGGTTCAGGCACTAGGTTTTAAGGGGGATGGTTTCAGACTTGCTTTTGCCTGTGGACTGAATGCTCTTTAGTGGTTGGAGGCCATTAGATGTGTCCTTTGAACTGTGTCTTTAGGTTTAGTTTCAACTAAAGAGTCCAGATCTGAAGTGTGAGCCAAACAGTGATTCTTCTGGTCATCCTTACTTAACACTTCAAAGGCACAATCTTGACCCAAATTCAAGCATTAATGTAGCTGTATCTCTGAACAATGTGCTTGCTGTGCATTTTTTTGCCAAGAGATGATGATGTCACGTGTAATCTAATTCTTGTTTTTACCTAGAACCAGAGTAAGCGCTCAGCTTAATGATTGAGGTTGAATTTTGTGGTTGTAGCATTAGAAAAAAGAAACCCTAGTCTCGTCTTTTGTCCATCTCATTATTCTTGGGTTGTAAGGGGAAATGGTCATTTGAAAATGTTATAAAAAGCTTTCTAGACTATTCTGAATATAGTTTTTTCACGGTTAACTGTCGGACTTTCTTCTGTTTATTATGGCAACTTTATACCTTTTGGAATTTATTTGATTTATACCTAGATTGTTAGATGAAACATTACACGATTGAGGTTGTGAACACTGTTTCTAGGGATATGTACTTCTGAATCTCTTGATTTAATATAGTAGCTATGAATTTCCAGCTGTTAATTGTCTGAATGTAAAAGGCATTTGAAAAAGACACCTTCCTGTGTGTTTCCATTCTGTTCTTAATTGACTGGTTGTTCCTTATAACCTCCTTGAATTTATTTTGTGCGAGAATTTTTCTGAAGAAGTCTTCCGGTGCTGGAAGTAGTTAAAAGAGGCAGGAGAAACTTGGTTTATTGGTTTTTGTAAGAGGTGTGATCTCTGTCAGTAGTATGATGACTGAGAAATGCACAAACAATACAGTGCAATAATGGTCCTAGGAAAGCTGCAGTTGCCTACTCCTTTTTTTCCCTGTTCTGTTGAAACCTATTGCAGTATAAAGTAAAAATGTAAAGTTCTTTGTCCTTCTGAGTGATCTTTTGACTCCTGTGGGATGTCAGCCAGTTGCAGCTCTGTTTGTGAAGTTGAGTGTTTTTCTTTGGAAAAGAAAAACTTTTCCTTCCTTAGAAAAAGGTTACTTTCTCAACCCTTTAAAGAAACATGAAGCATTTAAAAATTACTCCTTGACATTCTCTGTGATGCTTTTATAGATTATCTTTTTGGCAGTAAAATAGTGTGTCTGTCATAGCTGTACATTTTGTAGTGATGAATAATGCTGGTAATTTAAAAAGATAATTATTTCAGTTTTGAAAGTTTCATTGCAATTGATTAAATAACTGTCACTTCTTTCTTTTCAGGATATATTTATGTTCATAACAAGGCAACTTAAAGGTTTAGAAGATACAAAAAGCCCACAGTTTAATCGATATTTTTATTTGCTTGAGGTAAGCTACACAACTTATTTCATAGTAACAGTTAAATGTAATTTTTCAACTTGTATTAACTACTCCTTTTATTTTTTCTTGTTCAACACAGAACATTGCTTGGGTCAAGTCTTATAACATATGCTTTGAATTAGAAGACAGCAATGAGATTTTTACGCAGTTGTACAGAACGCTGTTTTCAGTAATAAAGTAAGTATTGTTACCCCCAGTTATAATATATTATTGCATGGTTGAGGTCAGATGTTTCTAACTGAAGTGTTCAGTCTATTGTGTTACTTTTGTGTTAATGAGCTTAGTTTTGTAAATCAGTTTAACTAAAGGTAGTGCCGTAAGTATGATAACCTGTCAGTTTTGCCTGTTTTAATTAAACAAGGCACACTGAAAATCATCTTTTTCTTTCCAAGAAATTTATTTTGATTGTCTTTTACTGTGTCTGTTTAACTCTGTTCTTGAAATTTAATGGTGCAATATACAATTCTAAGGAGTATGGAGGATTGCTATAAAAGGTGAGTCAGAAAATAGCGGATGCTGGAAGGTACTGCTAGAGATCGTCTAGTCTGCCCCTCTTGGACAAACCAGATCAGCTAGAGCAGAACGCCCAGGACTGTAGCCAGTTGGACTTCGATCATCTCCAAGGATGGAGACTCCATGGCCTTTCTGGGCAGCCTTCTAGTGTTCAATCACCCTTTCATTTAAAAAACTTCTCTTTCTTATGTTTTAAATGGTATGTCCTGTATTTCACTTTGTGCCCATTGCCTCTTGTCCTGTCACTGGACACAAATGAGGAGAGTTTTGCCCTGTCTTCTTTACGCCCAAAATCAAGTATTTAAACATAATGATAAATTCCTCCCTAAGCCATCTCTTCTCGAGGATAAAAAAAAGATGTCACATCTCTTGGCCTCTTTTATGCCAGCTGCTCCCATCCCTTTGGGGCCCTTTGCTGGACTGACTCTGGGATGTCCATGTCTCTCTTGTGCTGGGAAGCCCAGAACTGGACACAGCACTCCAGATAAAGTCTCACAAGTGTTGAGCAGAGGGGAGAGATGTTCTAATACACTGTCTTTTCATGGTAGGGACAGATGAAGTCCTCTTATTCTTTTACTACAATCATAAATTAAGGGGCATGAGATTCAAGAACATTTTGGAAAGTGGTATATTTATTTTAACATGTAAGAAAACTTGTGATTTGATTATTGTTTTCCTTGCTGTTTCGTAGGGAGTACTCTGAACGGAAGTTGTACTTTATATGAATAGTGCACTAAGAATTCTTGTTTTTAATTTCAGCAACGGTCATAACCAAAAAGTACACATGCACATGGTTGATCTAATGAGCTCTATCATTTGTGAGGGAGATACTGTGTCGCAGGAACTTTTGGATACAGTGTTAGTTAATCTAGTGCCAGCACATAAGGTAAGACTTAATAGTGGCTTAATTTTTTTTTGTAATTGTGACTCATTGGATGTATGTACTCGGGTATTTAGATTTCATTGAGAGAATATCTGTAGCAAATGCATTCCAATTACTTCATTCTTTTTTAGCAAACAAAATTTTTAATAACCAGAAAATTCAGTAGCGTTTCATTGCTTTGATTCACTTGCAATCACTGAATTGATATCAGTGGTCATAGTAACCTAAAAGCTTTAATATCATATGAATTTATACCCAGGTTTTTTATATACAGTCAATACCAGTAGAATTTAATAAAAATGATACATATATTCTTTGGAAAGTTTTTAATTAGTGTAATGCGGTATCAACAGTTCAAACCAATGTGCTGCCCAAAGTGGGAGGGAAAAATTTGTTATGACTGTTGATTTGTAGCCTCTGTGTTGTATTTCAGAAATGTTTGCTAGGTGTTACTGAAAGCACATTGGTATCTTTTTGATGCAGCCATAGAACTAACTAGGTTTGGAAATGGTGCTGCCTGAAGAGCCTAAGATGGCTGTCTTTACTTAATGTTTTGTTAAAAAAAAAAAAAAAAAAATCCTGCAGGTAAATTGAGGAAAAACATCAATGTTTGCATTCTATGTTCATAAAACTAGCTAGGTCCTACTGGATTCTCTTGGTCTACAGTATATAAGACTTGTAAGTTGTGTAGGACAAAAAAGGATGCTGAGAAATTACCTGGGAAATGTGTACTTATCTAGATTTTGGATAATTCTGGCTGTCATCTGACAGCTTTTATGTTTTTTTAGGTGTGCTTAGGAAAGGGTTAACTTTAGTAGACATGAGGTACTCTTTGAAGAATATAGCAAGGAGCACAACATAGTGTGTGTTATTGCAAGCCATCAATTTCAGTAAATAAACAACACATAAATTATTTTTCTATTGACAGTGAAGTTTACAGTGAAGGACTAAATATTAGCCTTTTCTTTTCCTGGAAATGTTTTAGCTGTGTCCTTCAGGGAGTCCAGTAATTTTGTGCCAGGACCAGACTGAAATTTGTGTGGCTAAAATTCAGATTTAAAAAGTAAAGCCTTGGAATACAAGAAACAAAAGCAAGATGATGCAAAATACTTCAGTTTGTATTTTCTCAGTTGTTAAACATCAGTTGTTTCATTGTGTCACTTGTGTTCAACTTCATTTGGCTGTACCGATTTTAATAAACTGATTTTGGGTTGAAGAATTTGCATCCTGTTACATTGGCTTTAGCATCGAAACAGTTCTGGTTTATAGTGGATTTAAAGCTACTGACTGAACATTTTAATAGGATAAGGTATCTGGGGCTTTGCATTTTATTCTGCTTCTGTTTAGTCAAACTGACTCCTTGGAGAGGGTGCTAGTTTATAGCTTGCTTCTAACTGAATTAGTTATGTAACTTTAGACTATATTCTAAGTACTTTTTACGTTTGTTTTGATTTTTTTTTAACGTCTTTCATACTAATGGAAAGAAGCTTCTAATATTTCTCTATTTCATCTCAATATTTTCATATTATGTTTATTTAAAATTTTGGTGCTTACATAGTCATCTAACGGCTTTCTGTGGTTTCTGTCATTTTCTGTCAAAGTGTAATGAATTCAGAGTGAGAATTTTTCCACATCTGTCCATTGAGCACAAAACTCCAAGAAGGAGAACAACGTTTTAGGTGACCTAGCCAATAATCTCTACGAGCTGTGGGAAAGGGAAATTGAAAAAAAAAGACTGGCCACCAAAAGTGGCATAACGTGTTGATGGAATGGTGACTAGGGAATCCTTGCCTAGCCAAATTCCCTGGGGACCAAAAGGATATTTTTGATGGAGTAAAAGGAGCATAGATTTGTTACCAGCTCAGGTTTGAAAATAATCTGCTGGAGAGATTGTTGTAGATACCACTGTGTTTGTAGCAAGTGACCCAGGCAAGTGGTGTATTTTCAAAACAGCCAGAAGGAAGGTTGTGCACATGAGATTGTGCACTGCCCTTGTGAATTGAATGACTGTACTCTACAAAATAGTGGGTAGGGCTAGTATGACTTTTGGTGTATAAACACTTGTATTGAGTAACACTAGGTTGAAGACCTGAGGAGCTTAACCAGTATAATTTATCAAAGGAGGAATCTCTAAAGTGTGTGTTTGGGAACAGAAGGTTCAAACAGCTCCTTTAGTTTTGGATCCCAGATTCTAAGGTCTACTGGCTGAAATTCAACACTACAGATTGATGCGAAAAACTGTATGGGTATTTTTAAGAGTTGTAGTAACTAGTTGAACAATTTACCAAAGGTTTATTCAATGCTGTTACCTCTCACAATCAAAGTTAGTATTTTTCCTTAGAGCAATGTCAGATACGGTCCAAGTCCTGAGTAGTAGCTCTAATAAGCAATGGCGCTAGCAGGGCGGCTACAAAAACTCAGGCATAAGGAGCATATACTGGGGACATGACATACTATCAGATGTCTGTTGTCTACCATAATTAGTAGTCACTGAAATAGTCTAAGCTGCTCGCTTCAGTTTGTCATCCATCTCACTTGGCCAGAATAAAAGACATATTGATGCAAACCTGATGCTGATATCGCAAAACAAGTATGTCAGAGCATGCACAAGCTTAATGGAGTAGTACAGCACGTGCCAGAAAATTCAATAAAACAGTAAACTTAACTTGTCTGACCATGTGCTCAACTCTTAATTTCTTTGATATTTAATTATTTTTTTCCTTTTGTGGCTTTTCTTTTCTATGAACTCTACTGAAATTCTTTAGCTAGATAATCTTATCTTAATATAATCATTAAGAGGGTATTAAAGAGATAATGAATTAAACCCAGAAAAGACCAGAAGCAAGGGAGAGGTAGTCAATATGAAAAGGGAAGAAAAATCAGTAGTTTTCCATTTCCTTTTAAATGTCATTTTCGATTATAAAGCCTTTATGGCAGCACCTGTAAACAATTTTGTGTTTGTGTAGTCTGTTAGAAGGCAAATTGTACTTTATTTCCCTGAATGTTTGCCAGTGTTCCATTTTCAGCCTCAGGAGCACTACAGGGAATCCCACATTGCACATCCTGAATGCTTTACATGCTTATCTTTTTGAAAAAGTGATATTGACAATTAAATTCCTAACTTTCTCTACAAGGAACTTGCTTAATAATTAGTGTTATCTATCTTGGCAACACTTCAGCTGAGCTTTTTCTTTGTCAGCCATCCTTAAAAGCCTGTTAAAACTAGAGAAGATGTTAAAACTGTTTTGTCAAGTGTTCTCGGATACAAATTCTGCTGCTGTGCCATGGATAGTAGAATGAAATTTAAGACCCTTTTCAAATGCCAAGAAAATAATATGTTGCAGTGTCTGGTTTTGTTTTTTTTTTGAGAATGTTTGTTCTAATACAGACTTAAAATTTGGTTTTACTCCTAAAGTTATAAAATTAAGGACTGGATTGAGTCTATCTAGTCATCCTTTTTGAAGGAAAAAATAAGAGACGTGTTTGTTTTCTGCTGTTTGGGTTTTTTTTTAAAGGATGAGTACAAATTATTTCATTCTTTATTTCCTTGAACTTTGTTAAATTGACATAGAGAGGCAACTGCAAAAGTTAACTGAAAAAATTCAGTAGGTGTGCGTTTCTGCCACTGCCTGTTGCAGCCGCACAACTGGTATTTAGCTCTGTGGCAAAATGTCCTGGAGAGCATTGCCTGTACATCCATAAAAATGTCTGTGCTATGCTGTCAGAGAGGTTGCCACTGCTTCTTGCATCTGCACTAGAAGTTTGTCAAACATTCTAGAGAACAGGTATGAAAAATGAGTTGGCAAAACTCATTAGTGCCTTCCAGAAGTGTAAAAAGCTTGAAATGCTAGCAACATGTATGCAAAAAATCGTGGTTGGAATGGAGACAAAGGAAAGAATTTATGGTTGATGATGATGGTCTGTCTTCAAATACCACTGCTGAAGGCTGCCTAAGCATAAAAAAAGTGTTCACTGTTTATTAACATTCTTTTCTGAATAAAAACTGGAGGGTTTTTTCTGGGAAAAGGTCCTGTCTGCAGCATCCTGTAGGTCTGGTTTAGATGTTAGATGTAACTTCTCAGTTATCTTGCAGAACATCTGTGTTCTGCCTTTTCATGGGTTCTTCTTTGGTTTGTCGTTACTGATCAGTACTTATTTCTGCTTTTTTCTTCAAAATGTAGTAATTGCTAATGATTACTTTAGTATTACCAGCTGATGGCTTAGTTACTACCCAATTCAGGACTCTTGAAAGCTCATCCCCACTGGGTGCTTACATGCTCTTAGAGGCATCCTGATTAAGATGATTGTCCCCATCAGTGAGGGCTTTCTGAAATCATTAAAAGATCTTGAAATATGTGTCACTTTTTTCCCTAATGGTATAGAAAGATTGAAGAGAGGATAATGATAGAAGAGTTTAGATAAACACAGAGAAGAAATTTGCTAAATTAGGTCTTACTCTTATAAAATTCCTCCTTCAGGCAACGTTTTAAGAATCTTTGTAGCTATTAAATTAGTTGGAAAGATAGGTTTGACATTTCATAGAAGAACTTCGAACCTATTTGATAGTGGCCTGGGCTGCTCCTGTTTTAATTTCAGCGAAGGCAATGCCACTTTTTCTTGTTTCTACTTTTATCCTTAAGCTGGAAAAGGGAGAAGAAAGCTTTCTCCTGTGCTTTTAAGGCTTTTTTGGCATTGTTATTTTCAGAAAATTCAAACTCTGGACACTTGAGGGCCCTGGCTATTGGCACAACTAAATCAGATGTGTGAGGCGCGAAAATAATAGTTAACTTCCCTTAGCCAGTTGTGATATAGAGCATTTGTCTCGGCAAACAGTAAGGTATTGGGAGATCTTTTGCCTGGCCTTAAGTAGCTTAATTATGAAAGGTCTCTGTTCTTTCAGACTTCCTTTCCCAAGGCTATGTGTGAGAATTTATGTTTAACTTTTTTAAACTTTAGTTATTACTAGTTGTATGGATGAATTATGGCAGCTTGTTTGAAGTGAACTGCTGTGTGAAAGATAGAAGCTGAAACTGTAATTACTGTGAATCAAAACAGATCTGCCTGTTGGAACTCTGCTATGCTGCTCAGACTTGTTTTATACGTAAATCAGATCTTGCTCATGATCTAGAGTTCACTTTTACCCAGGTGAAAGTAGTTTTCTTTTTTTTTTTTGGTGAAGGTGAACTGTAGAAGTTGAGAAGGATCAGAGCAAGACCTGCAACTGTCATGCATTTCTTGTTACTCTTATTTGTGCCTTTTACTTTCTGAACAGTCACAACCCTTACTAAATAACAGAAAACAAATGCTACAGATAAAAATGCGCTGCTTTTTTTTTTTCTTTGTATAAACCATAAAGAGCAATTTGGCATGCCAGCACCTTCTCTTTTCTGGAACATGAAATAGCTGTACAATTTTGTATAAAGACTGCCAATGTTGACTCTTACATCTTGATTAGATAAGGGAAGAGGAAATTACAAGGATGTCAGTATTTTACATGAGCATTCTAGTGTCTTTCCAGAATTGGGATTTTTATTCACCTTCTGTAGTGGCTCTGAGTAAAACGGGTACTTCAGGCATGAATCTTCATCATCTTTTTGAGTTCATTCCCCTAACTTAATTCTGTCCATAGGCAAGTCACAGGCTTCTGTTGTTTTATGTTAGCAGAAAATGTT
>VXBO01012638.1:47207-79848 GCA_013400135.1 Rhinoptilus africanus
TTTATATTGCTTTCCTGGTTTTGGGGAAGCTGATAAGGAACAGCAGTAAAACACAGGAACTGACTTAGATGGGCAATTGAAAAGTAAGCCCTGATTTGCCAGGAAAGAGTTTTCTTAGTAGTATCAGTGGGGAGTACAAAGCTCTGTTTGGAATAGGTTGGATTTTTCTATATTATCTTTCGTACTGAAAGTATAAAAAGAATAGTCTATTTCTTTAATGCATTTACCAGTGTGTGGTAGCCTTAAATTCTCTTACTTATTTTTAAGATTAATGCATGTGCTTACATTTTTTCTGTTTTTCTTTCCCCCCCCCAGAACTTAAACAAGCAAGCCTATGATTTGGCGAAAGCTTTACTAAAGAGGACAGCGCAAGCAATTGAACCGTACATTACTAATGTAAGTGAAGACTGCAGACAAATACGGAAATCCATACAATTTTTAACTGAGCTGTATTATAAAAAGAATTAATTGCATATAATCAAATCGGGCTGTATAATAAATTTTTACAAATTCTCAGTCATTCTTTNAATTTTTACCAATTCTCAGTCGTTCTTTGAAAGAGTTGTTATATTAATGAAGCACTGTGTAACCTCTCCCTTTTGAGTCTAATTCTTTACTATATAGAAACAACTAAGTCTATAACAATTTTTGATTTCTGAAATGCAATGGATAGTCTACTTTCTGCTGACTTGGGAGACCTTGTACTTTAATTCTTAATGTGACTGGAAGACCAAATGTACTTATGTATTGTTCTGATATAAAATATATGAACACATTGTTCCTGTGGCAAAACTCTTTTTCTCATGAGGAGATGAGAAGATTTAGAAGCTAGGATAAGTTAAGACAGAGCAGAATATTAATGCCGTTGTCACATGAAAAGAAGAGGAAACAGAATCTAAGAATAGATAGTAAGGAAGAAACCCAGTGAGTGGATTGAGGGTTGTAGCCAAATGGAGTGTAAACATCATAGACATTGCAAGAGAAGAGGGATGGGAGGAAATAAAGAACAGACAGGAGTATGCTCTATATTAAGCTGCACAATAGAAAACAAAAATTACTTTTTTTAAGTAATTAAGGATTTAGCAGGTCTTGTGGCAGCTGTCCAAAACCTCAAGAGCTTGAAAACAATAGAAAATTTTCAATGTTTTTTGTTGCTTTCAGACTTGTAACACTTCTGGTACTTGGAAAGTGGGTACCTTCTAAGATTTAAAAAAAATCTGGGGTGAAAACTCTTACTCCAAATCTGTTAGTCAAACCTTGTGTTTGTGAAGGTATTGCTATGTGGGAATGTGTTTTAAATGTTCATCTGTAAGGGGATAGATTACAAACTGTGTGACAATTTGTGGGTTTTAAGGAAGTCTGTACAATAAGAATCTTCCTCTTATGGAAAATATGTACATGCAGTCTTCTGTTCTTGGTTTCCCACAAGCGGGTAAAGTTATGCTGTCTGGTTTCTTTGTTTTGAAAGTTACTTTCTTTCTTGAAATACATTAAAGACACAGTAGGAGTTAGTTGCCTAACCAGGAGTATATACATTCTAGACAACTCTGTATCCAGAAAAGGAAAACTTTTCTGCATGACAGCATGAGGTCTTTGACTTCTAATGAAATGCACTTATCTCTTATTTTCTCGTCATTATTATAGAAACAAATGACATTTTTCTATTGCATCACTTGCTGGGATTCATTTTGCAACCTTAAAAAGTAGTGATTTTCATGTTTTTAGTTTCTTTACTGATATGATCTTGTCAGGACCAGAGGGTCATGATGTTCAAGTTTGGGAATAGGAAACTGAAGTGGTGGTTAAGTGTATTATGTTGCATTAGTGGCTGATGGAAATAGTATTAGTTTGTTTAGACACACTTGTGTGGTGCTTTAATGCAAAGAGAAGAATAATGTTCCAAAATATGTCCTCCCCCTTACAAGTAGGGGATAGTATACTCCTATTTATTTACTTCTTACCCATCTATTATGAGAGAGTATAGTTGAAAGTAGTGTGGAATTGAAAAATTTGATATTAGAAAATATTTTCTTTAATGAGAAGTATGAAGTTTCTCTCAAACCTGTCAAGTTTACCAAGAAAGAATAATTGCTTTACAACTGCATTATGCTCCTTGCAAATATGAATTCTGAACAGTCAGTTATTAATTTCTCTGCCTTACTTAGAAATCCTCAATGTGCCGACTGTGTGGTGTAGTAATTAGCCAGCTGTTTCAGCCTTGTTTTGACTAAATGTTAGAATGCTTTTAAAGTCATTATTCTCAATAGTGAAATAACTCTAAATATAGTCACATCATAAAAAGATTCGATGTAGTGGAACTCCTCTAAAGTTGTGTTTTTTAAATTATTTTATAGGCTTGCTGTGGTAAGCTAAACGTCACTTTTTGTGTGTTTTTTCATGTGTAATATTGAATACAGAACAATGATATTTTAAGATTTCTACTACAGACTCCTGATCTATGTGTGCTCCCGGCTCCCCCTCGTCCCTGCTTTTTTTTTAATAGTGGTGAAATAAATGTTTTAATCTCAAAAGATAGATCTAGTGGTAGACAATCATAGGATTTATAAGAGTGTATATATACTGTTGTTATTGATGTATACTCTGTTTTATTTTCCAGTTCTTCAATCAGGTCCTCATGCTTGGTAAAACATCAATTAGTGACCTGTCAGAGCATGTGTTTGACTTGATTCTGGAGTTATACAATATTGACAGTCACCTCTTGCTTTCTGTTCTACCACAACTTGAATTCAAACTTAAGGTGAACACTTCTTACATTTTCTATGTACTTGAAATATGTGTGCTTTGACTATTAATGTGATTTTTTTTTTAAATGACAAGTTCATCAAATTATTTGACATATAAAACTAATACTTTGTCCTGGTTGATAAAACATATAATCTCTCCATAGTTTAACGGAAAACTAATAAAAGCCCTCAAAAAAGAGTACTTTAACTTCAAATATATTAACTTAGAGGCATGTGTGCATATGTTTGGGTTTTGGTTGGGGTTTGTTTTTCTTTTTTGGCTTGTATATTTCAAGCAATAATGTGATTTTTTTGTTTGTTTGTTTTTTTACTTGAGAATCTGGCCTGTTTTGTTCCTTGGTTTACTGTAGTATTTATTGTTAAGGGCTGTAATATGTTGAAAGTACTTGTGCTGCTGTCTGTGCAGAGAAACTACATCTGTTCAGAATAGTGAATTTTGGCAGGGAAAAGTTGGGCTCCATGTTAATGGAAACTGATGTACTGACAATTTTATCCAAATAGGAGGTGTGTGAAAGGTGGAAATGGAGCGCTGGACTCCATGAATGTGTCTTGTCATCATTGCTGCAATGACTCCTATGATTTTTCAGGTTTATTTCTTATGTCTGAAGGATATCTGGTGCTAGCTATCTATTTTAATAGGTATTTTTCTTTTTGACTGTCAAACATTTCAGGGTGTTTCTGTCACTTGGAGAAAGTCAGTACAGCAGCTGGTACTCCCTTTATTCTGCACTACTTTTATTCTATTTGTCATTGAGCAGGATTTCTGTAGAAGTGGGGAATTCGGTTAGTTTTATATTACTAAGTTTGAAAGTGATTTGTTACTAAACTTGAGGGCTAACGTGCAGTGGGCAACTTTTAAACTTGCATGTATTTTTATTATTGAGGACAGATTTTAGGTTTGTAGAACCTTCGGCCTGTTTTCATTGCAATATTTATTATTATAGTGGCTTGTTCATGCCTATTATTTTTTCACTAATGTTGCTAGGAGGGCACACTACACTTGTTGGATGAGTTGTCTCTTAATGGTTATATCTTTCCACTCACGGTTCTGAAAGAAGTAGGGTTCAATTTACTGTTTCCTGTCTGTGTCTCAAAAGTAGACGTTTTTTCGGCCTTTAATTCCTGTTCTTACAGATGGCAAACAATTATCATTCTCACTCCAATAAAAACAGTACTTTTGGAGCTGAAGCTGTTATTAAAGAGATTTAATCTTAGCTGCTGCTACATCCTTTTTTTTTTTTTTTTTCCCGTAGTCATAATTGTGGTAACCTTTCCAGTTTTAGGTCCATTTAAAACTGCAGGTTCTTGAGCTGTCTTCCTGCTCCTCATTGACTCTTATATTCCCCTATTTCAATACAAACTTCTTTTTTGTATCCTGTTTTACTGTTGGAATCAGCAAGTTTAGTAGCCCAACACTGTCAACCTTTTCTCCCTCCCTAGCTGCAGAACTTCTGGTCTCTCCCTTCAACTGAGTGATTTCAGCCCTAATCATTTCCATGTTTTCTTTGTACCTCTTAATTTACATAACTTTTTTTCCACATTTTTGTATTTCTGTTCTTTGTTTAGTATACTCTCTTTAGATGATGAACATGTATTTTGTTGCTTTTGGTCTCCTTGATCCTTACTGTAGCTTTCTCCATGTGACCTAAACCCTTCAGGGTGAGGCGTTTCCTCTTTGACATGTGTAAGATCCAGTTTAACAATGTTTCAAATAGATAGCTACATTCTTCCTGCTCCTATTTCTTGATGTTTTGTTAAACTCAGTACAGTTCGTGACCATTCCGAGAGCATGATACAGCTTCTGTTTGAATTGTCTTGTTGCTTCAGGTGTGTGGTTTTGATGCCTTAAGTTATAAGGGTAAATAATATATGCCTGTTTTGTCCTATTGGACAGGATAATCCTGGTTTAAATCCTGAGATGCTTGAACAGCTTTCCCAGAGAAGTTGTGGATGCCCCATCATTGGAGGTGTTCAAGGTCAGGTTGGATGGGGCTTTGAGCAGCCTGGTTTAGTGGGAGGTGTCCCTGCCCAGGCCACGGTTTGGAACTAGATGGTCTTTAAAGGACCGTTTCCAACCCAAACCATTCCATGGTTCTAAATGAGTTGAGAGGTCTGTACAATCTTTCTGTGGTTAAAAGGGTAATTTGAAGATGAATGTTCTGAAATATTCATGAAATATGGTCAGCCTTTGGTTTTTGTGAGATCAACACAAGTTCATTCTTTATGCAGACCTGCCAGTGATGAGTAAATACTTTCCACTCCAGCAACAGCTGTGGTTTTATTCTAAAGAGCAGCAGCCAGTGTCAAGCAATTTTAATTCATGTCCAGGTAAATAGCAGTGTGTGGAGAAGAGAGTGTGATTTCAATGAAACTCAGAGTGCTTATGGTAGAAGGCAGCTAAAGTTTTGCTGCTTTGAATTAAAAGAAACTGGACAGCAGTATCCCTGTTAGTTTGACGAAGCCCTGGGTCAGGATGAGCTGTAAAGGAGAAAACATGCTTGGCAGTCCTTACTGAAATATGGGAGAGGGGAGAAGGTCTTGAATAAAGGTCAGTTAAAGTTAATGACACAATAACCACAAACTTTAGTGAATTCTGCATATCATTCAGAGCTTGCCTAGGTGGCTTTGCCTTTTCTGGATTACATAGTATGGTGTCTTTATTCTCACCTATAGTTTGAGCCTTGCCGTTTGAGCTCACTTGCTGCGGAGACTCTACTGGGTATTTAAGTAGAAGTTTGTGGAATATATTTAGTCCAAATGCATGGTTTCACAGGGATGTCCAGTTTTTGTTCTATGAGATTGATGCAGCCCTTGAATATAAAAGTGTGATAACAGAAGTCAAATTCTAGGGGCAAATACTCAAATAATACTTGTGGGGTAGAGGGACAGTTAGTGTATTCCAGGACCTCCTATAGCTGCTTTGCTGCTAAAGAGGTTTGTGTTGCTCTTAAAGCAGATGATGTTGAAGGAAAGCTGTGGCAGCCTCAACTGTTGAGTTGTGAGTTTTGAGGAGTGAAGATGTGTCAGAATGATCTCATCTTGCATGCATTGAACACATGGAAGTGGACATATGATCTGTGCTTCTCAAAGATAAATTGGGTAATTGCTCTCTGTGTTTTTTTGAAAACATGCGTTTTCTTTATAATTGGCTTCCAAAGCAGTGATTAAAAAAAAAATTGGCCAGATGGAGTAGACTCATGCTGATCTTCTGAGCAAGACATCAAATGTTCTGGCTAACTTTAAAGCTGATGCTTTAAAAAATATTTGCAGGTGCAAATTTGGCAAGTTCTACATGAATTTGAACAGAACCCAGTATTCTTGATAATTTTGATGAAATTTAATTTACAATAAATAAATAAATTTCTTAAAGCATTTTCTTACCTTTTGATGTAGTTTGAGCCATTTTTATCCAAGAGCTGTTCTTTTTAAATTGCCTAAATTGTCTTGTCTAAAAATTCTGTTTGCCAGTACAGAGTGATAAATGGTTACTTTCATATAGCTTTTAAACAATTTTTCAATTTTTTTACTGGCCCTATCATGTAAAGCCTGAAGAACAATGAAGGTAATCTCAATAGGGCACAGGACTTTAAAATGAATTGGGAAATAAGAATTAGGCGTCCATATATAAAAAGGCTGATGTGACATGGGATTTCCAAAGGCATATGGTATAGAACTTGATTACTGGGAACCTGAAAAAAATTCCTCCACTTATTTGTGGATGTCATTTGGCAACCAAGTGGGAAATTATTAGCCAAAGAAAAGAAGACAAAGTCCTGGAAGAATGATAACATGGTTAAAGACTTTGAAGAATCATCCTTGAGAAACTCCATCTGTATGTTCTAATGGTATATGTATTTTGCTTCCTGTTATTGAGCACTTAAAGAGAAATGCACCAAGGACACAGATGTTGTGGTCCTAGAGCCATGATTACTGATGAATCTTGTTTAGTGAATGAGATTTACATGAGGGGAGCCTTTTCCAGCTATGCTGCTTCTACTCAAAGCAAAATCCTCATTCGTAGCAATTAATTTGTAATAACATTGCTGAGACTGAGATGTACACCACCACCATGATGTCCTCTGGAGCAACTTGAAATACTGAGCTGAATATAAAATATACGGATGCTGATGGAGAAATATTTCTGTGCTAACTGCCTTTTTGGTTCTGTGCACGGTTCCTCTTATGGCTCCTCCATTTTCTTGTTTGGCATTGCGGGGAGTTTTTCACTGTACTTTACCTAAGGACAGTAGGTGCTAGAGACTACAGAGACTGAAGTGTTACACCAGCAGCTTTACTCTTACCTTAATATCAATTATTTCTGGAGCTTAGTGAGCTGATGCTACCACCAGAAAGCATTATCGGCTAGTAACGTCTTTGGATGGAACGGATAGAGTCGTTCTGTAAGCCTTCTGGTGACAGATCATCATTAGATAGCCTGTTACCTTTTGGACAAGGGAGGAAAGCGGGCTGAATTGTGTAGACATGTAGATGGCTTTACAGGAATTTTAAGAGCATGCTGCAGAACTGGTACACATTTCTTCTGGAGAATGTGGAAGTGTGGTGCTGTTTGTGAACATGCATTGCTGTCAGGTCTTCTGGACTCTCTTGAGTCTGGCTTATCTAAGTTGATGATCTCTGATTGTCTTGTATGACAGACATAACCACCATTATCAGATATGCATGCCATTTTGGTGCTGTCCTCTTGATCATTTCTGCGTGAGAGGGGCTTAAAAGTATGGTATGGAGTAAATGGCACATTTCAGTTCCAGTTACTACTTGGAAAACAAGGTCTGGTAATTAACTGAGTCAAGTTGGTGAACAAATTATTTCTCAAGATGCATAAATAGAATACAGTACATAGAATGATAATTTTTCCAATATGGCCACTATAACACTACCTTGAAATATGTCCTTCAGTAATGCTGGTGGACATACCCCTTCTTGCTTAAGAAGGGCTCTTTACTGTCTTTTTTGAGGATTGTGTGGCTATGGTGATGGACAACTTATCAGTCATTTAAAATTTAAACAATGTTGCAGGAACTGGATCTCAGTCCTGCTTTCTTGGAAACTGTTGAAGTTTCAACGGTGTCCTATTGTCCACAATTCATATGCCCAACGTCTCCAACTACTGACCATTTAAACTAGTCATCTACAAAGAACTGTAACTTTGATTAGTGGAACATCATGTCTAGCATTCTCCCATGAATATGCTTGGCTTGGTGAATCTGTATTCTGCTTGGGCTTACAAGAACTTCCAAGTTCTGTCTGATGACAAACTGAAATCTGTGAAGTCTGAGTATTTCTCTGATAGAGATCCTGTTTCTCTAAACCACTTCTTCCTGGTATCAGCAACTTTTCCACTAGTTGCATATTCTGTACCTGAACCAGAATTTACATATAGTATCTTGGTGATGGCTTTCTCCCACAGCCAGGGGAGCTTCACTGTGTAATGTCCACTGCCTTCCAATCAATTGGGCTGCCTTGTTCTCAGCCTCTGTGGCCAACAGGAATTTAAAGATGTGAACAAACCTCTGTGTGTCTGTGACTCATTACCTGACAGGATCCAAATCTCTTTCTCTCCATTTCCCTGAACTTCTTTTGCACTCTTTGTGGCAGGAAACCTCTTGGTTTGTCTTCATGGGATCAGGATCTTATGGAAGTTCTAGACTGTCTCTTTGAGTGTGGGGAAAATCCAAGGGCTTTCCTGTCAATGACTGAATAAATTTTGGCCATGTGTGGAGGGGTTATGAAACTGTTAGTATGGAACTTGTGAGAGTGTTTAGGTGCCTTGGTAACACTGTTGTGCATATTTACTATTTTGGCTCTAAACAATGTGGCCACCTAGTGTTCAAGCACCTTGCATTTTTGGTACAACTAATGACCATACAGTTTGGTCATGATCATAGGGTCATAGAATCATAGATTTGCCTCGGTTGGAAGGGACCCTTCAGATCATCTAGTCCAACCATCAACCTACCCCTGACAAAACCCATCACTAAACCATATCTCCAAGCACTATGTCTACCCATCTTTTAAATACCTCCAGGGGTGGTGCCTTAACCACTTCCCTGGGCAGCTGGTTCCAGTGATTAATAACCCTTTCAGTATAAAAGCTTTTCCTAATATCCAGTCTAAACTTCCCCTGGTGCAACTTGAGGCCATTTCCTCTTGTCCTATTGCCTTACTTGGGAGAAGAGCCTGACCCTCACTTTTCTACACCCTCCTTTCAGGTAGCTGTAAAGAGCGATAATGTCTCCCCTCAGCCTCCTTTTCTCCAGGCGAAACAACCCCAGCTCCCTCAGCCACTCCTCATGAGAGTTGGTCTCCAGACCCCTCGCCAGCTTCGTTGCCCTTCTCTGGACCCCCTCCAGCTCCTCAGTGTCTCTTTTTGTAGTGAGAGGTCCAAAACTGGACACAGTATTCAAGGTGGGGCCTCACCAGTGCTGAGTACAGGGGGACGATCACTTCCCTAGTCCTGCTGGCCACACTATTCCCCTACAGGCCAGGTTGCTGTTGGCCTTCTTGGCCACCTGGGCATGCTGCTGGCTCATATTCAGATGTCAGTCGACCACCACCCCCAGGTCCTTTTCTGCCAGGCAGTTTTCCAGCCACTCTTCCCCAAGCCTGTAGCGCTGCATGGGGTTGTTGTGACCCAAGTGCAGGACCCGGCACTTCGCCTTGTTGAACCTCATACTGTTGGTCCCTGCTCATCGATCCAGCCTGTCCAGGTAATTTTAACTTCTGTGAGAATTGTACATGGTGTTGACTTGGATGAAGAATGGAAGATTGCTGTCAGTAACTGGTATTCTCTGAAATGCTCAGCTTTTGTGTGCTTTACTCCCTCGCTTGTCTTTTCTGTCCTGTCTATCCCAAGGATCTTTTACGTATGTTTGAAGAAAATTGAAACGCTGTCAGGTGTGTGTTGTGCTGTGTCACATACCAAACAAAAGTGGACAAACTAGTTATCCTTTTGTGTCTGGCTGGGATGGAGTTAATTTCCTTCGTAGCAGCCTTACGGTACTGTACTTCGTCTTTGTGGCTAAAACAGTGCTGATGGGATAAGACTGTTTTGGCTGTTGTTGGACAGTCCTTGCACAGGTAAAGGCTTTCTCCCCCCACAACGAGTAGGCTGGGGCAGGGCAGGAGGTTGAGAAGGGGAGATGTGCTCAGCAATAAAAGCTCAGGGCAAGGAGGAGGAAGCAGGGGTATGTTTGTGCTTATGGTGTTTGTCTTCCCAAACAACCACTCTGCATGCTGAGACCCTGCTTTCCAGGAACCAGCGGGACAGCTGCCTGCCAATAGAAGTAGTGAATGAATTTCTCTTTTTGCTTTACTTGTGCACGCAGCTTTTTCTTTACCTATTAAACTGTCATTATCTTGATCCACAAGTCTTTTCAGCTCCTTCTATTTTTTTCCCCTTCCCCTCTCTGTACGGGAGAGGAGAGTGAAGGAGAGGCTGGGTGTTTGGCTTTTGGCCAGGGTCAACCCACCACACCTTTATAGATTTTTGTAAAGAAAAAGCTCTTATGTTCTTACATGGCAGCAAAGTAGTATTGTTAAACTCTAACACTCTGAGAGCTGTGTCAAATCNCAAGGAGGAGGAAGCAGGGGTATGTTTGTGCTTATGGTGTTTGTCTTCCCAAACAACCACTCTGCATGCTGAGACCCTGCTTTCCAGGAACCAGCGGGACAGCTGCCTGCCAATAGAAGTAGTGAATGAATTTCTCTTTTTGCTTTACTTGTGCACGCAGCTTTTTCTTTACCTATTAAACTGTCATTATCTTGATCCACAAGTCTTTTCAGCTCCTTCTATTTTTTTCCCCTTCCCCTCTCTGTACGGGAGAGGAGAGTGAAGGAGAGGCTGGGTGTTTGGCTTTTGGCCAGGGTCAACCCACCACACCTTTATAGATTTTTGTAAAGAAAAAGCTCTTATGTTCTTACATGGCAGCAAAGTAGTATTGTTAAACTCTAACACTCTGAGAGCTGTGTCAAATCATGGTTGCTTCTTGCTGGTAATTATTGTTTTACTTAATTTTGTAAAGTGGTCTGGGGGATTAGCAGGAGAACGCACACTGAAATTCATTTAACTTAACCTCTTCTGTGAGGGTCAGTGATTTGTGCCTGAACTTGGCATTATAAGGTGGTGTGCTTAGAGATCTAGCATTGGCAGAGAAGCATTATTGGTGCAGGAGAGAACAGAGGTGGGAATGTATTGCTGTGTAGGCCAACTGGTAAAGGAAGCTGATATTGTTTCATTCGAATTTGATATTTTAATTTTAGAAATTTATATTACTGAAAGTGAATATCATTGTAATGTTCAGGAAAATGAAAAGCTCCTGAATAGAGTGTTTAGGAAATAACCATAATGGGTTTTAGGTCTTTATTTTACTAAACCGATATGATGTAATGAGTAAGATCAATAAAATGTTGACCTTTGTTATTGTAGAGTTGCCTTTCTGCCTGGATATGTTAGTTAAAACTTTTGGCAAGTTTCAAGTCACGTGTCCACTTGTACTTCCAAATCCCCCCAGATCCTCAGTGCTACTTATTCTTTTGGACTTGGTAGCAATAACAGTTTGACCAATGTCAGCTGTTGTTATTGCCATCTAGGCAGAAGAGCAGCTGCCTGTGTGTTGGGAGCACGTATGGGGAACTGAAAATGTCGGTGTTCAATGTCAATTCTTATTGACAGATCATTATGGAACACTATTAAGCATAAAGAGTGATGGATCATCCCTAAGAAAAGAGGTGAAGAATGTGACTCTTCAAGTACACAATGTCTCATAGAATGGAGAAGATTAAGATTTTTTTTTTCAGAGTTTATGATAACTCATTTCTTTTCCCTCAGAAAAAGAAGTAGAGATTAAAGTAGAATAAAGGAAAGAGACTGTAGCAGTGATGCATTCATTTAATAAGTAGTAGAGGTTTATTTTTATTACCTTTAGGAACTTATGTAAGAATGTTTCAAGGAGGCTGACATCTATGCACAAATTTAGAAACTCTTGGTCCATAATCACAAATGTTCATTGTTCCTACAAAAAGGACTAAATATGATTGGCTCATCTTATAATTGTATTAGTGGCTAATACAGTGAAAGCATCTTCTGTGGCTAATTCATTAAGGACATTTTAGGGTTTTTTTTTAATGTCTCTTTTTTTTCTATATTTCTGGCTGTGTTATTAAGTAGTTTGATATTTAGTGTCCTCCCTACCCCCTGGGATGTCTTGCTCTGGATCTGTGTTGGTTACCTAGAGAAATGCTGAGGTGCTTAATATTTTTAATATTTTATTGTTTTAAATGGGAGTGGATGGGATTTGACTAATGGAGATTGGACTAATATAGGCTACAAAAAAATTTAAAATTCTTAACCATGAAGGCACAGAATATGAATTTGTAGTGTAATGGACACTTAGAAGTTGAATCTTAACAAGACAAAAACATAACAATTATTGCAGATTAAGAGGGGGAAGTTGTAGATGGCTTTCAGTAATGTCAATCTGAACTTTGGAAAAATTAATCCAACAAAGACAAGCATATTAATAGATTTACTGTTAACGTTGCTAATACTTTATAAAGTGTAGTCAGAAGAGTTCTGGTCTCTTGTAATGTAGCAGTATATTCGTGTTGGATTTCTTCATCCTTAACTCTTCTTGCTTTGTAATTTTAAGGATTTTACAAATGCTTTTACTGTTCTTAGGGAGCTACATTAAAAGGACATACTTGTAAACTTTTCAGACCATTTATGGTATTGAGGCAGGAGAAATAGTTGATCTTTAAGACTGTGGTGTTGTATTAGAGAACTTTGACAGCTACGTTGTGCTCTTATTTCTTGTTCACATTCAAAAGGTGATGTTGAACTAATAAGAATGTCAAAGATGGTAGAAAAAACCAGTATTTTAAACAGTCCTTGTCTCTATTACTAGAAAAAAGACTGAAATAACAAGGGGTGAATAATATCTAGTTAACCAGAAGTAACTTCAGCTACTCCCTTTTCGAAAAAGTGTTGCAGCTGGTGGTTGTTCTTTCTTTTTCTTTAATAAGCAAAAGAAAAAAAAATTGGTGACCAGGAAGTAATTGCACAAATGTTAGCACACGTTTCCAAAGTACATATTAAGCTTCAGATGCTGTGTGTTGTATTAAACAAGTGTAATGCCAACCAGTGTCAATGAAAATATACTGGAGAAGGCCTTGTTTTATCTTTTAGTGCTAATTTTAAATATGAAAGAAAAGTATCTGTTGTAACTCACCACTTTTAAATGTAGGCTTAAATACAGGGCCACATTCCATGCCTCTCGGATCTTGGATGCTTAATGTGATGTTCTCTAAAAACTTACTTTTGGAAAACTTTTTTGTTTTTAACTTTGTTTTGTAATCAAACACTATTCTAGAGAACTGTAAACCTTCATGTGCAGGCAAACATAGAATGAGTTTTGTGGGTTTTGAGTTGTGCTTGAATTTGTGTAAGCTTGTACAGGTACATACTGGGTTTCCTGACAGGATCAGAAAACCTGCAAATGAGGGCTGTGTATGTATCTGTGTATTTTTCACCAGGCTTTGTTTACATAGTTTTTTGTCTCAATATTGTTTTTTGTTTTCACTACCTTTATTATTTTGTCTTCTCCCAATAATAGCGGAGGTTTCTTATCTTGAGATATATTTTTGTATACAAGAAAAGTGTATTGATCGGTATTATGATATATAGAGAGATGTATAAGTGTTATTGATGTAAAAACTGTAGAAAACAGTAGTCTGTTTTTTGTTTGGTTTGTGGCTTTTCTTTTTAATTAAAAAAAAAAAGTGTTTGTTTTCCAGAGCAATGACAATGAAGAACGCCTGCAGGTTGTAAAACTTCTAGCAAAAATGTTTGGGGCAAAGGATTCAGAGTTGGCATCTCAAAATAAACCACTGTGGCAGTGCTACCTGGGGAGGTATGTGTTAGTTTAGTTCCCTTCCTAGGAGGAGAAAAACATTCAATGAAGTATAATTCAATTTTTTTTTAAGTGACACAGCTAAGTGTCTGTTCCCACCTGCTGCTTTATCTGAAATGTGACAGATAATGCTAAAGAGGTTATTTTACATACATCTTCTGCATCAGGGATTCTACCTTCATAGTTCAGTTTTTTTGCAACTATCTTAATTGCCGTTGTCAAGAAAAAGGAATAGTTTGTTTTAATATTCACAAGTAAAACTATTCAATGATTGCTTAATTTTAAAACAGCATCAATTGACATTTGCAGGTGAACTGGCTTTGAGGCTTTTATGTATTTGTATACTGGTTTCAATTTTTCTAATGGTTGGAATGCCTTAAAAGAGGTATGTAGTATTTAAAATGTTGCAGAGACACTTAGTCTTTTGTATTTGAAATACTCTGCCAGTTCAAGATAGAAAATACAGCTGGAGCTTGTAGTCAGGAGAAATTAAAGTATGATAAAGTATGGCTACTACAATTTAGCATTCAGTTGTATCAAAACCAGAGTCCTTAAAGAAATGCTACTTTTAAAAGTACAAGAAACTTAGTTGAGGGAAGGCCATTAGCCTGTAAGTATATAACTATTTAAACATTGCATGTCATCAAAAAATACCAGATCTAATTGGGCCCAAAGGAAAATGCTTCATTGTGTTGCATTGTGAAGCAATGTGAATATGTGCAATCTGTTGTTCATAATTACTGTTTTCAACTAGTTATGAATCGCATGCATGTACTTACTTTTTTCAGGGATTTTGACTAAGTTATAATAGCTGTGTTACTAAAGGAACCATTCCTAAAATCCCTTGATTTTGAAAACATACCTGGCTTTTACCAAAACATTTATTCCTTAAAACATCTTTGTTTGATAGATAAGCATTTCAACAGTGTTAATGTTCTAAAATTTGATTTTTAATTTGTTTAAAACCAAGCATTTTGAGGACAACTTGAAAATGCATTTAATTTTTCAAAACTTTGTAGCTCTCATTACATCAATAGTTTTGTTATAAAATTACTTATATAAAAGTAAACATGAGAAAATACTAGTTTTCAAGCATCAAACTTAATTCAGTCTTTCAAAAGGAAATCTTATAGAAGTTGAAGTGATCCATCTCTGAAGAAATTTATACTATGCTATATATTTATACCAGGCCCATTTGTTTGCTGTCTATCATACAGTTTAAAGAGAGGATGAATATTGCAGCCTTGCAAAACTTTTAGTTGCTGATACGTAGTTCATGGTTAATTACATGGAACATTACAGAAAAGATAGTTAAAGTATGTCAGACATCTTTCTAATAAATAATTGTTGTCTGCCTTGGGGTTTCTCACGTGTACCAGAGAGAATATTTCTCTTCATGTTCGGAACATGAATTAATGTGAACAGGATTTTTTTCTTAAGCTAAAGACAGTCTACTTAATACTGTGAAATCAGAGATGTTTTATGCATGTGGCTGAGCATGGGAAGCATAAAAATATTTTCAGAGGTATTTGAGACTGTGTAGAAGTAAACTAATTGCTTTAGTGAACGTGATATTCTTCTTGTTGTAATGCATTATCTTGTTTCTAAATAGGTTCAATGATATCCATGTACCTATTCGTCTTGAATGTGTGAAATTTGCAAGTCACTGCCTTATGAACCATCCCGACCTTGCAAAAGACTTAACAGGTACCAGATTTATTATAACGTTAAAGTACAATGTTAAGTCTCCTGGAAAATCAGGAAGGTTAGTTGTAATCCAAAGTAGTATTGCCAGATGTTGTGGAGGGCATAACTGAGGTTGGACTTCTAACTTAAAGAGTCCCTGCCTTCAGTGCTGCTTCTCAGGATGAAGGGATTGTACATAAAGAATGCCTTGAGCAAAGAGATCACTCTGCGTTCCCCGCTGCTGTTGGAATTAAGCACCATGGGATCAGGCAAAGGCAGCCTGGCTAACCTAGTGGTCATGGCATTTATTAACTAGGGTGCAGAGTGGACACTTCAGTTCCATAAAACTGAAATGTGTAAATATTATGCAGCCACTGTCTAAAACATGACAACAGTCATCCTAACTGTGACCACAGCCGTTGGTTCCTGCTCCTTCAGATCAAACGCAGCCTGTAACTCAAGACTTCTGGGGGAAGAAGGCAACTGGCATAGGTAGAAGTGTTTAGTGTTTGTTGCTCCTGTGTGGTTTTTTTTCCCTCAAAGTGTATATGGATACTGTATCTCCCCCTGTTGAATAAACGCCTACTTGTAATTTTTTTGGTGGTGGTATCTTTGTTCTCTTGCTCTAAGGAGGGGAACATAAAGGGCTGTTAAGTGAGTGGGATTGCTCTCCTGCTTGGTGAGCATTTGTCAAGTTAGACACAAATACTATCAGGCTAGAATCATCCCGTAGTTATTGATATTGTTAAGCCATTAAAAAAAAAAAAGTTTCTGGGCCTTTCCTTAATCAGAAAGGAAATATCTTTACCATTCCATTATCACAATGGAAGTTTTTGCAAGAATTTTTTTCTTTTTTACATTGCAGAAAGACTTTGTGCCCCCTCTAATGGTATCCTCTGGGAAATGTAATTTTGCTTGCCCCTCCTTTCTCTCCCTGCAGCGCTTATCGAAGTCAAATTGTTGAAAAGTTTCTCTGACTCACTGGTGTTTGAGACCAGAACTGTTTTGTGTAATGGCATTGTTCTTTGGTTGTTTGAGTTTATTATGTGTTCCGGTGGAACAAAATTGGTTTTTTTAAAAAAAGTCTTACTTGGATTTCAGATTTCATAATGTACATAAGTGCAAAGTTTTATTTCTTGATGTGCTCTTTCAACACTTGTGCTGATTACCAGAAATGTTAATGGCCAATATTTCAGATGAGACTCGAAAATTTTCACTGGTCATTGAACAGTAACCCCTGCTTATTTCATTCAGAGTAAACTTTGAATTTTCAATGTTTCGTAATGTTCTCAGTGTTTCACTGCTGTATGCTGTGCATAGTGATCTTAATAACTTTGGTGTGCGTTGTCCTACCCATTTGTCCTTCTAAATTAACCTACAATACATACTTCTGAAACTATAAATGAACTTTGCCATTTCATTTGTCAGCTTTCTAAAATGGCAGTAGATAGCTAACATGCTTGACGCTTATAAGCAGAAATCTTAAAATGTTGGTACTGTAGTAGTTGATGCTACCAAATAAGTAGCAATGGGCCAAAATAATCTAGAAATGTTGTTCTTAGATGAATTAAACTAGGATGTGTCTAAATAAGCATTATAGCTTGGTCAAAGAGCATGCTTTTGAAGTATGTCTCTTGATTTGTCCCTGCTTACAATGCTTACATGGCTCACACTGTGGAGTGTTCCTGGAGCACGTGAACTAGATTCCTTGTGGATAATGCACTCCTGACCACAACTTCTGTAACTAATGTGCTCCAGCAGCCAAAGGGGATGGAGTCTGCAGGAAGAGAGTAGCCTCTAGCCTGAAGTAAGACTTTAAAATGTATATAGTGTGGTTATCAAGTTCTCAGCACTGTCTGTTCTACTCTACAGATCCGATTCTGTTTGGCTGTAATAATTGCTAATGTAGACATAGCTTAACTATTAAAGGAAATAATAAAAATGTAACCCCATAACTTATTTCCGTGATGTGAGGAATATAAATATTTGATATTCTAAGCAAATATAAAGTTCTACTGACATTCCAGTTAACCTTAGAGAAAACTATTGGGTTTTTACTGTTGAAGCTCAAAACGGGAGAAAATAATGTTTTCTGCTTCTGTCAGTTGAGTACTGTCTAGAGAAAGAAAAGTAGCTGCATTTGTATACTTACAGTAAAATACTTATTCTTTTTTTTTTCCAGAATATCTTAAAGTAAGGTCACATGATCCTGAAGAGGCCATAAGGCATGATGTTATAGTATCCATAGTTACTGCTGCTAAAAAAGATCTTTTGCTTGTCAATGATCACCTGCTTAATTTTGTCAGAGAACGAACACTGGACAAGCGGGTAAGACTTAATTAGTACTAATAATGGCTGTGTCTTGTATGTCTAGACTGTAATTCAGCTTTTTAAAAAGCAGCATTTCTGAAAAAATGCTGAACTTACTTTAAAATGACTAATGAAAACCGACATAATGGAAAAAATTTTGAAGCAGCCTATTTTAATGAGGTATTTTTTGCCGCTGACTGAAATGACACATTTTGCATTGTGCTGTATTTTATTTAAGATAGTATGATAAAAAAGGCTGAAGCGTGACAACGTTCCAGTTGTCTAGCTTTAGTAAATTTTTTTTAAGTAAAATGAGACCCTTGTAAAACATTCTAACAGTTTTCATAAGAAATTTTGCAGTCAGGTTTCAAAATGTATTATAGATTACTGTGTATTCTACCATCATGTTCCACCATCAGAGGTAGCTAGTTTGCTTGCCTTTAATTAGATCATTGAAAGACTGCAAATCGGTGTAATAGCTTTCAAATTTGAATAGTCTTGAAATTTAGTTTAGCCATGTTTCATAATTTGGTAACATTTTTGAGGTTTGCTGCTTATGTTAAAGCATAGTAAGCAAGGCTGTTGATGGCAAACTTTTAAAATTAACATTATCACCTGATTTTTTTTTAATTTGGTGACATACTTTCCCCGATTGCACCTGTAACACCATCACAAATAGTCAGTATAGATCTGTAAGAAAGGATGTTAGCTTAAATTTGTAACAATTCTAAACTCAAGGCATACTTGCGTAGTAATT
This sequence comes from Rhinoptilus africanus, assembly GCA_013400135.1. Taxonomy (NCBI): domain Eukaryota; kingdom Metazoa; phylum Chordata; class Aves; order Charadriiformes; family Glareolidae; genus Rhinoptilus; species Rhinoptilus africanus. The sequence goes on from VXBO01012638.1 coordinate 65,654, forward strand.
ACTGCTTCCGAGAGGTTTAGCATAATAGATATGATGCAATATATGTTCTAATGAGAAAGTGTTGCAGTTAGAACTCAATTTAACTTTTTTTTTGTCAATTAAACTATTTTATTGTGGTGTAAAATAGGAAAAGCCTACCTCAAAATTTGGCAGCCTTTTCAGTTTTGAGTTTTGAACTGCTAAACTGGATACTGTTTCTTTTTCTCAAGTGGAGAGTGAGGAAGGAAGCTATGATGGGACTTGCACAGGTATACAAGAAATACTCATTGCAATCAGAAGCAGGAAAAGAAGCTGCAAAACAGATATCATGGATCAAAGATAAACTTCTGCATATATATTATCAAAACAGTATTGATGACCGGTAAGTCAGTTGTGAAAGCTAGGCGAGTCTGTGGATAAGTGTGGTAACTTATTATACACATTTGTTTTTCCTTTGTGCTTAAGTGCTGACAAGAAGGAGGAGACTTGATAGTCCTCTGTGTTTTGATTCAGTGTCTAATCTTATACAGCTGCAACCAAATGTTGTCCTATGTTGTTTTCTACTTTTTTACTTTTTTAAGGCCAAAAGGGATTCTGAACGGTGAGATAGGTTGGAATATTTTAAAATTTTTAGCTGTACTTCACCACTGCTTTAGTAAAGGAGATTTTTTTGTTTATATTGCAGGACCTTGATATTTTTTGTTAAAATTCATTAAGTAAAATTGCATTAATGATCTTGCTTTAGATTTGCCTGTTGTTTCTGTTATGCTTTAAAGGTAAGTCTAGTACAGGTAGTGACAACAGTTAAGGCATCTCACACTGCAGAAGGCTATTTTTTCTGTACTGTAATAGCTATGAATTAGAGGCTTGTCCTGGATTTGTAGTGAAAGCAGTGGTTCTGTTGTACCAGCTATAGCGTTGTATAGGGTTGATCGTATTGAAAAACAGGTGGTTGCACATGGGGAACTAGTTCGGGAGTTAGTCCACCTTAACTAATCAAGGCCGCCTTGGTGGCTTTAGAAAAGAGGCTTTGGCCCTTGCAGCATGTTCACTTACAAACTTTGCATTGCAAACCCACAAAAGTCTTTTCAAAAACTCGTGGCCTCAGAAAGTGATCTCCACAGTAATAAATTATTTCATGGTACCATGAAAATGAGCAGAACTGTCTGTATCTTCGGATCCACCCTTTCCCACTGTGAGATTTTTCTTAAACTTTGGGATCTTTTTAAACTAGCTAGGCTTAGGTTTTGACCACCTGCTTCAACTCTGTATAAGGATTTTCTTCTCTTTTCTAGCCTAAAAATGCATGGTTGGGCTTGTTTACCTGTTTACATTCATTCTGTTAACATTAACCTCAATTTGCAAAAGTCTTGGTCCATTTTGGTATTTTAGAGTGCAACATGGGCTTCATTTTCCGTTTGTTTTTTCTTCTCAGTCTTGCCTAGGTAACTGACAGACCCAAACCTTTCTCTCTTCCTATTTCTAAATAAGTAGCTTCCATGTTATAGCTGAAGCTTTTAATAGTTCTATTGTGAATGTACCCCCATTTTTATTGCAGAAGTGAAAGAAGTGGGATAAACTTGGCCCTTATGAAAGGGGCCAGGGAGAGGTGGAGGGAAGTCAGCTCCTTCTGACTAGTATCTGAATTTTCCTTCTGGGCTTCATGATAATGTGAGATATAATCAACATGTTATTTCTTTTTTATTTTAGGCCCATTAATTTGGGTCAATTACTGAACTTATACTGACCCCTAATGAAATTAACCGATAATATCTGTTTGGGCTGATAATTAAGAGATGTCCTTCTCTAAAATCCTTTGATTCCTGTCTAGATTAATACATCTGGTTTTGATAATGTCATCTCTTAAATGTCCTACTGCTGACATTAACATTATGTCTTCTGTAATGATATATTTTTCTTTAGTTTATGCTGAGTTATATTGAAAGTGAAGTAACTTGACCTTTAGGTTTTTGAGTAGCCCCGTCTTTATATGCAACAACTGATCTCTAGATGGGTCTGAGGGTTTTTGAATGAATGTTTTTGCAATTCAAGACCGCTTTCTTCCTTTGTAGTTTAGGTTTCTTAATCTTGTCTTTCAGATTACTTGTTGAACGCATCTTTGCTCAGTACATGGTCCCTCACAACTTGGAAACAAACGAACGAATGAAATGTTTGTATTACCTTTATGCAACACTGGATTCAAATGCTGTGAAGTATGTACTGTTTTTGACTTCTTGCAAAATAATTTTTAATACAAATATTATTGTAAGTAAGCTCTAAATTGTTATGAGTTGCCTAAGGCAGTAGACAAAAGTAGTTTGTGAACTATCAGAAAACAAAACATAGCGATAGTATCTATTTTTCAAGTGGGATTTTTAAAAAACCCAAACAACTAATAGGATGTTTTCTAACAAGGCATGGTACCTTTTTAACCATAAATAGCTGAAAAAAGTAGTGTCATAGATCTGGAAAGAAGCTTGAGTGCATGTCATTCCTTTTCTGCCTGAAAAGAGATAGCATGGATAATAGCGTTGACTAGTCATAGATCTTATCTGACAACTCAATTAATATACTTCTTGTTTTAGCAGCCAGGATGACTTAGGAGTGGGAAGGAATTACTTGTTTGCCTTTCTTCCTTCAATATGCATTTTACTTAAAATTATGTTATGTATCTTCTCCAGCTTAAAATGAGTATACGCACCTGAGTTTTCTGCTGTAATGCTCACTTTGATTAAATTTACTTAGTTTTATTTTGGTTTTTCATTTAGTAGTAGGGTTTTTTTTTTCTCATGAGGGAGACTAAGAAAAGCTTTCTATATGAAAAAATTACTTAAAAACCCTGGAAGCCTTCAAATACTAGAGAAACTGATGTTTGAATGCCCTGCAATTCTTGCATTACCTGCCTAAGGATGTTACAACTGCAACAAATTAAAATCAAGAATATTATGTTAAGAAAAAAAAGTTACAGCTCTAGTTATTTGTAGTATAGGCTAAACAAAAATGCAGAATGGATATTTATATGGCTTATTTTCCCTGGAAAGTGTGCTAATTTTCAGTTTTGTCATATTATCTCTAATGTGTCTCTTACAAGTCTAATCATGCCCACTTTTTACAATTTATTCATGTAGTAGCCACTTTCTGTGTGCAAGAATAACATTGTTTTGATGATAAAAATCTTAAACATCTGCTTTCACCTGTTTCTTGGAATGTTTTTAGAAGAGTGATTTGAGACTTGTACAAATGAGTTCTTTATGGGCTGTACATTGGTTACTTCCTACTTCTTTTTAAAGGCAGTGTAGTAAAGCATCTGAAATGAAACTTGCTTCAAAACCTCACTTTGTTCCAGTCTTATATGACCAATTAAATTTTCCATATCATGCCATTAGGAAACATTTAGCCTTTGCTCACACAGCAGTGAAAGTTCAGGTGATAAGCACGTTTGAGTCTGAAGCTGAAAAGAATTTAAAGGCTCTTATTGGACAGTTGTGGTGTTGTCAAAATCATCTATTCAATACACTTGATTTATTTATTTGTTTTTAGAGCATTGAATGAAATGTGGAAATGTCAAAATCTGCTACGGCATCAAGTAAAGGATTTAGTTGACCTAATAAAACAACCCAAAGTGAGTTCTATTTATCTTTATCCCATAGTGAATATGCAGTCTTATTTAACGTGCTGGTTTTTTAATTCCATTTGTTTTATTATTTCAAGCTTATTTTTAATGGCCTGTAGAAAATATTGTGGAAGTTAACTGGTATTCCATTAGACTACAGTTGCAATAGGAAATGTGTATACATTTTGTTAGTAAAATTGAAGAAGCGTTACAGAATTTTTTAGAAGATTTTGCCAGTCATTTGATACTAAAGTATTTGCTCTCTGTGTTTGAGTTACATCTTGCCAGGATTATTCTGTCTCTAGAAAGAGGGGGAAAAAACATCATACTATTTTTGGCTGACAGATCTAGTAATTAAGAAAAAGTACCTATACAGCCTAACTTCTTATGTATGATTAGTAACATTCAAGAAATCAGAATATTTTTATCCCAACAGGTTACTTGTTTCTTTTTCCTCTTGGAAATATCTTAAATGTTGTATTGGAAATATCAGACTATAATAGAATTCTTTGTTTACAAATTTGCTCAGAAGGAAAAAATAAACATTTGTTGAGCATGTAGGATATTGTCATAAAGTAAAACAGATTTTGTTGTTGTTGTTTTTATTAATATGTATTTGAACACTCATCTTTGGAGGGGGGATAAAAATTTGTAAGCTGAAGTTCTGGATATAATTTGTGACTAGAACTTGACTTTATTGTCAAAAGTTTTATCTGGTGCTTTTTTTAACAGAAATAATATATAGTAGAAAGTGTTACCATGCTCACATTTATATGTGTGTGTGTGTGTCATTTTTATTTTCTGTATGTGTATATACTCATATACTACAGCAAATTTAGTGAAGTTTTATGACTGATACATCCATTTGCTGGAATGACCTGAAGCAGGAAGACTGTGTAACTGTGTGGTTGGATTATCTAATGTACCTGCTTAAAATACTGTGTGGCAGACAGAGAAAAACTAATCAAATCAAAATACATCCCGTACTGTTTCAGTCCTGATTGCACTGAAAGTCATAATTTTTACTTAGTGCATTTAAAACATACCATAATGTTGTATTAAATTCTAAGTGCAGTATTTGTTATCATAACAGTACTTTATTGCTTTTTGGTGACGGTACTGAAATATTTTTCATGTACTGTTTTATATTCTTTGGTGTAAATACACTTACGCATTTAAAATCTGAGTTAGTTTCTGGATATTTTCTCCATTTCAGTTGAATGTGAAATTTCAGCTTTACCTTTTGTTTTCAGGGAAATGTAAGGAAAGCTCCTTTTCAATTGTAAAATATCAAATATTATATGTAATTAACCATGTAGGTTTTGATAAATGCCAGCATAAGCATTGCATTCAAAGCAATATGCTGTTGACATGTTTGTATTCATCCACGGGGCTTTCATCCTATCTTTCGCTACTAAGTGCTAATTCTGTACCCTTGAATATTCTGTTGTGGAGCAGGACTGCATGGGAGAATTTAGAGGGCTTGCGGCAATCTGAGATGCTGTCCTGGGCAGCAAAACAGTTAGTTTAGTTTATTGTTAATTAACATAAACTTAACTTTGAATTATTGATTCTGGTATTGAGAGATAAAAGTGAACAATAAAAATTTAGGGAAATCAGCCTTCAGTTCCCCTTTGGACACCTCTCTTCCTGGCTTTGCCATTTCCAGGCCTCTTACTGCACACTATACACAGTCCCTTTGATGAGGCAATGGTAGCGTTGGAGATGGGGGTGAGAGCGTTGGTGGTCCTTTTCCTTTGGGTGCTCATTTCTTACCCACTGCTTCAGCAGTCCCTGACCACCTCCTGCACAGGTCACCCCAGCAGCCTGCCCCAATATACCCAGTGCAGATGCTTAGCTATTTTCAATAGAACTTTTATTTCTGTGATGCTCCTTGTATGGTTTGTTTGGGGTTTGTTTCTCCCTAATTCATAATCAATTCGTGTAATTAAGTCATTGTGTTTTAAGATAAGTCATTGTGTTTTAAGATAAGTCATTGTGTTTTAAGATAAGAGTGCATTTTTATAATCAGAAACTGAAGGGTCATACAGTTGAAGGCAGTGATAATGATACAAATATCCATTATCCATTCAGAGCTGTAGAAACTTTGTTTTCTTTAGGAAAACAAAACTGAAACAAACTAGTAACCTTTTAGAATATGAATTGGTGTTACCATATGTGCTTTTGCGCTTGAGTTTAATTTCTCCAACTAATCATTATAGCTTGATTGGTGATTAAATTTCCTGTAGGTGTTGTCCCTGTGGCAAGTGTAGGCATTGTAAGAGCTCTGAGAGATAAGGAGGGATAAGACAAAAAGCAGTGTACAGAATTTGCCATAAGGAAACTTTGGTTAGGTAGTAAGGAAAAAAACAATTGTTGTGATGGTGATCAAATATAGGAACACGTGACCAGAGAGGTTTTGAAATCTTCATCCATGTAAATATTTAGAATGCAGCTAGATGAGGCCTGAAGCAAAACCTGATCTAAGTTGGCACTGCTTTGAGTAGGTGGTTCAACCACGTGACCTATAGTTGTCACTTCCAACCTACGGTATTCTGTGGTTATAAATTTTTGAACTTTCCAGTTCACCATTTTTTCTCATCCTAGGAAACCTTTTTGTGATTTAGTGAAGCTCTTCAGGCATTCTTTATTCCTCTTCAGGCTCTCCCCTGTGTAAGCATTATTGAGGAGACTGAAAATGCGTTAAGAAACTTTCCAGTTTTGTTGATCATAATTTCTCCTAAACTGAGACAGAACAGACCTCAAACTCAAAGATGAGTTACTCTTCTGAAGAGCAAAAGCATAAATCACAGCTCCTCTTGTTTTCTCCTACAGCAGTGGTGTAGATAAGATACATAAACTTGCCTGTTCACATGCGGTAAAGTGGGTGAATGCTGTTTTGTCTGTATTAGAGTATAAGCTTCATTTGCTGCAGATATGCCACCTATTCTGATGCTTCCATATTATGAATGCAAGATAATGTAGGTAAAGTGCTGCTGTAGATCTTCTTGATCTTCTTCAGTCTCTCATTATTCAGTGAAGTTATACTACAAGAAGTTTAAAGAATACTTCTGACTTCAGGGTATTTCATGTTTGGCTGAATGGTTAGTAGTTTGCTCAATTTAAGGTCTGTTTTAATGGTAGCTTTAGCTAGTACCTGAAGAATTACCCAGTATTAGAAGATCAAACCAGTTAGAACCAAAGAAACTCCACAGGACAGATTTTTTTGGTATTTTTCTTCTGAGTTGCAAGAGGCGCAAATACGGAGATTCTGTATCTGTTGACATCATTATTTGAAACCTGTAAGCCAGATTTGATTTCTGGTTTTTGCATTTCTTGTCTGAACATACCTGTTCAGCTGTGACAGCCAAAAGCCCTGAAAATTTCAGCATTCTTCTGACACTAAAAAGTGACAGAAAGTTCTGCAGAAATACTTAATGGCTAGAATTATGTGCCAAGTGCCCATGCCACAAGATAGCAAGGACATTCACTAAAAGCGTTGTTTGTCTTAATCTCATGCTGGTTTTTTGCTGTACTCCGGTTTTTGTGAGATTGCCACTATTCTCAAACATTGCCCCATTTTCCACAAATCTGCTAATTTTCTTTTTTTATGACAAAAAGCCTGTGCAAATATGTTAGAACTCAAAATCCTATTTTCTTTCATAGTACCTAGTCAACTGCAGAACAGAAACTTACTCTGAAAAGTTGAAGGATACTCCTCCTGGACATAGATACTTCCATGTGTTAGCCAAGGTTATTTTAATGAATTGTAATCTTGTCATCTCCAAAGCTGATATGGCTTGTTTGGACCTTATTTGAGATCTATATGCAGATTTCTTCAATAAAATGCAAAGAAAATAGATGTGCCTGAACAAGACTGTGTGCTTTCAACAACATTGCTGTAAGCTTAAATTTTCTTTCAGGTTTCAATTTCCACTTAGGAAGATTTGAGAGTTCTTTAACAATGCTTAATTACACAGCAATGAAAGATTTATTTTGTTTTTCTTATTTCGTCCACCTTAGAATGCTTTTCTGAAGATGATTAGGGTGTTATCTTCACTGTACAGTTAAGGATTCCCTTTGTCATTTTTACTGATAATTCCTTAATACTTCAGACTTCAGTGTAATGCCACAAAACTTTCTAGTCTGTAGAATATTGTGGATTACAGTAAAAAGTGACTTGAACTACTTTGTCTACCTTCAGTAGCTGGCGATATGTTTTAGAAACATTGCTTATCTGTTAGAAATATAATTTCAAGAACATCTGGTTGCTATGTAGTTTTTAACTTGCTGTGAAATGTGTTGCATTCTTTTTTTCCTCTTCCATTTACTCAGTGTCAAAACTAAGTCTTAAGTTGAACTTTCCATGTGGAATTTGAAATCCTGTACCAGAAGAATTACTGACAAAAGGAAAATAAATGAGATTAAAAGTCTGGTTTGTGTAACCTTTGCTTGTAAGGTGCTATTGGCTGACTTTATAGCAGCAACAGTTTCACTGAAACTTAAGCTTCACAGATATCCTGAAATGAAGTTATGTTTTAATTTTTTTTGTTGTTGTCGTGGTCCCCGATTGTTACTTTCACAATTACACCGCTATTGTCTGCCGTCCCCATTCAGCAGAACTGGGGTAGCAATTGTTTTATTGACTTGCTCCATGCTTTAAAATAAGGTAGGAATAACTGCTGAGACTTAGAATCAATATCTGAACAAGAAGATAATGTAAATGTAATGCTTGCTGTTTGTTTTATATTTTAAAGCAAAGAGACTTCAGATGGAAAACAGTTACAGAAATAACCCATTTGTGCTGTTCATAAGATATATAGTAGATCGAAAAATAATAAAAATATTTTACATGAGTATATGTGAAAGAGGCTGATACTGTAGGCATGATCTACCTCTTATTTCCTGTAACTGTCTACCATTAATTTTTCACGGGAAGTTTTTGTTTCTAACACACTGATGTGTTAGCGAAATGATGGGTGCTGACATGTTAATAATGGATTATGGAACTTTACTCACTCTGTATTCAAGTGGAAATATATAACGTAAAATTTTAACTTAATCCATTTTTCTTTTGTGACTTGCAGACAGATGCCAGCAGTAAAGCTATATTCTCAAAAGTGATGGTTATAACAAGTAAGTCGGTTGAAGTATTTGTACTGTCTAAAAATTACAAATGAAATATATTGCTTTCTTGCTTTAAAAGTCATTTGAGATAAGCTGATAAAAAGTTTTGTAACAGAAAAACTTATAACAAATCATGATAAACATTAGATAATTAAGACAACTGTAAGCAGAATTACTTCCTTACTGTAAGAAGTCTCCAGTCGTGAAGCCTGTCACGTGACATTTTGGCTGCATCTGTTGTGGACTAATTCAAAATCGAGATGATTAGGGTGTTAGTGTCTTCATTAGCATCTACTATTGAATATATATTAACTAACATTAACTAACCTACTAAAGTGTCTACTGACTTGCCTGTCTTTGAAGTGTTGGTGAGTGCTCTGAAAGAGTTTGGGTTTCAGTCACAGGGAAGGCACTTTGGAAACTGAAGAACTTCTATGTAACCTGAACTCTTGTCAAAGAAAAAACCACCAACCCCAAAGCAACACTTCTTGTTCCTCCCAGCATACCATGCCAAGAGCATTAAAGCCAGTGAGAAAAAGAAAAATTTGTTTTACAAAACTGAAATTTTGTTTTTAAATCAACCTTTTATAAAAAAATGCAAACTGTTCTGGGAAAAAAACCCACAATCTCCTTAAGACTATGTACATTTTTGAAAAGATGTGGAGGAAAACATGAATTTTGCTACTAAGTTTGCCATGTTCCACATTCTTTTTCCATTTTATTTGTAGTATGAAAGTTGATCAGTTCATAATTTTTTCAGATTCTCTTAAGTTCTGTGTCACATTAAAAAAAAAAATCAATGCAGCAGAACAAATACTTAGTACAATTTGGTTTGGACTATCTTGTGGTCTTGTACCATTTTCTGTGCCAGCTTTGCTTAACACTTACTGTACCAAAACCGTGAAACACCTTAAATAGTATACTAATACTTTGCCAATAAATTGTCTTGTTATAATATAAAACATAAATATAAAACTAATATGTAATTTAAGAAATGCTTTTTTAAAATGTTGTAAGCTTATGTTTAGTGAAGGAGTAATTTAGCAAAAATACCCTTTTGATGTTTTTCACACTTGTGATATCAGATGATGTGTATGTGGAGTACAGGCTTTGCAGTCCAAGGTCGGCTTCAGCTGTTAATATTACTAACAGGAACAAATACGCTTGCTGAAAATTAAGTGTGAAGCGCAAGGAAAGCGAATAGCCAGGGGAGGTCTGTGGGTACACAAATGTTTAGAAATTGGTGTCCTCATAGGTGTTTTTGCATACATTAAAGTGTTTTGTGGTTTGTTTATGGGTTTGTTTGTTGGGGTTTTCTTCCCCACCTTTCTTGATTAACTTGAACACACATAGAAACTTTCTTGGTGTAACATTTCAAACTTGGGTAATTTACAATACTGATACTTAACTAAAATAAATAGTGATTCCTTTTGCTTATTTAAAGGAAACCTTCCTGATCCAGGGAAAGCTCAGGATTTCATGAAAAAGTTCACACAAGTTCTAGAAGATGATGAAAAAATAAGAAGTCAGTTAGAAATGCTTGTTAGCCCAACGTGTTCTTGCAAACAGGCTGAAGGATGTGTGGTAAGTATTGCTCTTAATATGTGAATGTTTTTGGAACAGAATTGATTATAACTTTAATTGAAACTTATATTGCAGAGGGAAATAACAAAGAAGTTGGGCAATCCAAAGCAACCAACAAATCCTTTCCTGGAAATGATAAAGTTTCTTCTTGAGAGAATTGCTCCTGTGCACATTGATACTGAATCCATCAGGTATTTTTGTGTGTGTTGTTGACTGCAGATCACAGGGATTGAAATTGGGGTTTCTTACTTTGCCTTTAATTGTAAGTAGTAATAGATCGGGCGGGTGAAGTTTAAGGCCTGGTGACCTGCAGTATTTTCTTCTGTATCCCCTTGCTGGGGGGTTTTTGTGTCTTCATTGAGAATGCAGCCACACAAACAATTGATTTGTCATTCAGCAGAGCTGGGACTACCTGTCAGTAAAAATGACTCTGTTGCTGATGGGGAAAGTTTGGTTTGTGACTGACTGACTGACTTTAAAACAGATTTCTGTCCGTGGCTATTCATTGAAGTTTTCCACCCAGAATATTAGCTCATAGTGACGTAAACAGTAATTTAACCGAGGAAGTAAAGAATGTGGTGCTGAGTCAACAAGGAAGAGTAAGCCAGTGAAGTTATGGGTAGGGAGAAAAGTAATTGCTGAAATGATTATAAAACAGCTGCATTTGAGATATGTGGTACCTTATTAAAGACAAGTAGTTCTAAATAGTGGTAAATTCTTATCTGTTAATTCCGACTATAGTAATTGACTTCTAAGTACTTGAGCTTTTCATTTTCTGCCTGTCATGTATACAATGTAATGGAGCCATTGAGATTACACCTGAAAGTCTGTCTTTGATCTTGGATTAAGCACAATGTGTAGCTGGACTTTAAATTTGAAAATAGATTTTTTTTTTCCCGTTCATGGAAGCAATATAAAATGTGTATTTAAAGTAATATTCACATGTGGCACTAAGTTGTAACGTTTATTTCACAATCTACTTATTGGCTGACTGCTGTACAGTACACAAGTGAAGAAAAGGTGTAAAAAGCACATATTTTCAGTTTTGCCACAGAATTGCTCTTCTCCCCTCTTTGTAAAATTTCACTAAGGTTCTGCTTCATTTTTGAGACTCGGACTGTGTGATTTTTCTTAATAGATGGTCTTTTGTCCAATTAGGGACAGAAAAAAAATAAATTGGAAGTCTGACTAGGAGGTCTCTCCATTGGTTTGCTATACCTGGTTTTATTTTTTATTCTTTTTGGTGGTTGGGGTTTTTTTGTATTTTTTCTTTTTGTCTATAAATACAACTTACAGGATATACTGAAGGATATTCTGAATATTATTCAGTTCTTGATTGGGAAGCTGCCTACAGCACTCACTAATAAGATTGTTTGCATATTCACCACTTCCCTTCCTAGGGTACATTGTAACAAAAAACCCAAACATTACTGTCAAGGTGAAATATGGAGGAAATAGATCTTTTAAATTTTTAATTGTCTCTTAGCACAGCTGTTTAATGGTGGGTTTTCTCTTGGTTATGGACTAAACATTGTAAACGGTTATTTTCCATCAATTATTAAGAATCCATAGCAGCTAGTAACCCCACCATAATTCTTCCCTGAATTCGTTGCTTGTAATGCTCAAATTGTTTTCTTATTTTTGTCATCCTTCCAGAGTAATTTGTATACAGTTCTTAATTCGGGATGGATAAACGTTTTTTTAAGTTAGTGCTTCATAAGATTTGATTTAGATAGGAGATGAGGACAACCAGATTATGTATGTAGTTGACATATTTGTTTTATAACAAGCTTATGTTTTAATAAATCCCTTTAATATCTTAAACTTATGAAAATGGTTATATGCGGTAGAATTGCATTAAATACAAGACTGTGTTTTGTTTTCCTCTTCAGTGCCCTTATCAAGCAAGTAAACAAGTCTATAGATGGAACAGCTGATGATGAAGATGAGGGTGTACCTACTGACCAGGCAATCAGAGCAGGTCTTGAATTGCTTAAGGCAAGTATACTGCTGGCGGTCAGTGAGCATGTGAAACTTTTTGAAGCAACTTTGCTAAAATAAATTTTTAATGAGCGCTCAGTGTCTTTAGTTATAAGCATGTGTTGATAATCTGGAAGAATATTGGTCATTCCTGAGAATATGCTCATTTTATGTAAGGTATCTTATAAATAATTTTGAAGTTTTTCTGGAAGTCAAAAGTAGTTGCGTGTATGACATCAGCAGCTGAGTTTTGATTATTAGAGTGTGATTCAGTGGTTTATAAATATATTTACGCTACTTCTGGAATTGCACGTGTATATCAGTACGAGAATATTGTGTTTCCCCTGAGTTCCTAATAAATTGAGGCCTTACCTATTTCAGCTACGTGTAATCTTTGAGACTTAGTTAACATAGCAAATCCCATCAAGATGCATTTCTAGGGACATTGTACAAAACTTTTATTAGGAGGAAAAAGGCTCATCACCATGTTATTTACGAATACTGTTAAAAGCATGAAACTTCTTAAACGCAACTACATAGGGCTTTTTGTTTCACTTAGGCTCTCTGAAAGACTAGGCTAAAAGCTCTGTGTAATGTCAGCTTTGCCTGTACTTGCATAGAAAGGTACTTGTGCCATAGTACCACCTCAGTTATATGATAGTGTTGGGAGTAGTCCAGCTGTGGCTTGACTTCAGAGGCCTCAAAAGCTAAAGAACTCCAGTACTGAACTTTTCAGAATATCTTGAATCAACTAAGGGCCTAGTAGGTTCATCTGAGAGCAAGTGACTCTTTAGCTAGATGTGCACGTTTAGATAAAAGTGCGGAAAGCCCATGGAACAAAAATGAACCTGAATAAGAATGAGTCATGTCGTGAAGGACTGTATATTTGAAAGAAGACTCCCAGGTCAGTACTTACATACTCATATGAACGGACATGACCAATTTAAGGAAGGGTAAGATTGTCGTAAAGAAAAGGGTCTGTACATCATGAGAAGAATCCAGAAAGGACAAATGTAGGAGACCAGAAAAGGGGATGGCATACAATGAAATGGTGAAAATATAAAACTGCATGTGAAGAATTTGCTAGATTTAAATCTCAGAAAGAATTAAATCTGGTCAGGGACATTAAGAGCAACAAGAAAAGCTTCTATAAGTATGTCGGAGATAAAAGGAAGACTAGGGAAGATGTGGGCCCTCTCTGGAAGGAAACAGGAGACCTGGTCACACAGGTTTATGGAGAAGGCTGAGGTACTGAATGACTTTTTTGCCTCGGTCTTCACTGGCGAGGGATCTAACCATACTGCCCAAGATGCAGAAGGCAAAAACAGGGTCTGTGAGGATGAGGAACCACCCCCTGTAGGAGAAGGTCAAGTATGAGAGCATCAGAGGAACCTGAAGGTACACAAGTCAATAAGATCTGAAGAAATCCATCTGTGGGTCCTGAGGGAACTGATGGATGAGGTTGCTAAGCCACTAGTCATAACATTTGAGAAGTCATGTCAGTCTGGTCCCCACTGACTGGAAAAAGGGAGATGTAACCCCCATTTTCAAAAAGGAACACCCAGGGAACTACAGGCTGGTCAGTCTCACCTCTGGCAAGATCATGGAGCAGATCCTCCTGGAAACTCTGCTAAGGCACATGAAAAATAAAGAGGTGACTGATGACAGCCAACATGGCTTCACCAAGGGCAAGTCATGCCAGAAAAATTTTGTGGCCTTCTATAACAGGGCTACAACACTGGTAGATAAGGGGAGAGCCAACAGACATCATTTACCTGGACTTATGCAAAGTATTTGACACTGTCCCACATGACATCCTGGTCTCTAAGTTGGAGAGATGTGGATTTGATGGATGAACCACTCAGTGGATAAAGAACTGGTTGGATGGCCACATTCAAAGAGTTGCGGTCAA
>VXBO01012638.1:80345-127900 GCA_013400135.1 Rhinoptilus africanus
GTGGCCAGCAGGTTGAGGGAGGTGATTCTGCCCTTGTACTCCACTCTGGTGAGACCCCACCTGGAGTACTGTGCCCAGCTTTGTAGTTCCCAACATAAGAAGGACATGGACCTGTTGGAGTGGGTCCAGAGGAGGGCCATGAAGATGATGGACCTCTCCTATGAGGACAGGCTCAGCACCCCTCCTGTGAGGACAGGCTGAGAGAGTTGGGATTGCTCACCCTGGAAAAGAGAAGGCTCTAGGGAGATCTTGTAACAGCCTTCTAGTACCTAAAGGGGGCCTGCAGGAGAGATGAGGGGGGACACTCTTTATCAGGGAGCGTAGTGATAGCATGAGGAGTAAGCATTTTAAAGTGAAAGAGGGGAGATGCAGGTTAGATATTAGGAAGAAATTCTTTGCTGTCAGGGTGGTGAGGCACTGGAACCGGTTGCACAGAGAAGTTGTGGATGTTTCATCCCTGAAAGAGTTCAAGGCCAGGCTGGATGGGGCTTTGAGCAGCCTGGTCTAGTAGGAGGTGTCCCTGCCCATGGCGGCAGGATTGGAACTAAGAGATCTTCAAGGTCCCTTCCAACCCAAACCATTCTATGATTTTGAGAATCGGTTTTTTTTGACATGCATCAGAATACTACACGAAAAGAGGCTAATAATCAGTAGCCAATGAAAAGTTCAGACAAGGCAAACTTTCAAGCAGGATCAAATGAGGATTTTTTTTTAATATGTATTCTTATGATTGTATTTTCTTAATGTGGGAGGACTCTAGTACTTAAAAACAGTGTCCAAGATTCTGAAGGAGATGTACAGGATCTGGTAAGCTGCTGTGGAAAGCTTGAGGGACTAGAGACCTTATTGGGTATGTCTATATTACTGTTTTAGAGGTCGGAACTTCAGAGAACAACCAGTTGTTCCACTTAGCAAATGAGCATGAAGTTTGGGAGGACACAAGCTGGATTCCTTTTAGAGAAACAAAATTGTGAGATGGGCTTCAGAAACACGTGTTGTGTTGCAGTGGCTAAAGTGGGTTCAGTCAGTCTAGAAGCACTCTGAAGTAAAAATCCTGAAATCTGAATGTTACTTCCTTAGTATCAGTTCTGTTTCTTTCAAGACCTGCTTCTTCTGTAACCCAGTACTTGCTAATGTAGATGTAGTGACTGAGAGGTACATGCTCACAATAACAGGAGAAGAAATGGAGACTGGAGAAATAAGTTGAAACTCATCAGATCATGTATAAAGACAGAGAAGTTTTGGAAGTAGTAGAAAAAAGTCAGAGAAAGAGAAATGTGTATCATGTGACAAAACCAGGCAGAGTATTATAAGTATTCCAGTATGGCAGTGGAAAATGATTCTTGATGGAATTTTCTACATAAGCAGACCTTTAAAAAATATTAACGTGGCTTTCATCTTATTTTGGCAGGTACTTTCATTTACGCACCCTATCTCATTTCATTCAGCTGAAACTTTTGAATCTCTCCTGGCTTGCTTGAAAATGGACGATGAAAAAGTGGCAGAAGCTGCTTTACAAATTTTCAAAAATACAGGAAGTAAAATTGAAGAAGACTTTCCTCATATACGATCGTAAGTTGTATATCTTACTCTGTTTGAGTAGTGTTCTTTATTGCATGGGATTTTGGAAGTCTTCATTCTTCCTTTTACATGCTATAGCATTATCCAGCATTCTTTTGGAAGAAAGTAGTACTTCAAGTCAAAGAGGAAAGATTTAAATGACTTGAAAATGCAGTGTTTTTTGAAGAATGGAAGTGAAATTAATATATCCAAAGTAGTGACAGCTGATATGTCACTAATGTTACTATAATTTTTATCATTGCTCTTCAGAATTACTTAAGTTTTTTCATAAATTAAATATACAGCAATGTAAAAACATTATTAACAATTTATTTGGGATATGTAGGCAAAAATATTTCAAAAAGAACATTTAGTAACCTGTGTAGATAAAATATTTATGTTACCACATATTTTATCAACAAAACCCAGGTTGGTTTGGGTTTTTTTCACTTGCAAGCCATGTAAATAACCCTTTTTTTCCTTTCTTTGAAGAAATTGTCAAAGCCAGGACAATTGTCACTTTCGCAGAGGTGTTGTGTTCTATACATATGTACCTGTGTATTATTTTTTTTCCTAGTTTGATATTTTGTAAGATTTTCAATTTGTGAAAAGGTATTTCTCTCTTTTTTTTTTTAAAGTGCTTTGCTTCCAGTATTGCATCACAAAGCTAAAAAGGGACCCCCTCGTCAAGCCAAGTATGCTATTCACTGCATCCATGCAATATTTTCCAGCAAAGAAACACAGTTTGCACAGATATTTGAGGTAAAATAAAAATTTTTAAGTTAATTTTTATTAATCTTCTATATTGCATATGTCAATTAAGTCATGTAGTGGCAATTGATATGCCAAGTTGTGTCAAATTTAGAAAACAATGTTTTTCCTGTTTTCCTTTGTTGTCATACAGTTTGGCCTGAAAAATAGTAGCGGAGGGTGTTTTTTGTATCCTGTGATCCATCATGTTTAGGGTTTTGTATTTTATCAGACAATAGAATAAAACAAAGTGTTGGACTGTTTGCTAGAACCATGAACTATTTATGGAAAGAGGAACCATGCATAACTCCACCCCTGTTGGGGCTGGCTCAAAGTATTTAAACGGTACAGAAATTATGGAAAACTGAATTAAGGTAGAGACTACTTAAATAGATTTTTATACTTATAACTGCAAATGTACTTTTTAATTAGTGCCCATCAACCTTTTTTCTTGGAGGCTGAATCATAGTCCATTACTGAAACTGCCATCTTGAGATGTAATATGCCCACTTCTTCAATAAGAAAATATGCTTTTTAATCCACTGTTTCCAAAATGGTCCTTCTTGAGCTGCCACTTTTTGAAGTACCCAGATATGATAAACATTTTGTCTGTCATCTTGTTTTTTCATTTGTAGGAGACTTGTAAGGTTTGTGAATGTGTTCTTTTAAAATCGTATTTCTGAAACAGAAATAGACATCAACTTGGTACAGAACTCTTACTCCCTTCCCCCCCCAGTATGACGCAGATTATATCAGTAATATTTGAATTTGTTGCCTTTATTCTAGCCACTGCACAAAAGTCTGGATCCAAGCAATTTTGAGCATCTCATTACGCCTTTGGTTACTATTGGCCATATAGCCATGCTAGCACCTGATCAGTTTGCTGCCCCTTTGAAGTCTTTGGTTGCCACATTTATTGTTAAAGATTTGCTAATGAATGATAGGGTGAGTATTTTTTTAAGCCTTGTATTAAGATTCTGCTTCTCCTGTAGTACAGTACTCAGCAAGTGAAAATTTTTGTCTTGTTGATTCTACTTTTTGGATAATGTTGTGATAATGTTGTGTTTTGATTTCCGCGTGTGCTGTTTGACTCAATTGAAAACCCACAGTACAGGAGAGGAAATAGTACTAATTTCATAGGCCTTACATAGTCCTTACGTAGTGCTGTGTAGCACAGCATTTGATCACTCATGACTTGCCTTTTATTCAAAACGGGAAAATTGGTATTGAATTCACTCAATCTTTTGTATTGAGCAAGCAAGTTATGATTATCTTTTTTATTTTATTTTTTAGGAAGCATAACACATTTGAAACCAAAATACACTGTTTAAATGAAAGACTGAATTTTAATTTCTAATACTTCTGTATTGATAGTGATTATACAGTGAAAGAACGAACTTGTGCATTATCAGTCATTGCTGAAAGATTTACTGTTTAAAACTATGTGCTTGACGTTCCAATCTACTGGATATGGAAACTGGAAATTATTTTCAAAGCAGTGGCTATTACATTCTAAAGTAATAGTTTTCAGGTAACAACAGCAGCAGGAACAAAAACCCCTTAACTGCACTTAAATTTGCGGATACTTGAATAGTGATGTAAGAACAGGATCTCACTTCTGTAATAGTTACTTCTATAAAATACAGAAGGCATAAAGCTAACCAGTGAGTGCTGCTGTATTGTTTTCAGAAGGAAACAGGAAAGAGGGGGTTACAGCAGGTTTCACTGAAGAGTAACAGTAGTGTAATAAAATGTAACATTTGGTTTAGCTTCCAGGAAAAAAGACAACAAAACTTTGGGTCCCAGATGAAGAAGTGTCTCCTGAAACGCTTGTTAAAGTAAGTAGCGCCTACTATGTTTTCCTGTGACTGTGTGTATCATACTTAATAAAGTTAAATACCGCAATTCCTAAAGCTGTCAACTGCTTTTCTCCATTTCCTTGTCACCTTTCTAAATGTAAGAAAGAAGTAACTATTTTGAAATTGAGGATCTTATCAGTATACACATTTTTTGATTGACAGAGAAAAGAATTTGCTTTTAGGAGTATCTATTTTTTTACTTTTGTATTTAGAATACAAAACTTTATTATATTTAAAATGCAAAACTTTATTGTATTTTTATTATAGCTTTTTATAGGCAGAGGTTTGGTGTGCAACACTTCAGCATTCCAGATATTATGACAGTTGAAATAAAATAATTTTTTTCCTTCCTGTTTAACATAGGAGTCAAATACCATAGAAACTTTGTTTAAAGTCTTCCCTTTTTCTTTTGGGTTTTCAGGACGTTTCAAGAAACTTTCAGTGCTGTTTTGGAATAAAGAAAAGATTGGGTTTGGATGTGTCAGTTTCCTGAAATGAATAAATGTGTTACATTGCTTTTCTCTGTGTTCAATGCGTATTAGAGAAAACCCTTGTTTTTTAAGAAAAAAACCCACCACTTTAAAATGGTGTGGGTTTCGTTGTTTCAGGGTTTTTTTTTAACTTAAAAATGTCATCTCAAGCTGCTGCTTTTTTTGGAATAAGTTTATTACTACATTTTCTGGACTTGGTAATAGATATTCTCACTCAATTTTTCACTCAATCAGAAATAGACTTCTACTGTGGAATATAAATCCTATGTGTTTATGTTTTTAAATAAATTATGTTTTAAATAAGTTATGTTTTTAAATAAATCCTATGTGTTTATGTTTTTAAAAGACCTTTCTTCATAACAGGGATAGATTATGCTTTCACATTTTTTTTTCAGATTAAGAAAGATGCATGTACTTTGTAGCATGCTGTTTCTAAATTAATTATAGCAGTCATTTAATTTCCAGTGCCTTTTGAATAAAATTGCTCTGTTTTTTAAAGAAGTTCTTTGCCTCCTCTCTTGAAGTTGTTAAACTCTTTGTAGAATACATTCTTCTCTGATGGTTTAAGTACTTTGGTTTCCAGCTTGATACAGAACTGATTATTGGAAATGCTTAGTTGTGTTTGGAATTTATTTGTTAGCTTTTTATTTGTTTGACTACAGCAAAGATATGTTTGTATTTGTGCAATTCCATAGTAACACAGTACACTCCAAAAAGGTTAAAAGAATGCATGTTTGTTTTGATTTCATCAACTGCTTGTTTAAAATAGACATGATTTCACTTCAGTAGTTATACATGTAAGTGGAAGTAGTAAATATTATTTTTCTTAATTTTTTAAAAAATTATTTGTGAAGCTGTAATATCTCTTTAAAATGTGCTTTTTGTTGATAAAACTTTTCATACAATGGGCTATTTAGAAGGGAGTTGGCTCATAGAAAATCTTGAGGCAATTTGAAGTTGAAGCCAAGCCTGAAAACTGTAAGAAGCATTTATTGGCAAGTGAAAACAGGTTATTGTGAAAATTGATTTGCAAATTTAATTAGCATTTATTACCACGGAGAAGCTTATGTTTAATGAATGCTGCAGGCCACACCATTAGTTTATAAATGATTTCTCTCTGACAGTGTATTTTTTTTTTTATTCTGGTTTGAAAAGCCTTTTTCTCCCTTTGTAACATAACTCTATCATGTATCTAAAGGAGATCTTAAAACTAACAAGTTTGAGTATGAAAGGGGGAAGGACTGATGAAGACAAAATTTTTGTATCGTCCAGCCTAATAGATGTAGACTGATATAGACTAGCTTTAGTTTTGAATGCTAGAAAGTAAATGAAATGATGTCTGTAGAGAAAGTACCAAATACTATATTAGAATTGGATTGTTGCATGAGTTAGACTTGGATTCCTCTACCTGGCACTTGACTGTCTGCTGTAGAGCAGTAATCTCTCTTGACAGTGACCAGTACTGAATACTTGTTTCTGTGCACCATCCAGTGGATTGAGACTTGTGTAGTAGCAGTGATATTTCTTGTTTCCGTCTGTGTATGCAATATAAGGATTCTCATCCTGTTTCTCTAACTGTGCTCTAGGTGGGCATTGTTTCGTTTATCACTACTGCACAAACCTTCAGCATTTGCGGCGCTGAAAACTCAAGTAGTGTAAACCTGAGCTAGTTGTTGGCATAATGTTGATGTAGCAGGAAGACAGTGTTTCTAGGGTCACTACATGGGATGGGAGCCCATTATACTTCTACAGCGGAGGCATGATGATAACCTCTAGATCAGAGAAAAGGGTTATAACTGTCTGTTGATTATCTTTAACTGTTAATTTTAACCTTAAAATTAATACTTACTCTTTTTATGTAAAGGTAGCAGTTGATTGCAGTTTTTTCATATGACAGATCAGAGATCTGTCACATTATATTCACTGTCTCAGAAATTATAAGGTCCTATCACTTTTGCTTGCACTTCAAATATAGGTAGTTCATGTTGTGCTGCTAAGTCAAGCACAAAGCAGTCATTTGTGGCCTTTGATATGGTTCTGACCCATGTTGTATTTTGACTTTCTTGATATTTTCGTGTTGTGTATAATTTTTAATCTTGGAGAACTCTAGGCTCATGGGACATAATTGAAACAAGAGGTTCAGACTGAATATAAGGAAAAAGCCCTGAGAACAGTCAAGGCAATGGAACGGGTTGCTAGATGTTGCAGATTGCCAAGAGAGTCTAGGCAATCTCCATTTTTGGAAGCTTTCAACACCATAGTGGGTAAAACTGAGACCAACATGGTCTGACTTCATAGCTGACCTTCCTTTGAGTAGGAGATTAGACTGGAGACTCCTGACACTCCTTCCAACTGGAATTATCCTTTGATAGTTATCCTATTTGGCTGCAAAGAAAAAATTTAAAACACGAGGGCAGTGCAAACTCATGCCGTGTTTGTTTAAGTTTTCAGGTATCCAGCAGCAGTGACTGGGGGAATTCTCATGCCCTGTACTAAAATCATGGGAATGTTTAATTGTGAAGTGTTGCTGGAATGTCATCACATCACCACTAACACCAGCAAAGAGACAGGGAACATAGTGGGGTTAGAGGAAAATGATAGAATCACAGGGTTGGAAGGGACCTCTGGAGATCATCTAGTCCAACCCCCTGCCAGAGCAGGGCCACCTTAGAGCAGGTTGCACAGGAACCCATNTACTGAAGTAGCTGAGAGTAAGACTTGCTACATGTAAGGAAAGACTAGAGTAGATTCAGAAAGTAAAATTTGGGGAAGGGAATTGTGGAAGAGGAAGAGAGAAGCAAAGACTTAAAGGGAAATTGTTCATGAGCTGACCAGAGATGTCGGGGCACAAGGTAACATGTGGCTGTTCCTTGTCTGAATATGTCACGTGCTTGAAGACAAAACAGAGCTAGCATGTTTCTGTCCTCCTGACAACTGGGAGGTACTAATAGTTACAGGTGCTGGTTGTGACATGAAGAATCTGATTTCTTAAGCTGAGAAAAGATCTGCTGCTGCTGCTGTTGTTGCTTTTATTATTATTGGTGGTGGTTTTATTGTTAGTAAAATCTTCTGGTGGGATAGCTACAGCTATTTTAGTGGAAGACCCTTTGAAAGCCAGGGCAAGACAATTTCAATTCTGTTCCACAAACTCCATTTGCATTTTGACTTCTTGAGTGACAGACATCCTACCTCTTCCTGGTGTTACCCAGTAGAATTAGAATTCTGTAGGTGGAGTAAATGGGCTGTGGTGCTAAAAAATCCACTCATGTATAGATGACAATCCTAGAACTTCAGCTCTGAAGGGACCATTGTGATCAGTTTGTTACATGGAATAAAGCAACTCTATAATGTATTTCATTTGGTGATATTATGAATTTTTATATAAAAGCCTTTCCCATTAAGGAGAAGATTTGAAGTTACCATGTACAAAAAGTGTCTTTTTTTTTTTTTCCTAATGCTTTTGGGTTTAGTGTTTTGAACTTCAGGGTCTGGTGTTTTGATTTGTTTGTTGTTCTATTTTCCCAAGGATGTCTGTGTGATTCAGATGAGCATTTTCATTTTCCTGTAAGAGGATACTCCTCTTTCCATTTCCTTTATAGCCTCTTCTCTCATATAGAAGGAAAATGAAAGGACAGAGGGATTCAAATAATAAGACAAACTTAATCTCCAAATTCATGCTTTATTTTCACTAAAGAATCATGAAATTATTCAGTGCTTCATGATAGCTGCTGGATTCTGCATACTTTTAGAAGCTTGCCAGCTTGCCTCAAAACACTTGATGTTTCCATTGGCAAAAGACAAGTTATCCTAAGTAACAGGCTTTGATCCTTTTCTTTAAATAGCCATGAAAGAAATAATCTTTTCTGGGATGAGTTATTTTAATACAGGCTGATACTCTTAACAGTCAAGATGTCTTAAGTGTTTTTTAATTTACATGTCTTAAATTTAAACTCAAATATTACATATATAAATAAAGAATATATAGGGATTGTTTAAACACAGGAATTATAGGAATATAGGAGGATAAAAATGTGTTCTGCTTTTTTGATCCAGTAACGTTTTCTTAATAAGTATAACAGCTCAATTAAGATAATGTTTTCATGGGACAAAATACACGATTGCTTAGTAGAAGAAATAGTTCAAACTTTAACTGAATGTTATATGTTTTTTTCATTTGCTGTAATAAATGCTTGAGCCTTTCAGTGAAAAGTTGCTGTTTAGTGAACATACATCTAGTTGTCTTTCAGTATTTAAATGATGTTTTGTAGCTGTGACAGGCTTATGTTTGTAGCAGCAAAAAAGCACTTTGGAAAATACTGCATGATTAAATTAAGATGAAGGTTATTTTAAAAATGAGGTTCATGCTGTGATTTGACTTCTGCATATCAATTTTTTTTTTCCAGATTCAGGCCATCAAGATGATGGTTCGATGGTTGCTAGGAATGAAGAACAACCACAGCAAGTCAGGAACTTCTACTCTGAGGTTGCTAACAACAATATTACACAGTGATGGAGATTTAACAGAGCAGGGGAAAATCAGGTATGTGATAGATGGTAGTGTTTAATCTGACGATGCAGTGGGGAGAGTTTTAGTCAAAGTAGTACTTAAACTATTCTGTTAGACTGCTTAACAAATACATCTTATTTCAGAAGAACTAATAGTAAGCTCGGATGGTTTCCTTCATAAGTTTTCTGAGTCTCAAGTTTTTTAACACTGTATATATAGCTGGATTTTAACATTTCTATCTTGTTTGTTATATCTCTTTCTTCAAAGGGCCATTACCCGTGCTGTGAGAATAAAATGT
The DNA here is from genome assembly GCA_013400135.1 of Rhinoptilus africanus. NCBI lineage: Eukaryota > Metazoa > Chordata > Aves > Charadriiformes > Glareolidae > Rhinoptilus > Rhinoptilus africanus. Next base: position 89,811 of record VXBO01012638.1, read on the forward strand.
GTAAATTCCTCGTTCCCATTGAAAATTGGTTTTCATTTTTTTATGCAGCTTGCTCTTCCTAATGTGCCAGTTGTCGTGTATGCCAAAGGCCAATAGGCAGACTTTCTAATGAAAAATAATAGCATGTTGCAGTAAACCAGGTGGGAATAGCTAGCACATAAGGCACTTCTACTTGAAGACACACTTTAATCCCTTGAGCCTCTAAAAGTGAAAAGCAGAGGGAAATGTGTGAAGAGGATTAAATCTCAATAAATAATTTACATTTTAGGTGATTGTTAGACAACTTATTTATGTTGTTCTGGGTATGTTCTTAATCCTCTGCGGTAGGAGAAGTGACAAGTTGTCAGTCACTATTGCTTGCCAAACATTGAAAATTTGTGTCTGCAGAAGCCATTAAAAGCATGGGTGGATTGTGCCAGTGTGACTAAAAAGGTTTTAATTTTTGGGTAATACAGTGATTATGCAGGTAGAACATATGTTGTGTCTGCAAAAATGCAAATCTGATAATTGTCTAGTATGTTACCTTTGTAGCAACTGTGTAGTCTTTCTTAAAGTTTCTTGTAAATAATTGTTTCATAGTTTTACATTCTGTAATATGAATTGGCATGTTATGTTATTTGTTATTGTCATGAATGTGGCAGTTACTAGGGAGTTAAATGGCAATAATTTACCTTTTCAACATAACTGCTTGGAGCATGTTGTTGGCTTATCCAGTAGCTTGTAAATATATCAGTTCTGTGTGTTTTCATGCTTGGAGTGATGATTCCTTAGCGCGCATGTTTTAGAAACTTAATTCCCCCTTTCATTTTGTGCTCAAAACTATAAATAATAATAGAAACCGTATATAATGCTGTGGTCACTTCTTCATTATTAAAGTTAGTGGAGGGCTGAGGATACTTTTAAGGGAGGGAAAAAACGGCAATGATATCCGAGATTGCTCTGTATTAAAAGCAACCCTTCAACCCCTGAGTGTGGAGCTCTGCCTGGGGATAGTTGATGAGCCAACTGAGAGTTTATGGGTTAGGATTAAAGAGCAGGCTGGTATGGGTGACATTGTAGTGGGTGTCTCTGTAGGCCCCCTGAATGGGACAAGGAAGTGGATGAGGCCTTCTGTAAACAGCTGGAAACAACTTCATGTTCATGGGCCTTGTCCATTATCGGGGACTTTGACCACTCCAGTATCTGCTGGAGGAACAACACAGCAGCGCATAAACAGTCCAGGTGCTTCCTGGAGACCATCAATGACAACTTCCTGACACAAGTGATAGAGGAGCCAATGAGGAGAGATGCTCTGCTGGACCTCATACTCACCAACAAGGAGGGACGTGTTGGGGATGTGAAGATTGAAGGCAGCCTTGGCTGTAATGACTATAAGATGGTGGAGTTCAGAATACTGAAGGCAGCAAGGAGGGCAAAAAGCAAGATCACAGTGCTGGACTTCAGAACGGACTTGGGCCTCTTCATGGATCTGCTTAGTGTACAGTCCCATTGGATAAGGCCCTGGAGGGAAGAGGGGCCCAAGAAAGCTTGTTAGTTAGTATTCAAGCATCCTCTCAGCTCAAGAGTGGCCAAAGCAGAAGGTCAGGCAAATGTTTCATCAGACCTGCGTGGATGAGCAAGAAGATCCTGGAGAAACTCAAACACAAAAGGAGGGATTGAGAGCAGCCCTGCAGAGAAGGACTCGAGGACACTAGTGGATGAAAAGCTGGACATAAGTTGACAATGTGCACTTGCAGCCCAGAGAGCCAACTGTGTCCTGAGCTGCATCAAAAGAAGTGTGGCCAGCAGGTCAAGCGAGGTGATTCTGCCCCTCTACTCCACTCTGATGAGACCGCACCTGGAGTACTGCGGCCAGCTCTGGAGCCCTCAGCACAGGAAAAACATGGAGCTGTTGGAGCAGGTCCAGAGGAGGGCCCCAAAGATGATCTGCAGGCTGGAGCACCTCTGCTATGAGGACAGGCTGAGAGAGTTGGGGTTGTTCAGCCTGGAGAAGAGAAGGCTCCAGGGAAACTTCACTGTGTCCTTTCAATATTTACAGGGGGCTTATAAGAAAGATGGAGACAGAGTTTTTACCTGTCTTATTGCCTGTCACAATAGGACAAGGGGTAATGGTCCTTGACAGGATGCACCTATGATTGAGGGAGCTGGCAGATGTCATTGTGAGGCCCCTTTTGATCCTTGTTGAGGTGCTTGAAGACTGGAGAAAAGCAAATGTGTCTCCTGCCCTCAAAAAGACAGAAATGAGGGTCCACAAAACTAACTACAGGCCAGTTGGCCTCACTTCGGTCCCTGTGAAGGTGATGGAACACTTGGACTCCCCAGTACAAGAGAGATGTTGAGCTGCTGGAATGAGCACACTGTAGGGTCACAAAGATGCTTAAGGGATTGGAGCATCTGACGGATGGGGAAAGGCTGAAACAGGTGGGACTGTTCAGCCTAGGGAAGAAGAGGCTCAGTGGGGATCTTGTCAACGTGTATAAATAACTGAATGAACAGTGTGAAGAAGGTGGAGTCAGGCTCTTTGTGGTGCGCAGTGTCAGGACCAGATGCAATGGACATAAAATGAAATACAATTGGTTCTGTACACAAGGAAACACTTCTTCACTGTGAGGGTGACTGAGCAGTGGCACTGGTTGTCCAAAGAGGTGGTGGAGTTTCCATGCTTGGAGATATGAAAAAGCCATCTGGACACTGTCCTGGGCAGCCTGCTCTAGGTGACCCTGCTTGAGCAGAGAGGTTGGGCCAGATGACCTCAAGAAGTCTTCCAACTGTTACTATTCTGTGATTCCCAATATTGCATTTTGGGAAAGCTCTAAGCTGCAAGGTGGGCAGGTCTCCATTGTCTCTGATCATGTGAGCTATACTGCCTGACGAACAAGTACCCAAAACCTGAAAGAGAGGAGATGATGTTTTAGGCCATTAGTTCTATGTGGAGCGTGCTGGTGTGTTGCTGACACTTCCTGACCTTTATTATTCACCCTTTGAGAACACAATGAGTGTATCTTCTTTCTAGCTGTGCTTACTGTGTCCTTAATTCGCAAATCTGACACTGCTCCTTCCAAATTAGAGCAGGCTTTGGAAAGAGTAAAATTGTCTCTTCAGTACAGAATATAATCTTTTAAACTGTACTAGATCTGATGTCATTCTACATGGAGTCAATTTTTGTGTTTTGTGTTTGTGGCTTGCCTTTTAAACAATGTAAAAACTTGCCAAAGATAATTGAATTAACTGAATGTTGCAGGGTTTGTGAGGCATTTGACCTCATGTAGGCCACTAGTCATGTTGTAATCATTTTGGTGTTACTGTCCTTATCAGCCATAAAAATTACTCTGTGCCCATGCCTCTCTAAATCTACACAACCGTACCTTTCCATGGTGGTGTAAGGGAATGGGATTTTTTAAATTTCAAAGCATGATTCAGTCTAGAGTGTCAGGTGAAGGCAAGGTCCCACTTGGAAAACAAATAAACAAATCCCTAATCTTGTTCATCCTTTTCACTTTAAAGTAGTGGAATTGATGACTTTGTTGAATTGCTTTTAAGACAACCACTGAATGCTTTGAGATATTAGCATATGTAGGTTAAATTCAGCAGTGTCGAGGTTTTTTTAATATTGGAGTTTAGAAATCCATAGTTCTGTGCTGTAGATAACTTGCTACACCATCTGCTATGCAACATTTTCAGTGGTTATATTCAAAACACAGTTTTTATTCTGTGGAACATGGAAAATTGGACACTGACATTTATCCTCTAGAGAAGGAAAAATGTTAACTGCTAGCTTGTTAAATGAGAGCAGCTGATTATGCACCAGATATGTTTTCAAGATGCATTTGTTTGGATTATCTTTGTGCAGCCCACCACCTTAATTAAGACTATGTTTTGCACTTGATTAAAATCTTTCCATGTGGTTGCACTTCTGTTCTAATTTCAAACATCTGGTCTTTAGCAATAGTAATAGCACTCCAGAAAAACAAATATCCAGGTCCGTCTTGTATCTGTTAGAGAGCTTCTGACAGGACAAGGGGATCCTTGGTACTAATTTTCAAAATTATTACTAGTAATCAAAACTTACAGTTATATCATACAGAAGCTTTTATTTCAGCCCTAATAATTGGATGATTTGGGATAATGCAGATCAGAAGGCTTTTGGCTATAACAATTTGATCAAAAATAAATCCTCAGTTGAGAGTTTCTTCTAAGATAATCCTTTTGGGGAATAAGACAGATCTGATTTTCTTCTTCAGCTCTAAGTATAATATTCACAACTGATACTGTCCTATTCCTTCCAACAGCATGCACACATGCTGGTGGGTATGTCTGTGATACAGATACTCTCTAAAGATTTGGCCAACTTTTATGTGAAATATCTTTGATTCAATTTTCAGAATAAAATGTTTTCACTACCAAAGCTGAAGAAGATTGAAAGTTCTTAATTTCATCCTTTCCTTTGGCTCAGTCACTCTGCACTTGTAAGGCATTATTGTTCAATTGTCACTGAAGTGCAAAAATTGAATCTTTATGGGGTTCACTTGCCACACTAGATGCAATTTAAAGTGAAATTTAGCATTTAAGAATTAGACATTACCATGTTAATCTTCATGCCTTGTTCGAAAGTTAGTGCAGCTTTTGTCCTGTCACTTGGTTGCTTGTGATCTATTTGGGTTTTTTTTAAATATTGTGGTTTTCATAAAATAGTGAGGTGTGTATAAAGCCTGGTTAGATAAATTTTAAGGTTTAAGCCCTTTAGTAGGTATTTTTATCATGCACTCTTTGTTAAAGAAGGAGATAAAACAACATTATTAAAACGCTTTATACAGTTTTCATGATAATTTAAGAATACAGTGTTTGCCTTTCCTAAGGATAAAGGGCAAATGATTAAGAAGTTAAACAATATTTGTCCTGCTTTAATAAATAATTATTTCTAAATAAGAATACGACTTGATTCCTGCTCCAAGTTATCAATGGAAAAAGCTGTACTTGCTACTTCTGAATAGAATTCATTAGTGTTTTAAGTGAGCAGTTCATAAGACTTCTTAATTCTTTTGTTTGATGTGAAAAAAGACAGAATATACTTTACTGAAATAAATTTTCCAAGAACAGTGAAAGCTCAGCTAAGTCTATTAATGTATACATTAAGTGGATATCAGTTTGCAAAGCTTGTGTGAAGACGCTTTTGACGTTCTGATAACCTTTGTAAATATGGTTGTAGATTACAGGAAAAACCATTTATATTTTGATATCAAAATTAGCAAATGCTTGGAGTGTTTTGCTAGGTGGGAGTGCAATTTGGGTGTGCAAGTCAAGAAACAATACTTTCAGCATGTAGAAAATATTTTTCACTTGCTGAATCCTTTTTGCTATTGTCTTAAAAATACAGTCCACTAAGTCACCTACCATAATAACTAATTAATATTAATTTATGTTTACTTGAGCTATCATTGCTAGAAAACATTTGGCAACTTTGGGGACTAGAAATGGTTTACTTCTTTGGCAGGAGCCCCCTGCTGAAGGAAAATTGGCATGCTGAGCAGAAGTATTTTACAGACTAAATGATGTCTCTGAGGGGCAATTTGGACTGTGTTGGTCCAGTGCACAGCTAAAACTGTTTCACACCTAGGAGGAACTTCTAGGAAGTTTCAAGGAATATTTTCATTGCTAAGATGGGGCAAGATAATAGGTATGTGGTAATAGGCTGTAAAATGTGGTGCTATGGGAACTACTTTTGGTTTTAAGTCGCTTCTGCTGTTGATTTGGTGGAGGGGTGGGGTGGCTAAGTCCATGGAAACTTTTCCTTCTTTTTAAAGTACCCACTTCAGCAATGCAAACTTGATGGGATTTAATTAAGTCAAGTAATTACATAATTTTTTTACTAATTAACCTTCATAATCCATGTGCTTGTTTTTCAGCAAACCTGATATGTCTCGTTTGAGGCTGGCTGCAGGGAATGCTATTGTGAAGCTGGCGCAAGAACCTTGTTACCACGAAATCATCACCTTAGAACAATACCAGCTGTGTGCGCTAGCCATAAATGTAAGGAAATTAGGTGGGACTTGTGGGTTATCAGCAAATGTATAAGTATACATGTTTTGTTCTGTATGTTGTGTATACTTCTGCTAATCTGATTTTATGCAAAACTTTCAGCCTTGGCATGAATTTATTTTTCCATTTACATAATCTTGAAAACTGATTTTGGATGAGCACTATATCTATAGTACTGGGCTGCTCGGTGGGGGAATGCTAACTTAAAGTAGTGAAATGTTAGAATATTGATAGACTAAGGAATTCAGTATTGATTTAAAGTAATACCCCAGCTGCATTGTGAGATTATTAGAAGTTGAAATGAGATGCTATGAAGTACCTTGGACTGTGGTGACAACAATGACCTTGGTTTCTTGATACTTGGGTAGAATATATTTGGAACACAGAAGCTTGCAAAGATAGTTGGCATCCTTTAAATATTAGAAGACGTAGGGAGAGATTTCTTAGTAGATGTTGGAATTTTCATCATTAATTTCTGCCTGTAAGCCCAAAGTAGCAGAAAGGAAATAACTTTCAAATTGTAAGTGGAGATATAGAGATCCTCTGTGTTCCTGTCTTCTAGAGGTAGCAAATTCTACAGACATTAATTCACACCCCAAGAGTAAGGTAGTCATGGAGGGACTCATGTTGGTGTTACTTGTGTAAACGTTGGTATTCTCAGCTTCGCAGAAATCAAGAAATATTCTGGAAGGAATCGCTTCCAGAAGATCTTCAGTAATAGTGATGTTCCATTCTAGACCTTAATTCCCGTGACTGGCTAAAGCTTTAAAAGCTGCAGCCTATTTTAAATGTCAGAAGACTTGAAACTGGCATTTAATATTAGAAAATACAAAGTATAGGTCCTGTGTGGATATTGTTTGTTTTCACATAGAGTATCTTTTTAATTTCTTAAGTTGTTTGGAGCTGGGTACAGTTAGGCTAGAAAAATCATTCATATAGCAGGGCAAGGCAGTCTGTATTAGGCTTGGACATTATTTTAACAATGTTTATGTAGACTTTAAGCTGCTGTATTCCTATGGGAAAGAGCCCTTACTCAGTTCCCAAATGTTATGAAAAATGAGAGAAACAGAAAGAAACTAAAAATTCAGGAATTCATTAGTAATCACTGAAGGTCTTTACACCCAAAGTGAGGACTGATACTTTTCAGTCTTCATATTCCAAAACCTAATAGAAATGTTAGTCTTGTGTCAAAACGAGTTATAAAGATTTTTACAATTCTGAACAAAATTAGTAGAGAGGAAAATAACCACTTACTGTAATGACAAATAAGATATGTCTCTGTTCCGGAAAGGATATTCTAGCTGGATAGCGTCATGCCAGATGAATCTTGCCAGTATAGTATTTCCATATTCTGTTTTCTTCTTCTGATCCCAGTGATCAAAATCTGTTCATTTACTCAGTCATTTCCCTCCTGTGGCAAATTCTTGTTTATTGCAAATGTTAACCTTGCAGTTCTTCTCTGTCAGAATTTGCCTTCATTGTTTTGGCTCTCTTTTCAATATGTTAAGTGCAAGCTCCTTGCACTCCATTTTATCACTGTCTCTCACTTTCTTTTTCACTTATTTTCCAGCAGTACAAGTCTTAACTGTTTGTGGATATTGACAACAGATGTGTTGTCACCTTTTCTTGCTGCCTTTGGGTCTAATGCTTACCTGTCCTCAACTTTTGAAAGGGAATTTTGAGATGAGATTTAAATGAGAAGAACATAATGTGTCATCAACATTTGTAAACAATATCACATCTTACTATAGAATCATAGAATAGTTTAGGTTGGAAGGGACCTCTTAGAAATTATCTCAAACACTGTGCTGTGGGCAGGGACACCTCCCACTAGACCAGGTTGCTCAAAGCCCCATCCAACCTGACCTTGAAAACTACCAGTGATGGGGCATCCACAGCCTTTTTGGGCAACCTGTTCCAGTGTCCTACCACTCTCAGCGTAAAAAATTTCTTCCTTATGTTCAATCTAAACCTACCCTCTGTCAGTTTAACGATGTTGCCCTTTGTCCCGTGACTACAACCACTGGTAAAAAGTCTTTCTCTGTCTTTCTTACAAGCCCCTTTCATATTTTCAAAGGTTGCAATAAGGTCTCCCTGGACTCTTCTCCAGGCTGAATAACCCCAACTCTCTCAGCACGTCCTCATAAAAGAGGTGCTTCATGTCTCTGACCACTTTCATGGCCCTCCTCTGGACCTGCTCTAACATCTCCATGTCTGCCTTGTAATGGGGACCCCAGAACTGGACTTAGGACTCCAGAGTAGAAAGGGAGAATCACCTTGCTTGACCTCCTTGCTTAAACTGCTGGCCACACTTCTTTTTATGCAGCCCAGGATGCAACTGGCTTTCTGGGCTGCAAGTGCACGTTGCCAGCTCACGTCCAGTTTTTCATCTACCAGTGTCCCCATGCCCTTCTCTGCAGGGCTGCTTTCAATCCCTTCATCTCCCAGCCTGCAGTGATACTGAGGGTTGCCCTGACCCAGGTGCAGGGCCATAGATGTAGCCCTTTTGAACTTCCTGAGGTTCACATAGGACCACTCCTTAAGCATGTCCAGGTCCCTCTGGATGGCATCCCTTCCCTCTAGTGCATCTAGGGCACTACTTGGCTTTTACCAAGCACTATTTGGATTGGTATCATCCACAGACTTGGTGAGGGGTGTACTCAGTCCTGATATCTGTGTCATTAATAAAGATATTGAACAGTACCATTCCCAATACTGACCCCGGAGGGACACCGCTTGTTACTGATCTCCATTTGGACGTTCAGATTTTGACCGCAATTCTTTGATTGTGGCCATGCAGCCAATTTCTTATCCATTGAATAGTCTATCTATGCAACCCATATCTCTCCAATTAAAAGACAAGAATGTTGAGTGAGACTGTGTCAAAGGCATTACTGAACTTTGAGCAAATGATGTCATCTGCTTGTTTCCTTAACCACCTATGCAGTCACTACACTATAAAAGGGTACTAGATTATTCAAGCATGATTTGTCCTCTGTAAAAACATGTTGGCTGTGAAGAATTTTTTCCTAATATCCAGTCTGAACCTCTCCTGGCACAACTTGAGGCTGATTCCTCTTGTCCTATCACCTGTAACTTGGGAGAAGAGACTGACCCCCACCTCTCTACATCCTCCTTTCAGGTAGTTGTAGAGAGGGATAGGGTCTCCCCTTAGCCTCCTTTTCACCAGACTAAACAACTCCTCATAAGACTTATTCTCCAGACCCCTCACCAGCTTTGTTGCTCTTCTCTGGACCTGCTCCAGCACCTCAATGTCTTTTCTGTAGTGAGGGGCCCAAAACTGAACGCAGCACTCGAGGGGGGGCCTCCCCAGTGCCAAGTACAGGGGGATGATCACTTCCCTAGTCCGGCTCACCACACTATTCCTGATACAGGCCAGGATGCTGTTGGCCTTCTTGTCCACCTGGGCACACTGCTGGCTCATATTTAGCCAACAGTCAGCCAACACCCCCAGGTCCCTTTCTACTGGACATCTCTCCAGCCGCTCCTCTCCAACCCTTTAGCGCTGCTTGGGGTTGTTGTGACCCAAGTGCAGGGCCCAGCACTTGGCCTTGTTGAACCTCATACCATTGGCCTCAGGCTGTCAATCCAACCTGTCCAATTGTAAGTTCTGTCAAGACAGGAATTCTGCCTTTACTTTTCTTTGCAGCTCCTAATGGGTTTTGAATACTTATGAATAACTTTTCTAGATCTTGTTGAGATCTTCTGCAGTTTCCTTTCTCTTTGCCAGGCTATTGGGTTCAGATCCTCACATGCAGAGTAACTGTAATATTTTCAGTGGCTTTTGCACTTCTAAGTGCTACTGTATTGATCTGTGGAAACCATCTGTATGTTGGTTTTTGAGATATTTGCATGTGTACATATGCATACATGTATGTGCAAGCTTAGAATGTTTAGTATTGGAATCCATTTCTTGATGGTAGACACTGATTATTGTAAAAGTATATTAATTTTGTACACTATCAAATCTAGCCACAAACAAGGACGTCAAGCCCAACTCTATTATTATGTAATTTAATTTACAGCAAATTTTCTTAAAGTGAACAGACCTGAAAGCAGATTAAACAAAATGAAAAGCTTAATTTTTAAGGTCTGTAATGGTTGCACGGGTTCTGCTATGGTTCTGTGCTGACTTTTTTTTTTTCCTGAGACTGACATTTTGTAATGTGGAATGATTACAGCACAGAATATATAATTAAGTGTTGTTGCTAATTGCAGTATTAATGTTGCACAGGTAAACAGAGACTTTGTGATGACTAAATGCATGTAGTTTTAGTGATTTTAAAGTAAGTTATGTATGTATTTGGCCAAACCTCTAAGCTCACCAGCATGTACTTTGATCCGCAGAACAAATTTTGATGTCAGCAGAGCTTCATATTGAAACAGAATAGAAAATAATTGAGCATAGTGTTAAGTACTTCAGTAGTTAACAGGCCTTAAGACCAGATTTAAGATCTAATAAGCTTTGCTGTTGAAAATGCAATTTTAATTGTAGAATAAATTTTTTAGATTGCATAAGTTTCCACTTTAAAAAAAAAAATCCCAAAGCTTTTCAGTTTTTTGTCAACTCTGAAAGTATTTTAATTGTTTAAGCAAATATTTGTCCATTTTCAAGACTGAGTTATGCCTGAGGGGGTACATGCTGCTTTGCAAATAAATATTTTTATTTTAAAAATACTTTTGATTAATTAACATTATGTATCTAGTCTGAATTTAAAATTGGGCTAATGTAAGGGGTTTATTTATATGCTATAAAAATGTAGAACTTTGAGTTTGGTTCCCCTTCTCAGTGAACTAGTGTAAGTGCGCTGAATTTAAGGTTATTCTGAATATTAAAAGATGAAGAAATACTAATCATTCCAATTTTTGCCATGGAACGCCATCAGTAACAGTGAACTATACCTTCTTTGTCCTCTGGGGCAATGAGGACATGCTTCCTTGTCAGTATACCAACTAGGCACAGGGCTTTTCTACGCTTTCCAAAAGCTTTAGGCTTAGGTGATGCTAGTGAGTAGGAAAAGAGGGCTATATCTTATCCTTCTGCTGGGGAGTGGGTTTGCTATAAAGAGGCAGTAGATCATGGGTAGGTCTCACAGTTTGGGTTTGTGATCTTGGGTTGCTTCAACTCTGGCTTCAACAGGTATTTCGGGGTTTCCATCCATAGAGATATACTATGGCTTGAAGCACAGAAGGGAAAATGGGGCTTGGTGAATTTCTTCTTGATTTAATTTTTGTCTGGGGGAGAGGGAGGCTTGTTTGATCGAATACATGATGTCTTTTTGTGCCATTTGCAAATTTAGCAGAGTCAATGTTACTAGTGGCTGGGTTTTGTCTCTGTACTTCCTGTTGGCTGAAAACACTCTATAGTTCTTTCTGGTTTCAAAGCTGTCATTTGACTAAAATAGCTATTTATTCCTGTTTATGTTTTTTCTTCATACTTAGAGATAAGAAATCTCTCCTCTTGACTTTTTTTTTTTGGCAGGTTAAATATGCCACGCTGTTTTGGTGGCCTTGTTTACGTTATGCTTTTCTGTACATTTTCTGTGTTTTCTGCACCTGCTTCTGTTAACCTTCCTTGGCGTGTGTAACTAAATGGCTTGTGGTATATTTTTAGTTATAAACTTTAATACACTACATGGTGTCTTAAAGTATGCAAGTAATTTTCATATAGAAGATTTTAAAGTTCATATCTCTTCTGGAAATACATTGCTTAATAAATTGTAGAAGTACATTTGCCACTTTCATATTATTTTATTCTGCATTATTTGGGATAGATTAGTCTCTTCCATGGTCAGTCATCGTTCATAGGTTTCCACGGTGTAATGGAAATGCTTGGTATTCTTTTCAGTGTTTGACCTTATCTTATCTGGTAATTCTATTGAACTTAATTCAGTTTCTAATATTAATGGCTTGATGAAAATTTGTGAAATTGAAGTAGTAAAATCAACACAGTGGTTACTGGGGGGGAACACTGTTTTGGTGCAGATCTTTGACTTTATCTCCACAAAGCAAGTGGTTCTATTGTAAACAATTTCATTAACTCCGTGCCTCAATACTGTGCTAAATTAGGCCCTGGATCCCAAGTGTGATATTTTCCTGTACAGTATATGGACCTTAACGCTTCTCCTGATCTTAAGGGAAGTTTCAACTGATTAATTCAATATAAATGCTGTGAATTGTCATTAAAAAACATTCTTACCATTCCTGTGTTTCTGTGGCTGCAAGGTCTGAAAGTGGTTTTGGCATATTTACCTAGGCTTCCATGTTTTATTTTACAGTCTGTATTACTTTTAGAAAAGTTTACTGCTATGTTTTTTAGGTTTTCTTTCTTTTTTTTTTTTTTTAATAGGATGAATGTTACCAAGTGAGACAAATATTTGCTCAGAAACTTCACAAAGGCCTTTCTAGACTACGGCTGCCACTAGAATATATGGCTATTTGTGCACTGTGTGCAAAAGATCCCGTGAAAGAGAGAAGAGCTCATGCTAGGCAGTGCCTTGTGAAGAACATAAATGTCAGAAGGGAATATCTGAAGCAACATGCAGCAGTTAGTGGTAAGAAAATAAAAGTTCCTTTTTGGTACAAGTGCTATAGTTAAAATGTAAATGTGAGTAGTAGTTATGCAATATTGATAGTTTTCTGGTTTTATACATAGAATGGCTGTAAGTTTCACTTAGAGGTACCTAATGAAAACTGAAAATAGAGTCCAGATTTTTGAGTTTTAACAGGCATTGCTGAGATCTTTCAGTTTTGTTAAAAGCTGTGCAAATGCTTGTGCTTAAGTATGTTGGAAATGAAGTAGTTTTTTCAAGGCAGTTATGTGTGCTGTTTGAACTTAATGGTTAATTATGTTGTAAGTGAAGTGACAATGATTAATTTTACCTCAGTAATTAATAATACGCAACCTTAATGACATAAATGCTGTACTAAATTGACTCTTTGAGTAGCTTTTTATCTTGGCTTATGCTGTCAAAGGGCTATATTTGTAGGCGCTTCAGGATGATTTTATGCAATTCTTTCTTCCCAGTGCCAGCGTTCTGATCGTGGGAATGCTTTCTAAGTTATTATGGACTAATGTTAGCTATTTTTCTTTTATAAAATCAGTCCTTTTCCCTTCTGACTTAGTCAAAGCTACAGGCATACAGTATGCCAACACTGGTATATGGTCATAGGAAAAGGTAGACCATTATGAAGAGCTATGGGTATTTTGATTAAGAGTTTTTGAAAGTTTTATTTCTTTGAAAGATACTGATGGTTTGGCTTTTGTGGAATCAAGGGGATTTTTTCATCTCGTCTTAGTATATACTAGACCTGTTTTGTGAATCTGATCTCACAGACACTATCAGATAATTGATTTCCTTCTTCATTTATGAATCACAGACTTTGTTAGCCATGTCAGTCTGTATGTGCCTTAGTCCCCTTAGACTTTGATCAGACAATATGTCTGCAGAGAAGTCCTTTTGTGTGTTGTTAATTAGACTTAAAAAAGAAAAGAGCGGTGCTATTCTCCCTCCTCAATAACATGTGAAAAAGAAAAATCCATTGAGCAAATACCTTTAACTCATCCTAAGCCTACTCCTCCTCAAAGTTGAAAACTCTTTTTTAGTTATGCAGGAGGAAAGTATAAGAATTCTCATATGATTAAAAGTAATCTCTGATTGCCTAACTGTATTAAGATAGATGATGCAAACTTACTCTCAAAAATCTGTGGAAGAAATTGAGGACCATAGATGTATGTGATTCTTCTTATCCAGCAGGACCTCAAAGTGTGCCTATTTTTTTTCTTTTCTTGATGAAAAACTTACCTCAAGTGATGCCATTGACTTTATATGTACTATAATCTGTGAGGAGTCTGGATTAAATATAGGTTGCAGCATTTTTTGAGGATTATGATGTTAATTTTGTGACATTCAGATTTACCAGTCTGAATTTTTAACAAATAAAATGTCTTTAACTGTTTGCATCTTAAAAAGAATCATCATTGCAGTAACACAGCTGAGGCTCAGCTCTGGTAAGATCATACTATTTAAATGTGTATGTGTCTCTCTCTGTCATTCTCCCTGCTGGCCATGCAGTAACTCAGGGTAGTAATGACAATAGTACCTCCTTTGCAAACCTTCCACAAAAAACTAAAGCTGAGAATCTGCATCTTTGATTGATGCAGCTATTATTCTGAACCTATAAAAACGTGATTTTGTGATATGTTTTTTCTTGAAAACTTGGTACAGATGGGGAGGATATCTTTCAGTTTTTTGAGGCATTTGTTGAAAAGATGGTAAACTTTGTGTACTTTGCATAAAGAAGACTTACTAAGGACTGGTACCAGACAGTAAAATGCCTCTTGCCTCCACGCTGACCTTTTACAGGCTGGCAGGAATTAGTCTCAGGCCTCTTAAATTCTCTAACTGCTTTTCGGCATGGAAGCCACTCAAGAAAAGACTTACTTTGACTGTATATCTGTTATTAGTTTCATCTGACTACAGACTTGTGTCTAGCATAGGAATCCTGGCTTTCTAAGGCTGGGCTTTTACTTGCAAGTCAGTAAGTGGAAAAATTACAAGAGTAAAGATTAATTTTTTTAACAAGTTTCTTTCCTAAATGCACTTAAAGGCTTGCCATGAGGGGTTTTGGCACATTCTGGTTTCAAGTGCTGGTAGTTCATGTCTGTAAAGCCACCCAAATTTTCAGGTTGTGTTCTTTCCTCATTAGAGATGAGGAAAGAAAGTGTAAATTACACTTTTTACACATCAGGGAGTGTAATGATAGGACATGGGGTAACAGCCTCAAACTGAAAGAGGGTAGACTTAGATTGGATATCAGGAAGAAATTCTTTCCTGTGAGGGTGGTGAGGCACTGGAACAGGTTGCCCAGGGAAGCTGTGGATGCCCCATCCCTGGAAGTGTTCAAGGCTTTGAGCAGCCTGGTCTAGTGGGAGGTGTCCCTGCCCATGGCAGGGGGGTTGGAACTAGGTGATCTTTAAGGTCCCTTCTAACCCAAACCATTCTGTGTAAATACTGTTTTGTTTCATTTTTTAATCATGACAGAGGTTAAATATAACATGTGTCAGTATTTGCCCTTTTCTTGTTTTGTCTGGATCTGGTTCACTGTGTTTTCCAGACCCAGTTGGAATTATTACTATAGTTATATTAGAAATTGTATAAGGCGGGAAGTTAGTGAAACACTGAGTTCATGAGCTTTTGATGAGCATTCTATTGAAGTTGCTAATTAATACAAATAATAGCGTGTTGGTTTGCCTGGGACATGTCTAAGGAAAGCCAATTTTGCTAGAGTTATGAAATCATAATTATGTTCTTTTTCTTCCCTGCCACGTCGTTATTTTTTTATTCAGTTACGCAAACAGCTGCTGGCTAAAATGCAGGATAGTGCTTGAAGAAGTGAAGGATGCTTTTAAAGTTCATAGAGGAATGTCAATTGAAACTCATTAAAAACTGCTTTGCAAGTACACTGGATTTCAATTGCTTAAATACAGTGTGAAATAGAAAGAAATTGGAATAGTGTGTAATAGAAAGAAATTGGGTGATTTTATTATTTCTTTCAAACCTTATGGTGGCTTACAGTCTGTGTAGTATAGATATTACTCTTGATAATTAACTGCATCAACAGCAGTGGCTTTCCAAAGGCTTATCCTTGGAACTTGACAGCACTATCTTCTGTGGCCCTTTATTAATTTTGAATGCTCTCCTTGCCATTATGAATGAATCCAAATATTTTATGTAGGCTGTGCATTATCCCTTTTCATGCAGACCTTTAAGAATGGGATAGATTGAGTAAGACTTGACTTATGCATGGCAATTATTTAGTTAGTCTCGTGAAATCTGCAATAATGATATATTCTATTTGACATGCACATTATTTGTCAGGTACATCTCATTAATACATATGTTAGAGATAAAAATGTCTGTATTTAAAAATAGTTTTCAAATATCATTATATATAATGATTTACAGATGTTTGGACTTCTTGTTCATAACCTAATATGGGATAGTTAAAAGCTTACCAAAAGATGAATTTCCAGACTTGGGTCATGTCTTTCATGACCACTCACTAGCTCAAAAATGTGATTTTTTTTCAAAAGCAGAGCCAGGCATTTCGCTCCTTCATTCACATGTACATGTATTTATCCATAGGCATGTTAATACTATGTCTTTGCATTTGCCACAAGCACTCAAGATCAGAGAATAGGATCAGAGGGTTGTAAGTGTTTGGGTTGGAAGGGACCTTAAAGATCTCATAGTTCCAACCCCTCTGCCATGGGCCTCCCGCTACATCAGGTTGCTCAGAGCCCCATCCAGCCTGGCCTTGAACACTTCCAGGGATGGGGCATCCACAGCTTCTCTGGGCTACCTGATGCTTGTACCATAGTAATATACCTAGAATACTCGCATGCCTTCCTTACTTAGCGACCTGCCTGTTGCACAGAGTACAGGCTTAATAATTTAGGTGAGTTGTGCATCCTCCAGTTCCTCTCAGTCATTAGGCTAAAGAAAGCCGAGCAGATGATTTCTGCAAAATATTTTTTGACTTTTTGTGTGCAACTTGCTTTTTGTTGTCCTTACCCTGTGAGATACAACCTTTTTTTATTCTGATTTTCGTCATCAAATTTTGAGGTGCTGAAGTTCACTCTGTATAGTGTTGGTTAGCTCAGGAATTTGTTTGTTACCTTATGAAATGTGTATTTTGTGATCGTAACTCTGAGAGTGCCTTTGGCAACAGTCCTTACTTTTTGAATCCCCAAGGAAAATAAGCCATCTGACTGTCACGATGTAGGAAAGACTTTCTCCTGCAGTCCTTGCTTAGGACTACTTACAAGTTTCAGAGGATGCTAGAAGAAGTTTTGAATGCTTTGGATGTCATAGTTCAGTTGTGCTGTTCTGTTCAAGTGGAATTGAGCCTTTCAAACTTAGTCTACTACTACTTTGTTATAGCTTTCATGTTACCTCCTATTTTAAACAGATAGGATAGGCTGTGGCCATTTGAATGCATAGGGCCTTTATTTCTGTTCCGTTGACAGCAAGGCTGTACACTGCAGTGTCCAAAGAAAGAACAGTAGCCTATCCTCCAATTGTGCTGCTCTTGTGTCTTGCAGTTAACATGGATTTTGTGATCTATCCTCACTTCTGTTTTTCAAAGTCTTTCAGAATACAGGCTTTGAACCGAGGAAAGGATTGGGAGTTGGGGTGACTGTAACTGTATTCTCAAGGTAGCTAGAAAATATGCAGCCCTGAGTGAGAGATATTTAAAAACTTAATTTTTGCATGCATGAAACATCTGTACATCAACGATGAGATACGACATGTTAAAGAAATGATAGGCCCATTTGTGCCTATACTTTATCTTAATGTATGCTGACCTTAAATTTTGCTTTCCTCTGTAGTAGAAAAAGCATATTTCTTGGTATATAGTTTTTTGATGCATCTTTCTTCTGCTTTTCAGAGAAACTGTTGTCACTTCTACCAGAGTATGTTGTTCCTTATACTATCCATCTTCTAGCTCATGACCCAGATTATGTCAAAGTCCAGGACATTGAACAACTCAAGGACATTAAAGAGTAAGACTTTTTTTAATAGTGTTATTTCTAGGGTTAAAACAATCTAACTTTATCGTAAGTGAAATTTTAATTCATTGTGATACCCTGATACAGTGTCTAGTGCACATAACAATGGCAGTTATTTCTGTAAAATATTGTGAGAAATACTATATATGCTTTTTTAGTGCTCTGTGATATCTTATGTTCACCTTCTGCTCATCCTACCTTCATTTCTTTTTTTTCCCTAAAGAATGGGTTTCCCAGAGTTAGGCTCGTTCAAATTCATAATACTAGTAAGCCTAGAGTAAACTACTTTCTCAAATGTGCTTTTTAAAATAATTTCTTTTGGATTTTTATTCATGAGGAGTACTGCATTTCTCCTTTAGGTGCCTGTGGTTCATACTGGAAATATTGATGGCTAAAAATGAAAACAACAGTCATGCATTTATCAGGAAAATGGTAGAAAATATTAAACAGACTAAGGATGCTCAAGGACCAGATGATCCAAAAATGAATGAAGTAGGTGATGATTGGAAATTGCATTTAATTCTGGCCTGCTTTGGGAAATGAATTGCTTCTTGTTTACACACCAGCTTTAAAATGTCATTCAGTAGAATTGTATGTGGAAGATTATGTTTTATATAAAGTAATGATTGCATTTATTGTAGCGTAGGTGACAGTTATTTTCCTGTGCCTCAGTAGATCTTGCACACTTGGGAGTTGTAATAGCTTGCGGTTCTGTTTCTGTTCTATTCTACATAAATATAGGTAAACTATAACTTTTACTGTTTAAATCATCCACTAAACTGCTTTGTAATATTTCAATTTAAAAGTGCAAGAGTAGGCTTAGTATAGGAAGAAACCCACATGCATTAGATGTCTCCAGTGTGTATTGTGTAGTGAATATATCAAACTCTGATCTTGTTTCTGAGGATTTTACATAACCTAATGTACAGATTTGTCACTTTCCTGTTTTTACCACAGAGATGAGAATTTTTTTTTTACCACCTTTGTCCTTGAAACCGTGGCACGCACTATTCTTAAGTGTAGAAAGATCATGAAAGGTAGCTCTTTTCAGCTGCTGGGCCTGAAGTGCTTTTTGTCTTTTGCTCCTGTATTTTAGTACTCTGTGATACACTCTTTAGGATGCAGGCTTATGTCAGATGTTTAAGATAATTGCTTTTAAACTGAGTTCTTGTACTTCTGTGTTCAAAAGATACTGCCTTTTGTGAAGATTTGTGATGGAATTTCTAAAATGTTATATTGTGGGGTTTTTTAAAATGTTATTATTTACAGAAACTATACACAGTCTGTGATGTAGCAATGAATATCATTATGTCAAAGAGTACAACATACAGTTTGGAATCCCCTAAAGACCCTGTACTTCCAGCCAGATATTTCACTCAACCTGACAAGGTATGCCTTGGCACTTAATTGTTCTTGAGATAAGTCTGTTTTTAAACCTTTGTTAATTGTAATTTAGGGGGTTTTTTCCAATAGTTCTTGTAACTTCAGACTTCTCCCTATTATAGTGTAGTTGAAAATGTATGTATGTTTTCATAAACATTTATATATGTGTACACGTGCTGATTCCCCACCCCACCCCCCAAGATATTGTTGTTCAGGTTTAAAATCTCAAAAGCATAAATGATGTAAAGAAAATCTTTCAGTATTACCTCCAAAATGTATGTATCTTGTTTGTTGATTTTTGTTGTGGTTTTTATTCTCTTTCCCCCCTGCCTTTCTTTACAGAATTTCAGTAACACCAAAAATTATCTTCCTCCGGAAATGAAGTCTTTTTTCACTCCTGGAAAGGTATGTATGGTGGCGGGGGGGATGTTGAGGTTTTGGGTTTGGTGCTGTGTTTGCAGTTTTGGTTTGGGTGAGTGTTTTTGGTGTGGATGTAGGGTTTTTGGTTGTGTTGTTTTGCTTTGTTTTTAAAGAAAACTAACGTGTAGTTAATAAACCACTTCAAGTTTAAGAAAATAGATTGTTTCTGCTCAAAGGGCTTACATAGCAAAAGTTACTAAACAGGTAGAGAGAAAGAGGTAGGTAGAAGGGAAAACTGATACTGTCCGACGCTGGATTGTGGTAACAGTAGGCAAAGCCTGTTATCTGTAAATCGAGTCCAAAAAAAACCCACATCATAATATTTGACAAGTTTGCAAAATGGTTTACCTTTTTTCTGCAGAAGACTACAATATTGCATATGAAGTGACAGCTATGAAAAACAGTAATAAAAATGGTTTTAATAATCACATAATTAATCTTTGGCAAAGCTGAGTACCATTTTACAGTATCTTACAAGATAACTGACTGCTCTATGGTTATATTAATTTGTTCTTTCTGAATATTCATTGTATTGATTGGCAGTGTTCTTTCTTCACTAAAACCAGATACTCTTTACAATAACGTTAAATTCTTAGTAAAGGAATAGACACATTGTGGTTTTCATCTGGGATTAATGTGTCCTGTTCTAGGTTACAAAAGAACATTCATTTGCTACCTTGCAAAAGAAATAAAAGTGCAGCATCTTCATTACCCTTAACTTTGCTAATGAAACATTAACTGCAAGCCAGTAACTTAGTAATAGTGGAGGACTGCAAGTTAGGAAAAAATGCAGATGTACAAGAGCATCTTTTTTGATTAGAAGTTGAAAGCCAACACTTACTGATTAGAATATATCATCACTGTATTGCACATTAGTATTTGAACTCCATGGATTAGAGATTCACTTCTTACTGAAGATGCAAAAGTTTTTAAAGGAGGTTGTGTGTCTTCCAATTTCTAAACAGTAGTCAATATTAAGTTTTCTCACCCAGTTTTTGACATAAAACATTCTTGCTAGTTTGTCCCAAACTTAATATGTTAAGTGTACTGTGACAGTATTAAACGAGAAACGTAGTTTATGCTATCACAAAAAAATCACAGAACGTTTCAGGTTGGAAGGGGCCTCTGGAGGTCGTCTAGTCCAAAGCCTCTGCTTTCTCAGACTTTGCTCATATGAGAAATGCTCCAGTCCCTTCTTTATCTTTGTGGCCCTTTGCTGGACTCTCTTCAGTAGCTCCATATTGCTCATATATTCTAACCGAAATTCTTTTGAATCCTAAGGTAGCTTTTCATTTTTAAAAATTTCTAGCGTCAGGTACTCTTATTTCCCTTATTGCTGTTCTGAAATTTTGTAACAAAGAGCAGAGGTGTATTTGATGACCAAAAATTTCCAGTTGCTTCACCATCATGAGAGCAATGTGAAATAAGAGTTGGTGCAGGGAGTCTTATTTTTGGGAATGGAAGACTAGCTTGAGGGGATGATAGTGGGATGGATATAACTAGGGAGCGGCATCTGAGGGCAGCAAGGCTTTGAATGTAGGTTCTGTGGTAAGGGAGGAGCAGACCCTGTTAGTATTAGTCCCTCCTTAGTAGGAAGTCTAGTCCAGTGTGAATTTGAGTATCTCTCTGCTTTTGAGCTCTTTCTGTATCGCTTATTGATTAACGTTAAGTTCTAAACTAATAGATGTAAATTCTTAAACTGGATTTTGTCCGAGGTTTATTTTTGGAAAGGATATGTGGTTTTTCTTGTACTCAGTGCAGAGTGAATCTTTGCAAGTGTAAAATTCCCTCTGGCTGTGAAAGCATAACCAGCACAACCATGGTGCATATCTCTGAAAAAGGAACACTCAAAGCTGCTATCGTGTGCATGTTGAGCTTTTTTTTAGCTGTCACTAACTTTAGACATAGCTAGAATCTAATATTGAAATAGAAGATGGATCATCCTAGATAATGAGAAATGTGGGGAATGGTCTTTAATTCAACATTTTTGTACGTGGGTGTTTGGCACAAAGGTCTGTTCACTTCAGGAGTAACTGAACTCTTTTAACTCTCAAAAGTTAGTATGAGCTGCAGGTATTTGGCATGTCTGAAAGATAATCCACTGAAATGAATAACCTGAAGCTCACCAGTGTCTGGAAATTTTGGCATCTATTAAAAGCCTCACATTCTTAAATCTGTGCTTGACGTATCAGAATCTTCTCCACAGTATTTGATTTTTGAGATTCTTATTCATTCCCACTTGAAACTAGCGTGGTTTGCCATTGCAGTTAAGCCAGTTAAATGGCTTCTTTGCTGAAAGGGCTGTCCTGCTGCTATTTCTGTTTGGCCAGTAGAGATGCTTATCTGATCCAAATGGTGAGCTGGTTCAGGCAGCGAGATCAGCAAAAAGCAAACAGCGCAAAAAGTGCTGAAGTGGCTTACTGCAAGGTCAGGTGAGCACCCAGTACCACCAGTGATGAGAGCACAGAATGTAAGGGTAGAGAGAAGAATACTGGTTTTGGTGCCAGCTAGCTACTTGATTACAGCTTTGTCAGCTTCCTTCAGATTTCGTAACTTTCATAGGAAAACGTTTATTGCTTTGTGTTCAAATTAAGATATTGATGGCAGAAAGTGAAATCTATTAATATTTTAAGCATAGTACATGTTAACAATATCTAAACGTGTAGCTTAAAATAAAGGAAATATATTTTTGGTTTCAGCCCAAAGCAGCCAATGTTCTTGGAGCGGTTAATAAGCCTCTTTCGTCAGCAGGCAAGCAGTCTCAATCCAAATCTTCACGAATGGAAACTGTAAGCAATGCCAGCAGCAGTTCAAATCCAAGCTCTCCAGGAAGGATCAAAGGGAGGTTGGTAGACAACAAAGGAGCTTTGATATTTCAAGTATTTGTAATGGAAACTTTGACTATTTCTATAACGCTTTCTAAGTGAGAAACAGAAATCTATTACCTTATTTTGAAGTAAAGTCATAGTACTACATTGGTATAACTGAAACCATGAATTTGGCTTTTTAACCACAGAAATAAATTTGCTTTTAAAACAGATAAAACCCAGAATCAAATCATATACAGAGTTGGCTCTAGGAGGGAAGGAGAGCCTCATTTGTTGTTTGTTTTTATATCTGTATAACCCCCCTACATGTATGTATGTATGTTCACATATGTATGTGTGGGGGGGGGCACACATACCTCTGCAGTTCCTAGGAACTTTGTGGCCTGCTGTAATGTTAACAACACATCATAGACCGTGAGGACTGGTAGACCATTGTGGCCATTTCGCATGACTTCCTCCTCTGTAAATTTGTCCTGCACTTTGCAGATAAACATTTTTGGATTTTAGATTCCTTCTGTGATGGGAGAACGGAATGTACTGTAATGCTACATAAGTTGTCTTCTAGCTTTATGTTTTTTAAAAATGATAGCTTTGTGTCAATTTTTTTAGATTATTCATCAGTTACTGTATCTACTGTATCTTGTCCAGACGAGGGAGTTAAGGGTTTGTGTATTTGAATACCACTTTTCATTTCAGTGCATAGCATATTTCTTTTCATTAAAAAATATGCACTGTTACTTAAAAATGTTGGTTTTACCTGCTCCAGGACAGATGAAACAAAGTGACTGGCTTTTGTATATTACCTTTTATCTGTGGGTCTCAGTGTTTCACATATGCAGGAGGTATTTTTGTCCACTTTTACATACATAGAAACTCAAACAGAAATGAAATCACTGTTCTAAATAACAACAGAAAACTGAGGGATGAAATGGTCTCTGAAATTTAAATCTGCTGTTTTATTGCCGAAGCCTCACTGTAGGGAAGTGTGTGTGCTTTGGTTGGTCTGTCTGTGGGGATTTTTGGTATGTGAAAGTGTACGCGAATGTGTACAAATGCACAGCTCTCTTGAAACTCATTAGGCTTTTCCGTTTCAAAAAGCTGCTTATCTTTCCCAGTGAAAAGAGAAAATTCAACTCGGCTTATGATTGACAACTTTGTCCAGAGACTTAGATGCTCTGGCTTGTGATATGTGGGGGCTATAGTAGCCAGAGTGAAAGGTTCTTTCTGCCAAATTGTTTGTGGCTTAGGAATAGATTTCTTCTGAAGATTGTTGTTCTTAATAATTATTTTTTTTACAATTTCCCACTGATCTGTAATAATGAGGAGAATAAATGTTTATTCATTCTAGGCTTGATAGCACTGAAATGGATCACAGTGAAAATGAAGAATTCGCACTGTCTTCGCCCTTACCAGGGAAGAAAACGGACAAAAGGGACGACTCTGATCTTGTAAGGGTGAGCTGTTTGGTTGCATTGCAGATGTTTCATTTTAAGTCACCAGGACTTTAAAATAAAAATTAATGTGGTGGTTGAAGAAAACACTCTGAAACATCAAACTGAGTTGATGTTGTAAACTATGAGAAAATGCGTTTAGAGTTGGATATGAAAATGCAATGAAAAAAAGGTTCAGTTAGTCTGTCTTTCGTGTGTACATTACATTATTTTTGCATCATACTGACAACTCCTGTAACCTTTCAAGATTACCAGTTATGATTTGCAGGATATTGGTAATATTGGCAGGGGTAGATTCTGCTAGAGCCATTGCTCAAGTTGATAGGTTCCCTGGACTTCTGTTCCTCAATATACAATAGAGATATTTTTGTATATGTTCTTGATGTTTAGTTGAAATACAGCTTTGGAAGAATTAAATGGTTTAATTTGAGAATGATGAACTACACTGGAGTCTTGGGGGAGTGGTTTAATCTGTCCGAAATTTCAGATCGCCTTCTGAGGCTGTAAAAGTCTATATCGTACATGGTTTCTTGCTTGTAGCTAGCAAAGTTATAATTCCCCATTGTAGTGTTGATGCATTATAATTTGCGCCTTTTTTGTGCTGTCCCATCACTGATGCTAAGGCATGTTCTCCTTTCCAGCCAGATGTGTCTTCCTTTCAACAGCTGTAAGGAATAGCAAATGTTGTTCTGTGGTTGTCTAGAATACCAAGAGGGCATCCTGATTTGACATCAGATTGAGAATCATAGAATGGTTAGAGTTCAAAGGGACCTTAAAAATCATCTAGTTCCAACCCTCCTTGCCATGGGCAGGGACACCTTTCACTAGACCAGGTTGCTCAAAACCTGGCCTAAAAGTTCAAGGAAGAGTTATCTGAATAGCTATGCAGATTTTGGGTTCTTGCATGCAACTTGTACTGCAGCAAAGACAGGAAAGTGCTTGGTTCTGAATGCCAGGTATCACTAGTAGAAGTTGCAGCATGATTTTAAAGCTCTTGATTGTGCGTAATACAGTCTTCAACAGGCTTTTAGGGCAGAATGAACTAGGTAACTGATACAGACAAATACAAGCCAATATTATGTAAAATAGTCTTAATGATTAACAAGTACATTGCTTATGCTGTTGGATAAGCAAACCCTGAGGGGTAGCAGAATGGTGTCATTGCTATGCTCTTTTACCGTGTCAGGATCATTCGTGAGAAATTACACGTGTCTCTACCTGAGAGAGGTCATTTAGTGAATGACCGCTAGCCAAGAACTTTGAGAGCGGTAGCCTTGTCCTTACTGATTCTTACTGATAGATTTATGTATTTCTGTAGGTCAGTAATGCTGAACCTTTATAGGTTTAGAGGATATAATTATAAACAGGCTAAATATTGTCTCAGTGGTATTTACACCTGTATCAGCATACAGAAAAATAAAACACCAAAGTATAATTGTATTGTAAATCTAAGAAGAGTTCAAATAATAAGAATTTCACATACTACTAGTAAATTTTGGTTCTTTGTGCCTTAGTAACAGTTGGTGTTCTGTAAATTTTGTAGTATTTGGGATATGCATGAAAAAGTAATAATACAAACAAGATCAGATATGTTATAACTGGATTTTTTCTAGAATGCATTAATGCATCCTGTATCTGATGTCACTGATGCTTTAGTTTTTTGACTGTCTCTGACATCTCTCTATTCTCCCATTATGAGAGTCTGTTGCGTTTTTCAAGTTGCTTGACACATAAGCTGCTGACTAGTAAAAGCCTCATGAATTTTTGCTTCTCTTGAAGTGAAAGTAACCGTCTTATACTGTGATATCTTGAGGGAAAA
This sequence comes from Rhinoptilus africanus, assembly GCA_013400135.1. Taxonomy (NCBI): domain Eukaryota; kingdom Metazoa; phylum Chordata; class Aves; order Charadriiformes; family Glareolidae; genus Rhinoptilus; species Rhinoptilus africanus. Next base: position 115,344 of record VXBO01012638.1, read on the forward strand.
GCAAACAGTGTTATAACAAAACCAGAAAAATCAGGAATCTCTTGTCAGAAAACCCCACTTGTGATGCTCCCGGTATTGATATGTCACTTCAGCTTAAACCTTGGGAAGTCTGAGAGTACGAATAGCTGCTGGCATGCTATGCTAGTCCTGTTTAGAAGCATTAGGTTGAATTGGTAACCAACAAAGCTAAGTGATAAAGCAAATACAGTTCAGTGTATTCTGAGTACTTTAGAGGGCATTTGTATTTCACACTGAATATTGACGCAAGCTGTTTAAGGTCACTCATTCAGACCTCATTTTTCTTATATTTTGAGCTGGGGAGCAGATTATAGCAAGCATTAATTGAGAAGCAGAATTTTAATTGGGGAGCAGGAAGTCTGTGTTTTAAAGAAGTCACTATTCAGGATATTTGTCCAGATTACATCCTAGAGTACCATGTTAGTTCTAAGGTTGTGGGACAGTGTTTAACCTGAGGGAGAAACTTTGGTTTGAACTTGGCTACAGCTACTTACTTTGTAAAAGCAGCTGCAATAACAGATGTGCGCAGTCACTGCAAAAGCAAATAGAACAGGGAATAATGAGGATGTCACTGATCTAGATCAACAGTTTTGTCATTGAAGTCATGAACTGACAGGAGATGTCACTGTTATTCAGACATTTGTCTTACTTTCTTCTAGTGAGATTCTTTTTCCTTACGTTTCTTTTACTTTTTTTCCTCATATCCTTTCTAGATTTTCTTTCTGCTTTTCTTGGCCAGGGTTTATGGATAAAGTGGAGACATAAATTTGTAGGCTGACTTCTATCTAATGTCACAAAGGAGATGTGAAGAAAAAAAAAAATTCAGTCTGGTTTTAAGTGGCATAAGTGCCGTTATGTAGGTTAAATTGCAATGTGGTGAATACTAATAGGTGAGTGTTTGAATGTGCTAAAATACAGTAATGTTAGTTTGAAATTGGTATGACATTGTGAATACTGTAAATATTTGGACTTTTGGACCATGAAATGTTCCAAATTGAAACAGTCATGGTCCCTATGAAATGGTACATGGGTAATTTTTCCCCCACCCCACTCCCCCAGGGTAGGAGTTGGTTGGAGCGATCCTTCTGTCCCTAATATCTGCTTATTGAAATCTTTGCTTAGAGCTCTTCACTGTGCACTTTAAAGAACTGGAGCATGGAGAATGAAGGAATAGTTTCTGTTCTGAAAGGTTATGATTCAGAAAGGGTGCTACCTTTCTTGATATGCTAGAGGGGAAGATAGGCCATCCAGAGCATTCTCGACAGGCTTGAGGAGTGGGTCCATGTGCACCTCATGAGGTTCAATAAGGCCAAGTGCAGGGTCCTGCACCTGACTCAGGGCAACCCTCAGTATCAGTACAGGCTGGGGATGAAGGGATTGAGAGCAGCTCTGCAGAGAAGGACTTGGGAACACTGGTGGATGAAAAGCTGGATGTTGAGCTGGCAATGTGCGCTTGCAGCCTGGAAAGCCAACCACATCCTGGGCCGCATCAAAAGAAGCGTGGCCAGCAGGTCGAGGGAGGTGATTCTGCCCCTCTACTCTGCTCTGGCGAGACCCCACCTGCAGTACTGCGTCCAGTTCTGGAGTCCTCAGCACAGGAAGGACATGGACCTGTTGGAGCAGGTCCAGAGGAGGTCCGCAAAAATGATCAGAGGGATGGAACACCTCTCCTATGAAGGCAGGCTGAGAGAGCTAGGGTTTTTCAGCCTGGAGAAGAGAAGGCTCCGGGGAGACCTTATTGTGGCCTTTCAGTACTTGATGAGGGCTTATAAGAAAGACGGAGAAAGGCTTTTACCAGGGCCTGTAGTGAAGGGGCAAGGGGTAATGGTTTTAAACTGAAAGAGGATTGGCTTAGACTGGACATAAGGAATAAATTTTTTACATTAGGGTGGTGAGACATTGGAACAGGTTGCCCAGAGAATTTATGGGTGCCTCATCATTGGTGGTATTCAAGGTCGGGTTGGATGGGGCTTTGAGTAACTGGTCTAATGGGAGATGCCCCTGCCCACAGCAGGGTGTTTGGGATGAAATGATCTTTAGCAGTCCCTTCTGACCCAAACTATTCTATGATTCTTTTAAGGGTTTGGTGGGTCTTAATGGAGCTCTGACAGCAGCACTCTGGCAGCTACCACTAATTTCTGTGCTTGCTCTACAACTAGAAATTCAGGTGGCCTACCGTATTCTGTATTAGCGTCTTGCCCCTGCCAGCATGGGAGCCAGGCATAAGCACCCTGCAGCTCACACCAGAGCTGAAGCCACAAGTTGACAATTCTCATCCTCTATACCTTTTTATCTTCCTACTGATACTTGAAAAAGTAGTTACGGATGATGTTCTAGCCGTTTGTGTTTGACACATCTGATGGTATAAATGAGGAAGACCTTACACACTTCAGTGTTTTAACTGCTTACCTTTGAAATAATCTCTCTTTGTTGTCTGGCACTTGATATGTATGTATGTGTTTATACTTTTGCAAAGTTTTTTGAAATGGATATGGTAGACAGTCTTAGTAGATAACTTGTGTAACTTTGAAGACTCTTTGTCTTTTGGGGGGGAGCTTCTGTAGCTTTTGCATAAGTGACAGTTTAATACGGCAGTTTAATTTTTTTAATTTAAAGATGTAATCTTACATTTTCAGTCAGAGATGGAGAAGCCTAGAGGAAGGAAGAAAGCAGCAATCACAGATTCAGAAGAGAAACTAAGCATAGATGACCTGAATAAACTGGGTCAAGAGCAGAAACTTAGAGGTAGTCAGCGGGGAAGGAAGAGACCCGCAGTTGTTTCAGAATCTGATGAAACACAATGGCAAGAGGAAAAAAGGCTAAAAGAAGATGTAATAGAAAGTGAGGATGAGCAGAACAGTCCACCAAAGAAAGGGAGAAGAGGACGCCCTCCCAAAGCAAATAATGGGGGAACACCAAAGGAAGAACCAGTAGCAAAGTCATCAAAAAGGAGCAAAAAAAAACAACCACCAGCAGTGGCAGCGGAAGAGGAGGAGGAGGAGGAAGAAAGGCAAACTGAAAACATTGAACAAAAACCAAAAGGCAGGCAAAATAGGACACAGAAAAGAACACAGCAGAGGTAAGTCTGTCGTCTTGTAAGCTGCATCTTTTTTTTCATTGGACATTAGTTATAATTTGATACTTTGCAATTTGGGTCTTCCTCAAAACAGAGCAGAACCATCTGAAACTAGTACAGTTGAATCAGCACAGTCTACGCCACAGAAAAGACGAGGAAGGTCATCAAACACACCACCAGCACAGCAAAAAAAAGTGTAAGTGGTGAATATTTTCTGAATTTGTATTTAGTGAAAATTAAAAATATGCCTCTTTGCCCCCAAACAGTGATTTACTGAAAATACCTCAGAATACTTTAATTGACAGTTAAGAAAATAAATTGCCATTGCTACTTCTAAAAATATTTTCCCTAGCTGCTTCTCCTAGAGCATCTCAAACCAGAGCAAAAGGCTACGAGTAAGTTTAATGTGCTCAGGTAGCATATATGTAGCTAAGCTCTTACAGGAGAAAAGTCAATAAAGCACATGAGGGTCTTGAAGATAGGGCTTTATTAGGACTTCAAGCAGGGAAAAGTGCTCCCATTTGTTTTGTATAGGAAGAATCAGATTGTTTCTGTATTGAAACAGTATTGTGGAGAATTAAGTTTATTCTGATTCTCCGTAAATTAATGTTCCTTTACTTTCTAATTTGTGGCCTTCTTATCCACTTGAATCATTTCCAAATGAATAAAATGTGCTACAATCTATGGATGATAGGAGCTCTTGAAAATTCTGAGGTGTATAAAGCTCCAAAACAAACGGAAACTCTGTGTCTAGCTTCATTTTCTTGTGCCTACTGTAGGAAACTACAGGTATCTCTACCTTTTCTATACGTGTATATGCAATATATGTAAAGCAGAGGTGTACAAGTGGGCAGGACTTATTTGCCCACTGGTATCAAACTGCAGCTCATGGAACAAATTTGCAAGATACTTTTGTAGAACCTGGTGATAAATTCCTTAGGGCAGTACTTCAGTCTGACATTTTGTATTACTCTGTTGGTTTCTATCTTCTGGCTTTAGTTAGTATCATGTTGATCTTCCTCTGGCAGTTCAATGTACTGATTTGCCTGTCCCTGGAGATCTTCCATACTGCAGATCTTTGCCTAAACAAGCTTATACCCTCAGTTCAAATTCTAGTTTCACACTGGATCGCATGTTCTGGCATTTTGCACACGCAATATCCTGACCTTTCCAGTGTTCTGTTTCCTTGCTTCAGGTCAAATCTCTCCTGTCCTTTACTCTGTAACCAGAATCACAGGCCCCAGCACTGTCTTGGTTACTACAGAAGTCACTGCTGCATGTGCAGTGGAGCAAGAGTTGGAAACCGCTACTGCCATGCAGAGATGACATGCCAACAAGTTATTGTTGGGTGAAGTGCTGAGTGGCATTTGTCGAAGATGCCCTTTAGTAATTACTTTAGTAGCTTCTGATTCACTTCTCAGTGAAATCAGTGAACTCAGTGTGTTTCTTTACCCTGTTTTACACAAAGTAAACTTTATCAGTGCAGATGATCAATAACAGGCATAGCTCTCGTTCATGTGTATGTACGCTGTTCCTGGCCTGAGGAGCCCAAGTAAGTTAAGTTGTTTCAGGGTTCAAAGTTGTTTGGTCTATTTTAGAGTTCATTAAAAAAAAAACCAAAAAACAACCCACTTAGTGGTGTTTTTTATTTTTTGTGATCAGACCACCCAAATTGTGACTTTTTTCCAAATCTGCAAGAAAAAGGTGAGACCACAGTTATTGCTCAGTGTTCAGAGTGCATTGTAGTCAGACCTTTCTCCCTTTTCTACATACGTATCTACAGCAGTTTTAGCTCAAGGTAGCTGACAGGCTGAGTAGCACTGTGTACCACAAGGTAGAAATATTCAATCCAAATGCTTAAAGCTTTCTGTGCTCCTTTGGGATGGATTTGATGCAAGAATTTGGGTTCCTATTACCTATGAGGTGATAGTGTGTAACCTATTTCTGATAGCTAATTGGGTTACCAATTAGCACATGTGAACTGGCTTATTTTTGTAATATGTGAAAAAATGAACCTAGCTTGTGAATAACTCTTCTTTCCTTTTCAATTCTGTTGCTTTTATCAGTTTTGAAAGGCTTGAGTTGGGCTAACTTGTGTTGTTTCTCAAAGGATGTCATGTTGGTTGGTGCTGAAACCCCCACTATATTATAATTACTATATGCAATTCAGAGATTTTATTTTGTACATATTTCAATGTGGTTCTCGGGGCTGAAAATTCCCACCACAGGTGTGGTTCGACGCTGTCAGAGGACAGTTTTGGATCTGTAGGCACTTACTGGGGGCGGACCAACAAGATATTGTTGACTGATTGTTCTTGATTATCCTGATGAAGATATTGTTATCCCTAGCATGAGCTAGCTTGGAAGATTTGCATTTCGGTTCATTATAGTGTTAATTTCATAAATATCAACATGGGTTCTTCTAGGTCTGTAAAAACATAGATGCAGTTATTAAAATTTTGTGGTGTGTAAACTCCTATAGAAGTAGAGTACATTTATTCATGGAATTGAATAGAAGGAAAAAAACCACAAGTGTTTAGTGTCTGATCGTTTGGCTTTTTCCTGTTCAACCTTCTTTGCCCTGTATCCTGGCACTGAAGAGACAAAATCTGTCTTATCTGTAGAGGCAAAAATTGTTCAACTTTTTACTCCTAGCCCTCTATTCTGGAAGAATTTGGTTTTCTAATGCTGTTGTCCAGCCTCCTAGTTCCACTTTTTCAATTCCATATGTGGATGAACTAGATAGGTCTATAAGGCAGAAGTACTACATAACATGGAATTTTAAGGCTGCTGTTGTAGAGTGCTTACTCTCCTCTGGTTTATGCATGCGCAGACCCGTATACTGTGAAACTGATCTTTATTTTCCTTCTGATTGTAGCCGTGCGGGACGTTCCAAACAAGCAGCCAGTAAAGAGAATGAATCTAGTGAAGAGATGGACGTATTTCAGAGTAGTTCACCTGTCAGCGATGACGTTCCCCAGGAAGAAGTAATGGAAGAAGAGGAAGTTTCCACAATCAATGTAAGAGAAATGCCTGAGACTTTCTTTGTGGTGTCCTCTGTGTATTGATGATCAGAGAGTGACTTCTGTTCTTAGAACTTAACCTTCCTCCTTTAAAATGGATGAGGTGGTTGTCAACTGCCACTGCTGTGTAATGGCACTGCACTGTAGTTTCCCAGAGAAGCTGCATTTCGTAGAAAATGTCATTTTTTGTCAAGCATCTTACATTTTCTGTTCCGTATGGCTTGTTAGCTGTCTGCCCGAGTTGTGTAGTACCGCATGGGAATTCTTTTCCAGGTAACTCATGGCCGTTCTTCTCGGATAGATAGTGAAAAAAGTGTCTTTATACAAAACAGGAACACAAAATGAATAGTACTGGAATATAAGTGTGGAATCTTGGAGCAGAATCCTAAACCAATTTCTTCCTCTTACCACCATATGCAAATATGTTAAATTAAGTTTATTTTTATATTTATTTCATACAAATACGTTAGTGAAGTTAGTAGTCATACTAAAATTATAACTATGAATGTCTTCACACTTTTGGACACATCTGATGATTGGAGCATCTGAGTGTATGAAAACTCTGAAAAAGGAAATTTGATTATTTTTGAATATTTGAAGGGTGCAGGCTCAGTAACATCAAAGTTATGTCCTGGTCATTGGCTGAGACTTGTAATGGTGATAAAAGAAGTAATGAATGATACTGTATACAGTTACTCAAGCATTATTGTGAGACTAAGCAAATTTTCCATTATAAAATATATTTATTCTTGAATTTTTCAAAATTTTTCTGTAAAAACATTAAAATACTTTTTCTCCAAACAGGTCCGTCGCAGAACTTCCAAAAGGGAAAGGCGATGAGTGAACATGTAGTTATCAGCCTTCCAGGTGAAAGCTTTGAAGAATGCTTTTAATATAAAGCTTGAGACTGAATGAAGCTGTTAGTGCACAAACGGGGTTGCTGAAAAAAAGACAAAACCTATTTTACTTTTACTGCCCCTGCATTTGCAGTCCCTAGGTCACAAGCTTTAGCCACACACATGTTGATATCATTAACTGTGGATTTTTGTGAAGTGTAACGTCCGCTGGCTTTGTAGACATATGAACTAAAGAAGAAAACTGTAAATAGTTCTTTTTTTAATGTTTCTGACTTCTAAAGTGCTTGTATAGCTTTTATCTGCGGCTTTAAACTGACAGTACCCCACTGTTTATTGGATCTATTGATTTAAAAAAGAACAGAGTTTGTTGAAAATTGATCTCAAGCAATATCTGTCAGTGTTCGTATTTGTACTCTTGTTGACATTTAACTGTGAAAAAAAAAAAATCAGTTGAACAAATAGTGCCACTTTCTTTTGCCACTGTTTGTTGAGGAGAAGAAGAAAAAAAAAAGGTCTTTGTTTCCTTCATTAACCTAACCTAGTGTTTACCTTTAGGCACCTACCTATCATCAGAGGTGCTAAATTACTTTCTTTTACAGTTGAACAATGTTGGATAGAATAATACAAGAGATGCAAATTGTGAAAGAAGTTGTTTGACTTGTTTTACACCTCAGTATTGATGCCAGACTTTTCTGGACTTCTAGTGGCATTGAAAATTCAAAAAGGATTTAAAATATTTTAATTTTAAAAGTGTGTTATTAAATAATGTACGGAATACCCTACCCATTTTATCTTCCCCTATCAGTTTTTATTAATCTACTGTATCAATAAAATTCTGTAACTGAGTTTTTAATAGTCTAGTATGTTAATGTGTATAGATATTTCCTTCTGAACATGACGTTCACAAAGAGCAAATTATTACTACATTATAATATGAAATCTGATATATAAACATTAGTGAAAATACAGTTCTTATTACAATGTAAAGTTAATCACAAAGAAATTTTATTGATGCAGTGTGTCTTTATAAAGCTGTTCTTGAGAGCCAAGTGTTTTGTATTTTATAGTGAAGTTGCATGTTTATGAAAAATGTGCTGAAAATGGGATGTAATGTTTTTTTGGAAACTCGTATCTAGCAGTAGTATATGGTAGGTTGCCTCACGAGAGAACCTTTTATTGAGAGTTTATTGTACCTTTTTGTTTTGTTTTTGTTTTTTGAGCCAAATTTTTTTGGTATGAAGAGCTAAGTTTTTGTTGAATAACCAGCTGTTGATTCTTGCAGTCGAGGTATTCAAGATTTGAATGAAGCTTCGTTTTTATTTTGTGCTACCATAGAGAGGTTGGGTTTGGGGTTTTTTTTAGGTACAATCTGCAAAAAAAAAAGAAACAAAATACTTAAAGCAGTATCCTGTATGCAGTTTTACAGTTTACAAACTGTGTCTTTGAACCAAAATGTATAGGTTACTACACTATGCTCAGCCAAGCATATATTATAATTTCAGGTGCTGTTCTCCCTCTAGTTCCCTACAGTTGACAACATGTGAAAAAATCAGTTTCTAACTTAGGAAAATTTTATCTCATTGAATAATGGAGCATTTTCACATAATCCGTCAATAAATAAGTTATACTTGCAATGATGCCAGTAAAGATTCAAGAAATGGGTAAGACTAAAACATGGATTTACCCGTTTCCAAACTGTTAGATCACTAGTAAAGACACCTTTAAAATTTCTTCATTATGCCTTTTTTTTGTTACCAATGGAAAAAGGTATTATAAACAATTAGATTATTCTGTCTCATCTTAACTCTACCCCCTCTCCAGTATTCAGCTTTTCAACATTTATACCTATAGATATGGGGGAAATGCTGCCTAAAAAGGCAATCACGGTTGATTTGAATTGACTTAGAAATAGTTGGCACAATGGAACTGGCTTACTTATGCTTCAGCAGTGCAAATGCAAGTTTTTAGGGTTTTTTTTGTGGTATAAAATGATTGAAAGCTAGCTTTATATTTTCCTCTTTGACAGAATTGCACTGAAAACATTTATGGAAGATGTACCTTTAAGTCCATTTTATACAAAAATATGAAAAATTGATGCTGAAACTGCTGCAGACTCTTGAGGCTTTATGTGCATAAACATGGTTAGGTTAAACTTCATCAAATATTGATGCACATTACTGATCATAATGTTTAATGTAAATTTAAAGTATAGTTTTGCAATTTTAAATGTTGATTTCTTGGGTTATAATGTGTAATTCATTATTTCTTGAGAAATAGGCACAGCAAATACTTCATTCTTATATTCAAACCTCTTCTAAGTTCATTCTCATCTCATATAAAGAAAATGAATATTTTATGTACTAACATTTTGAGATCTGCATACAGTAGCTACAGTAGAGTATAATTATGTATAAAAGATAAATTGCTAACATTCAGTTAGCATGCTCTTCTGCAATGATAATGTTAAGTTTATAAAAATGTACTGTATTACATTAAAAGATCAAATTGAACTCACTGTAACAGGTTCCAGTATGAAATTTTTATGAGATTACCGAAGTATCTTGCTGTACTTTGCAGCAGATTAAGCTTATTTGTGTTACACTTCCTTTTCCTGCTGCAGTACAACAGGAAACTTTCAGTGATCTGTAGTTCATATGCAAAACGCAAACGGTGATTGTAATCCTGATACTAGTGTTCAAGAGTAATTCGCTCTGATTCCAGAAGCATGGGATTTTTCTACTTGTCACCAACTGAGATAATTAATATTTAGGGCTAGCTCATCCACTAATTGGAAGGAAACATGAAACTGCTTGGAATTTTTAGTGTGAGTACACCTCTTCCACCTAGGGTAACCTAGAATCCTGTACTAACTATACTTGACTCTGCCAATTGACTTTTTTTTCTAGCAAAACTGAACCCTTTTTCAACTATTTTGACACTTGCTGTTTTGACATTTCAATCTATGTGAACAAAACCATTAGAATTTACAAAAAAGCATTCATATTAAAGACATTTCCACTGAAAATGAATATGCTCAATTTGTGAGTAACTTGCAAAAAAACTTGGACTCGAAGAGTAAATACTTCATTCTGGCATAGTATTTGTCATTTGATATTCTAAAAAAACCACCACCAAACTTCACACAGAGGTGTGTGTGCAATTTTCTTGCCATTTTTTTGTATGTGTAGGTTTTGACAGATTATCAAAGTCCGCTTTTGGGAGTGCACACAATAGATTTTGGATCCTGCAAGTTTTACATCCCTGTGGTTCTGTGGGATGTAAATGCATTAAGTTCTTAAACGCATTCATCCTATGCAAATGCAAGTACAAAGCCAAGTATGTTGATATATTTTAATACTCTAACACTTGTGCACACAGGGCATGTAATGAAAAGAGCATACATGTATCGTCAAACTGTATACCCCAGCCATACAAAATGCTGAGTTTCTGGATGGAAATATTTTTTTAAATTGTCCGTGTTTAAAAATATATATATCTATGTATATATACGTATTGTAGAGACTGAGACGTAAAGGTAGGTGCAGTACATACTTCATGAAGAATTTTTTAAAGAAACACATTCAGATATACCACTGTGTTTGCCCAATGCAGCGTGTCTACAAACACATGGTTAAGATGAGTTCCAGATCAAACTAGTCATCCCGCTAGTCTGATGGCTCTGGGATGACCAAAATGATAAAATTCACCTGACCAAGACCCTCTGTCCAGTCATCCATTAGCAGGAGCAGAAGAACCTGAATGCATCCTTGTTTCAGTTACGCTCACAGATTGCCATTCCAGACTTTGCATCTTTGTTGGATGTTAACTTTACAAAAGATGTTTACTAATTTAGATGCAATTTCCTAATCTGACAGAAGTGACTTAGATTCCACTTATATTCCATGAGCAGACTTCCTGCTGCGTCAGTAGGTTTGTCCAACATATTTAGGACACCTGCTTCATTACGTACAGGACAGTTTCTGGTATTTTGTCACTAGTGGAAAAGTAAAAAACGGAGATAGAATTACAGAAAAAAAAAACCCCACCCAATTTGCTTTAAAGTTCTTCAAATTCTGCTGTCTAAAAGATCTGACCTCTGCACAGAGTTCACTAAGTGCCATTATATTTGTGTAGACAGGACAAACATAGTATCATACAGTGCGTATATGCAGTGAAGGAAAGGTTTCATGCTTGCATTTTTTTCAGTGCCTCACTACAGTCATGATGTGGTTTTAGTAGCACTTTCATTTCTCTAATGAAGAAGTATATTCCATATTCTTTTGAGATAGCAGCATCGTATCATATCTATGTAAGAAGGAAGAAAGCCTCTCAAATGCAGAGTTCTACCACTGCAGATTAGTATTCCAGTAATCACATGATAAGATGGAATTAGTTTTACCATATAGTTTCTTTGGCGGGTGGATAACATAAGGTGTTTTAATTGGCTAGCCGTGTTTCTGGTACTCGTATCCTACCTCATGTACGTAGATACGAAGGAACACAGTATTTTGAAAGTCAAAGCGGTATTATTGAATATGCCGCCTGCTTACTTGGAAGTAATCTTATTATTAAAAAAAAAAATTGCAGTTCATAATTTGTTAGACTGTTCTGAACAGATCCAGAGGGCTGAAGGTTTTAGATACTGGGTGCTGTAAGACTATGTCAGTGTTGTTGCATTTCATTAATTTTCTATACATACAAGACAATTGCTCAAATTATGACACGCAGTGGAAGAGAAGATGTGAACTTTGTAGCTATCTAAGTAGTAGTAACTTCTGTTGGTATTATAATATAAAAGAATGTGATAGAATGAAACATTCTTGCTCTAAAACGCTTTTTCTTTAATATGTTGAGAAGACATGCTGATAATGTAAAACAGCTTTTTTTCTAAAGTCTCACGGCACCTTGAAATAGTCTGGTTTGGAACAGCAGGCTTTTTTGGCAGCTGTATTTTAAGCTTACAGGTTTCTGTGTTCCTTGTAGTATGTTTATATTCAGCAAAATTAAATTCTTGTAAACTAAAGATATTTTGAAGAACAGAGGAGTTTTTATTCCATATTTAATAAAACAATAAGGTGCTCATTTTAAGCAACAAGGGTTTTTTTTTTATAGCCTTATCTATAGATGCAGTAACACGTTACATGAATCTGCTGTACAGCACCATTTGTCTGGAGCCTCTGACCTACAGCATTCTGAAAGGCAGCGGAAACTGCCTCTGTGTTTTCCCCCAGGGGCAGTTACTGTTGTCCTTCCATAAACATTTCCAAAGATAAGAACTGGAGGAGGAAGGGAGAGAAAAATAATGGTTTTATTTACCTTCTGTTTATCTTCTGCTATATTCTATATGGTTTAGGCGATGGAAAAACAATGGTGTGTGGAGGTGAAGAGCGGGATGTTAGAAATGGGTTATTAATGTGAAAGGTGCTGGAGAGACGAGTAAAGGGAAGGGAATCGACAGATAAATGAGGTGGGAAAGCAGTTACTTGATACCAGGTGACCAGTGATAGGAGTCTTCTATTCAAGGTGAAGGCCTAGATGAGGGAAGCAAAGTTAGTGATGATAATATTATCTTTTTTTTTTTTT
>VXBO01012638.1:127919-144138 GCA_013400135.1 Rhinoptilus africanus
TTTTTAAGAGCGGAGAACTGAGGATATGTTGCTTTCTGTGATTTGGAAGAAGAGGTTGGAGTGTTTAAATATATGTAAAAACATCCACAGAATTGAGAGCAGTGCCAAGAGAGGGGTTGTGGAAAGAGTGTGATAACTGCTGTGAGGTCAAATGTTATTAGTAAGGGATTTGCTATAGTTTGGCAAAAGAAGATTCTAAACTTCACAGGTAGGAAGGCAAAGTTAAGGCAGCATCCATTTAAATGCAACGCTAAAAATGAGGCAAAAGAGGCCAAGATATAAGCCATCTGGAAACAAGAGCTCTCAAAGCTGCCTAATAGCAACAGTCTTAGCCGGTGCACGCTGCAGACAGCAACATGTAACCATCAGTAATGATGGCTCCTGCAGTGCCTCTCATTAATTCCTTCAGTGTGACCTCTTTTTAGCAGCTTTTCGTGAAACCCTGATGACTAGTCTTTCCTACTAATTTCAGTATACCTTCTTAGCAGCCTGGGATGGTTCTCCCGTTCCCTCACAGATGTATGTCCTCTCCCAGGGACAGTGTGTGCCAGGCATTGCTCATTCCCTTCAGGGGACCCCATCCAGCCAGGTTTCCAAGTCTTTCTCGTTTGTGACATCAGTTCTTCACTGAGAGGGTTGTTGGTCACTGGAACAGCCTCCCTAGGGAAGCGGTCACAGCACCAAGGCTGTCAGAGCTCGATGAGCATCTGGATGATGCTCTTGGTCATATGGTTTAGTTTTAGGTGGTCCTGCGAGCAGCAGGGAGTTGGACTCGATGATCCTTATTGGGTCCCTTCCAACTTGAGAGATTCTGTCATTCTAAATGCAGCCATCGTGCTGCTTGTTTCACAGCCATCAAGCTGGGAAAGAAAAGCAGTCGTCAGAGGGCTACCCAACTGCAGGACACATTGGAAATGGCGTGTACCAGTTCTGTAGTTGAACTAGAGAACTGGTAGTTGAACTGCTGCTACGTTTTGCTCTCTCTGTTTCCCGGTTATCTAGTGAACAAGCTCCTTCCAAGGTTACAGTACTTCTCTAGAATTGTCAAGCTGTCTTCCAATATCTGGCCTGCATTATACAAGGAAATGGCAAGTAAGGACTGCCCTGAAGGATAAGTAGCCAACTCTATGCTCCCAAATACCAAACAGAGTGTAAACTAAAAGGAGGAATAATTTGGAGGGATTTGGGCAGAAGTTCAGTTTACTACTTGCTGTTTGTGTTAGGGAAGAAGTAAATAGGAACATGAAAGAAAATGGAGATTATTGCAGTAGGGCAGAACAAGTTTTGCCAAACCATTTTCTTGTATTAATGGAAGGAACAGGAAAAGTTACTCATAAAATAGGTATTGCTTCAGCAACTTTTAATGATAATGTAACTTGGGTACTATCTCAACAAACGGGTGACTGTGGGTTATGGGATGTTACACTTAATTCTGCATATTTTAATCTCTGCAACAATCTAAAAATTAATTTTGTTTTCTTTTTCCTAAGCTGCTCTGCTACTTGTATTGGTGGGGTTTTTTATAAGTCTGGTATTTAATTTGGATCAGCATCATTGCCTGCTTTCTATTTTTGTATTTATCCAAAATAAGGACATGAGAGATGGCCATGATACAAACCTAGTGTCACTTAGTGCTATCATATTTAGTTTAGACGAAATACTTGATGTATGAGCAGAACACTTTAAATTCATACTTAATTTGTTCAAAACTCATGACTCTGCCTTCTTAGTTTCTATGCTACTATTTGATGTTGAATTTGGAACATAGTTTTCTTTTGTATTGTTTTCTGTTTATGCAAGTTGGGTTAAAAGATCCGATTATGATCTGCCTAAAAAAACCGGAAGTATTAATAGTATAGAAGATGTAGTGTGTTGCTCCTACATACCAGAGCCTTCACCAAACAAAAATCTTCTATGTTGTTTAGCCTCAAATACTTGTTTTCAGTGTAAACCAGTTGTTTCTCTTGGAGCCTGTGGAGCTGTAAAACAGCTTTCAACAGTCCGGGCCGGCCTTCTGTTGGATACACATACACTTGTAACGTACACCTGTTGGTTATATATACAAATACTTGGCATAAAGCAGCAAAACGAAGGTGAAGCTCTGAAATACTGTCTACACAGTATACCCAGAATTGCAAACCTTTTGTCTCTGACTACGTATATGCACATTTATTGAAAGAATTTACTGCTTGAGGTTGGAGAAGATCTTTGCAGTCCTCAGGGAGCTGTACTACTCCCTCCTCTCTTACGTGCTGTGTAAGTTTGCATGGACAGTGTGCCTAATGACATGTTTGTTTCTTTAAATTTCCTAATGAAATAGCTTTTTGTGTGCTGCTATTTTTATACTGTGGTGTCTGTTGTCGTGTTAGCAACTGATTCACTCTTAAGACTGACCTGATGGGCTTTACTGAGGAAGGTCTTCTGTTATCCTGACCCTACAGGGGCTCTTGTTTGAGTGGGGAATAGTTTCTGGGTGAAGTTGAGCCATCTTACCTCCATACTAATAAAGAAAGGGACATGTTTCAAAAATTGTTCTAGAAAAGAACCACTTTCTCAGGTCTGTTTGCATATCTAGGTGGACATAAGCATATTCCAGTTCTCAGAAGAAACAGCTCTCTCCATTTGTAGTACTGAAGACAGGGAACATTCTTCTGAAGACATCTGACCATATCTCAATACATTTCATTGTTATACCAATATGGCCTGAGAACTCTCTGCTCAAACAAGGGCTACAGAGGCACAGTAGGTTACAAAAACCTGTATGTTGGAGCTGATGTGGCTTTGGCCTTCCCAAACAAGGACGTTATGGGTGTTCTGGAGGTCACTGGTGACTTTGATTCTGTATCTGAGGAAACAGTGCTGCTGTTAATGTTCCTATCCTTAGCAAGAAAAAGTAGTCCTTAGCACTGAAGCCATCCCTGTTTGGCACCCACCACCCTATTTAAATTAAAGACTGATGAGGACTTTTAAGTTTTTAAGTAGCTGGGCCAATCTCATTTTTTTATAAAGTGACTAAAAAAGCCCAAAGTGTTCCTCAGTTTAAATTCCTGGGATGAATGACTGAGACAAGTGGAGGTGGCTTCTTAAGGTGGATCCCCTATTTGAAATTCTGGGTTCCATATTCTTGGTAATTAAATATGATGTTCCTGATAGCCATTATCTCTATTAGACACAGGGAGATGCTCACTCTCACAACCTTTTCTGTTGTCTTTCAGCCACATTTCTCCATTCCTCTCTTGTGTTCATTTCAAAAGCAGTGGGAGTTTCATCTTGGCCAAGAAATTGCTTTAGGTGTTTTTCCTCATGAGCTTTTTGCTTTTAGGTCTAATTTGTCTGTCACAGTCTTGATAGCAGAAAGCATTTTGATTTTTTTTTTTTTTAACGGCATAGATTCAGACCTTTGGATATCTTTTAAGCAGTTCATTTCCCCTGCAGATGTTCTGTCTAGGTGTTCTGCTATTTCTACCCAGTGACTCTACAACAGGGTAGCAGTCTGCGGCCAGGCCTTCTATGAAATACTTCTAGGAGGTCTGTGGTCAGAGTGGGTTCTGCCAGGACTCGGATGACTCTTGGAGCAGTGCTTGAAGATCTGCTGTATTCTGGTTATCCCCTGTCCATCTGTGTGCAGCCTCATCCATGCTTTCACAAATCTAAAATTGGATTTCACCACTAGAGTTGATGAGGGTCGTCTGGCACACTGATACTACACGCAGCCTGGTGGGGGGGGCTTTTTGAGAACCTTCTCCTGTGGCTTGGTAGTAGCTAACTGCTACTTAACTACTAACCGCACTAAAAATGGTGTAACGCTTTTGTGGATTGCAGGCCAGCTCAATTGAAGAAAGAGAAAGTTAGGGTATGATCTTTGAGGGACATGAGCGTCCTACTTGGTTTTCCTGTCCTTTAGTATCGACTGTGAATACATTCCTGCAGCTGAGAGGTACTGCAGTGCTGAGTATGGGAGGAGAGAGAGTCTAGAACATGACGGCTTGGTGTATGGCAAGGGAAAACTCTTCTGGGTCTCATGGCAAAGAAATACAACCCTGTAAGAACTTTAGTTATAAAGTGACAGATGTGTGCATTTACCTCCTTTCCACCATTTCTGTTGCTAGTCTTATGAAACATCTGATGGTTTAATTTCCTAGATGGCAGGGACTGAAATGGAACAGTTTTGTCATGCGTACGTTCAGGAGAGAGGGCAGGCTGTCAGTATATGCTGAAAAACCCAGGTGTTCCTCAGTCCTGAGTTCTGTGCACACCTCTGAAAATGCTCCTTGGCAAGAACTCAGTGCCTGATAGGTTGTGCCTCTTATTTTCCCTCTTACACATTTACATTTTTAATGTGCTGAAGCAGACTGTAGTGAAATGGTCCTGAAAACAAGGTTGCGAGATCTAAGCATGGTATATTCTTTTCCTTATTTGAAGCGTGGTTCTTAATTTTCTTCATACGGCATAGACTGCTGTGAAAATGGTCTTGGTGGCTATGGAGGGGAGAGCTCCCCAACTAGGGAGAAAGTTCAAGCCCTCATGGGAGAATATGGGGCGCACTGTTGCAGTAGCCATGGAAAACTCCTCAGAACGTAAGTGTGATGTGCTAAAAACATCATCAGAACATAGAAAAAATCCAAACAGAGTGTATCTTCTGTATCTTCTCAATTTCTTTTGATGCTTCTGCTGTGGGTTCCCACCCACTCTATACTGTTCCTTCTTGTTAGTCGCATGTAATAGCACAAATACAAATGAGGAAAGCCAAGCTTATCTCAAGAAAAAGCCTGTCTAAAACCCTTAAAGTTCCCCTGTTTTGCCAACAGCAGATGCACTCTGCTCTTTGTTGTACATTCCCTGGCCCACGAGGCTTTGATGAGCAGCAGGCATTAAAAACAGCCCCTGAGAAGGAAGGTCCGTCTCCCGCCATCACTGGAACATTGACCCGTTTGCACAGATCTGCTGTGGCTGAGAGCCAGAGCTGTGCAAGAGGAAAACTGCTAACAAGTGAAAAATGGTGGAATGGAGCAAGGGAATAAATACACTTTTCAAAACCTGAGAATATCCTAGGAAAAAAAGGGGTCCAAAAGAAATCCATTAAAAAGTGAAAACTTGCGGATTCTTTTAGATGGTCTTTTTAAGTAATGCATTGAATTTGAGATACTGGTGGTGTTTGGGTGATATATTGAGAAAATGTCTCTATGAATAAAAAATTAAATGTATTTCAGCCCTCTTCAAAGAGGAGTAACTTCACGAAACACTGCATGAAGGGTCACGTGGTGACCAAGTCACACAACACTTTACTGCTTCCCTTCAGGAGCGATAAATCTACATTGCTGAAAGGAGACTGGTAACAGGTTTAGATTTTTACAACATGGCATCACTCAAACAATCCCCTCAGCTTAGTGAGCCTGTGTCCAAGGGAGCGCTTTGGCCAGCTGGGATGAAAGGTTAGGTGTCTTACTGCTGGGGTGGAGCAAGAGGTCAAGGGAGAAACTGGGGCTTAGAGAGGTACAGAAAGGCAAGGATGAAGGTTAGTTTGCCAGGCACAGGTTTCAATGTGCCATAGTGGATGGAGCTGGGAGATGAAGACATGATTCCTGGGATGGGAAGATGCTGCAAGCTAAACTCCCTCCTGGGCATGGTCCAGGTGGTAATCTACGCAGTGTTTCAGTCCAGGCCATATTTGAATTGGCTGAGAGAGGGAATGGGTATTCTGGCTGCTTGTACTGAAATGTGAGGATTTTCTCTTGCACCTGTAAATAGCCTAGTTCTAGGCTGAGGAGGAATCAGTCAACCACGTGGGTGGAAACAATGGTTGGATAGTTGGACCCAGAGAGCGGTGATTCAAGGGCTACTCTGCCTCAAGGCTGGTAACAACTGGGATGTCCCCTGGGATGTCCTAAAGGGTCCCTTCCAACTTGAGATACTCTGTTACATTTAATATTTTTATCAGTGTCCTCAAGGAGAGGGCAGAGTGCTCGCACATGACACAAAATGGGAGAGGGCAGTCAATATGCTGCCATAGAGAGGTACCTGGAATCCTTGGGGGAATGGGACCACCTCCTGAAATTCAATCAGGACAAACGTGAAGTTCAGCCCTTGCACAGGAAGAATCCCTGGCCATGAAACGGGGTTGGGAACTGACTAGTTTAGGCAGCGGATCTGCTGAAAATCACCCGAGGGAGTTGGTAGGCAGCACTGAGGCATGGACTACCAGGGGCAAAGCCCGCAGGTGATTAGGAGGTGGTGATTATCTCTTCTACTCAGTAGTTATTTAGACCATATCTAGATACTGTGCTCAGTTTTGCCACCCTGAGAAGGTGAAAGACCGATACATTCCTGTGAGTTCAGTGGCAGGCCACCGAGATGGTGAGGGCCTGGAGGGGAGGCTGAGGGAGCTGGGCTTTCGGCGTGATTTTGGGGGGACCTAAGAGCAGCCTGCTGATACCTGCAGGGAGGTCGCTGAGAAGCTGGGCCCAGGCTTTCCACAGCAACGCATGCTGGCAGGAAGGGAGACGAAGTCAGAAGCTGAACCTGGGTGTAAGGCTGGACGCAAGGAGAAACTTTTGGAGACAAACTGACCAGAATGGGATCAGTCAAGCAGCAGAACAGGTTGCCCAGGAGGATTATGCAGTCTCCCTTGGAGATTTTTCAAGAACCAGCTGTATAAATCCCTGAACAACCTGGCTTGACCTCATGGCTGACCCTACTTTGAACCGGATTTTGGACTAGAGACCTCCTGAGGTCCCTTCCAGCCTGAATTATCCTATGATCCCATTCCTGTGACAGCACAGATTATGAAGTGTGAATGGTGAAATAGGGAAACTTTCCCTGGCTTGGCAAATTTAGATCACTCTGTTATAGCATTCAATTTTCATTCCACCTGCCATTTAGTATCACTGTAGATGAGCGTTAGCATAGTTTAGAAGATAACAAATACAAAGCTAATAGATTGGTTTATCTTAATTTTTCTGACTTGTGATTATATTTAAATGTGGGTTCAAAATAGCTTGTCATACATTGGTGCATGTATATATGCCTGCATATATCTGCATGCCTGCACACATACAGGCAGCTTGAAATCGCATTTTTAATTCCAGCTGATTTCTAGTTATTAGTACCCGGAACGTATGCATTGTTGTGTTAATGGTGTTAATTATTATTACAAGTCATGCAGTAATGCCAAGGCCCTGTAATGGCCAGGGGCTTTAATTCACAGTTCTTCTAATCCACTGAGTACTGAATTCAAATCTAAGATACTGTGGTGGATCCCGAGGGCTGGTGGAGATCTTCCAGAGCCTTTTGAGGAACGTCGGTGTGCTGCTGCATGCGAGGATACTGCAACCTCGAACAGGTCCGGCCTGTTCCTGAAGAAAAGGGGCTCTGAGCCCCTGTTCAGCTGGTTCCTGGCTGAAGCGGACATGCACCTTTCCAGCAGGTATGGGGCAGCACTGTACAAGTACTGGGTGGCCAAAACCACAGCTCCCTGGAGCAGCAGCTAGTGAAGGACAGAGCCAGGGACCTTGCTGGGAGCAGCAGGCACATGGTGGGGTCCTCCCATGGTGAGGATGTGCCACGGACCCCAGCAGTGTTGGGCCAATGACCCCTGCGACATCAGCAGCCTCAGCCCAAGTGCAGCTCCACAGGGCTGGGGCTGAGGGACACTGGGGACCTCTCACCAGGGCTGGGAAGATGGACTTTTGCCTGCAGGAGGTGGGCACATGGGAAGGGTCTGTGTTGCCAAGTAGCAGAGCTGTGGGATGAAGGCAGCGGCTGCACATCATCATCAGGGATGAAAAGAAAGATCAACCAGACCTTCTCCGGGACCCTGAAGGTGCAAAAGCCTGAAACCCCCCAAAGCTGCACTCGAGGAGGCACAGACAGAGCCTGTTGCGTGGGAAAGCAGGACTCACACTATGATGAAGGCTGGAAGTTGGTGGCTTCTGGCCCCAGAAGCATGGCTCCTGCTCCCCCTGCGGATCTGCTACCAGCAAGAGATTCAGTGTCTGGCAGCAAAGCAGGGGCTGGAATCTCCCTCCAGTACAGCTCAGTGCCTCAGTTGGTAGCACAGAGATTCAGTGTCTGGCAGCAAAGCAGGGGCTGGAATCTCCCTCCAGTACAGCTCAGTGCCTCAGTTGGTAGCACAGAGATTCAGTGTCTGGCAGCAAAGCAGGGGCTGGAATCTCCCTCCAGTACAGCTCAGTGCCTCAGTTGGTAGCACTGGGAGAAAGAAGGCAATGGCAGCTGTGGGAGACTCCATCTGCTGACCCAACTTGCTTTCTAGGGAGGTTGCAGGGGCTTGGATCCTGCTTTTCCATGTGGGCACCAGAATTGTGCCTGGGGAGACTAGAATGACAGGGGAGGGAAATGGCGACCCACCATCAAGTGTTGGATTGGGTTGGCAAGCAAAGGGAATCAAAATAAAGGCTGAAAGGGAACAATTTTGAGAAAAGAAAGTACCTGCATCAAGACTTTTATGGGGTAAGGTCTCGTGCCTCTTCTGGGAAATCAGAACTGAAGTGCCGGTATGCTAATGCACAGGGTATGGTGAGCAAACAGGAGAAATGAGAGGTCTGCGATCCAGTTCAGATCAGAGATTTGGTGAGATAGCTCACATGGAGTCCCACCACCGATGGATATGAGCTCTTAAGGAAGGTCAGAATGAGAAGATGAGGAGGGAGAGTTGCCCTGTATGGGAGTGCAGCAAGGATGCATGGAGCTCTGTGTGGGATGAACAAGGAGCCAGTTGAGAACTTATGGGTCAGGATTAGCAGTCAGGCCAACATGGGTGACATTGTGGGTGTCTGCTGCAGACAGCCTGATCTGGAAGAAGCCTTATGTTTGCAGGCCCTGCAAAGTCCCCCTTGTGGGGACTTAAGCTACCAGTGGTTCCTTCCGGCCTCAAGTGTTCTGTGATTCTGCCTTCTAGGAAACCTGCAGTGAAAATACCAGTCGTGGGAGCAAAGCACTAGAGAATTACTTAAGGAGTTGAGTTTTTGCTGCAGTTGAAGACACTTTGATGATTTATCTCACTGTATAAGGACCAAGAAGTATGGGTATCTGGAGCTTGGCCATGCCTCATCTGCCATATTCTTCTCCTGTGACGAGGGTGGTAGTGTTCTGGATACTGCAATGTGCATGGCTGCTTATGGCAGAGGGAGCAGGTTAGACCTTTCCTTTTCCTGTCATAGGAAGACAAAAGTTTAGCCCTTGCATCTTCAGCAGAAAACAATACATTGCCTTCTCTCCAGCTGTCTCTTTATCCCTCTAAATTGGCCAAATCAAGAGATTGATGGCGGAACTGCTCTGCTGGCAAGAACAGGAGATAAAAGGTTGATGGAGCAGCTTCTACCTCATTGCAAGAAGGTTTTACTTGAACTCATGGTTTGTTTTTTCACCCAGTCCTCTCCTACAGTACTTGAGACTCTGGGGAGTTATGTTCATGGGTAAATGGGGTGTTGTATTAAACAGACACAGTACCGTAAGCAGGACTGTTTCCACTAATGTGGGATTCCCTAGGGATAAGTCTGTGTGACCATTCTCCATCATAGGTCTTATCTACTGAATTAAAAAAACCTAACCAAAACAAACCCAACAGGCTTTTTCCTGTGTTATGTATGTAATAGTTATTGGCAAGGTTTTTAACTTTCCTTCCCCCACGGATTGCTTAGGGTTTCTTTTAGGATATGGGAGGTGTCAGTGTGTGTGATGTGAATAGCAGAAACCAGGTCAAGCATAGGAGTTCATGACCGGACTGGCATTTGTTGGGGAGAGAGGCTGAGATCAAAGAACAGGAAAGTAGTTGTACTGGGAAACTCTACTGTACAAGAGAGACAGACTGCCTCCAGTAGTGGCCAGAAACGGGTGCCTAGGGGAGAATAAGAACAAGATAAGAGTATATAGTAACTCCTCCAGACATCCCTGCTGCTGTGAGCTATTTTCAGTCGGGAGGATTTCCTGAGCTTGCTGCAGTGTAACTGTTTGGTAACTTGCAATGGATCTGCCTTCCAAGTCCAGTCTCTCTTTCAGCCCACAGAAGCTACACATGCAGGTGCTCCTTGGCAAGCAGCTACTGCGTGAACTGCCTCTGATTATCTGTTTCTGAATCCAGTTCCTACTACCTTCATCCGACCAGCCCTAGCTCTGGTGGTAGAGGACTTGCTGAATGGTCATCCCTTGACCACCATCCTCATGCCACTTAGACCTTTACAATACTGCTTTGGTTATCTGTGGTTGGGGTTTTTTTGAAAGCTATAAAGAATCCATCCCTCGTCTTTCAAAGAAGACAGCAAGCATAACCAAACTTTTCCAGCTCTGCTATTTCATTTGGACATGAGGAGACTGGAACTGCCCCCAGTTTTGGCATAGCGATGGTTCTTTATTCTTCCGAATAATTCCTCCCACGGGGTTGTCTTCTTTGAGCACCAAGCTGCTGTTTTAATGGAAGCATTTACCAAAACGCCAAAGTCCTACTCATGAATGGTAACAGCTGAGAGTGTATTAAGAAAATTCCCTAGCTATGGGAGAAGTTTAATTCCTCCAGCAGAAATTGCAATCCTCTCCCTTTCCCAAGGAAAGTTCAAAATGGCAGAAAATGTGAGGAGGAGAGACAGTGCTCCCTCACACCTTTGTTTCCTTTAAATGCTGGCTGCTCTTTGCCTCGGACAGCCAAGCCCTCTTCCTTAGGGTTACGAGCAAGAGTCTCACTTGAGACTGGGGTGTCTGCACTGGCCACAGTGTAACAGAAGCAGTAGGTGAGCCACCACTTGGTTATCCCAACCCAGGAATGAATTTCTTCATCCAAAACTGTTCAGCTTCCCTTTCATCCCGTGTTCTTGTTAAATACCCCCAAATTCCTCAGTAGCTCTATTACCTTGCTTACATGCAAATTTTTACAAAATGTTGCTTGTCGAAGTCTACTTAGGCCTCAAAAAGTGTCTGCCACAAGAGCTGCATTTGCCACTTGACTGTCAACCTGTAATTTTTGTAGGTAACTGCTTCTTTCTATTTACTCTTCTATTAAAAGAAGAATTGATCTGTTTTGCAAATCAACCTCTGCACACTCCAAAATCAGTAAGATGTTTTTTGTTTTCAGCAGGAACAGAAAACTGCCCCAGAGCTATCTGTATCTCATGGAAAACAGTCGGGTTTTTGTACCTATGGAAAGGGTACGCATTTCTCACTTGCATGACCAGTATAGTATTTAATGTACTTACTGGCAGGTAATTAGCTAGCAGCACGTACAGAATGACTGTAATACTGTGATAGTCAGCTACTAAGTAGTCAGAAGCAAAACTGTAGGCTTGTAACACCTGAAGAGGAAAGACATTACTGGTAGTGCCCCTCTGTTAGCAGGAGCTCCCAGCACTTCAGTTAAAAACAAGCGGGTTTCTTCTTGGCTGACTTCTTTAAGATTTATGGTTAGCCCTGCAGCATCTGATTCTTTAACTTGGGTTTCACTTAGCCTGTGGTGCTGTTGTCTGCTTACACTTCTGTGTCTGTTTGTTCCATGTTGTGTCAGCATTAAGTAATAGGCTTTGTAGTCTTGATTTTATTTTTTTTTTAAGTAGATGCACATTTCTAAAGGTTCTTCAGAAACAGGCCTGACTGTGTGAATGACTTAATAGATGTCTGAATATGACCAGCAATGAAAGAGGTGCCAAACCCCTGACCCTGCATTTCATATTGTTGCAAACAATGCCTCAACATGTCTGTGATTCTGTTGGGTAAGATGATGTCATGCTGCTGGTTTGGTTTTTTTCTTGGTTACTTTAGTACAGATGTGCTCACCAGACTGAGAAACTTGAGAGCTTCATGTTGTGATAAGTGACAGAGAGATGGACCAAGTCATAATGGCTGAAAATGTTTTGGTAGTTTCTCTAAGGTGGAAAAATATCTTTACGTTGGGATACACTACAGCTTATGGTGAGAGGGATCTTGGTAGCCAACTCGTGGTGGCCTGATCTGGGGAGCTGAGCAACTGCATCCCAGTCGGGGGTGTCCCACTCACGGCTGCTGTCCTGACATGGTGGCAGGAGGCTGCTCCCAACCAAGGGAGAGGTGCAAGAGGACTCATGTCTGTGCCTTGCCCCTTCCTCACTTGAACAACAGCTTGTGGCCCTTTGGATTGGGCTTTGGACAGGCGCAGGCAGAGATGATGGGCTGTTCGCTGTTCCTCGAGCAGCTCTTCCCCACCTCCTGCGGGGGAAAGGGGCACCCGGCCAGGCAGAAACCTCCTGCAGGCTGGGTCTGGCTGCAGACCCCAGCTGGTCTCCGCCGAGCCGGCCCATCCATGCTGTAACTGCGCTGAAATTTATCCGCTTGTTCAAGTTTTACATATTTTAATTAGCATTGTTTGATGTGGGGTGTGTGGGTATAACCAATCGCATTCCCAAACTAGTTTCTGCTACCGTTTTGAACTGTAATCCAAGACTGTTAACATGTATTAGGTTTGGCACTGTTTCTGAAGTGTTGCTTTAGATTAGTGTCGATGTTGTGTATGTATTGAATACTCTTTTTTTTTAATCTTGGAAATTAATGTTCCCATCGTGAGCAACAAACAGGCTGTCAGAAAAGGCGTAAGGCTGAATTGTCGGTGTGGCTAGTGGGTGTTAACACGAACTGCCGCCTTCTCTTGTTTTAAACCAGTGAAATTGCTGATAAGGGGCTTTGAGTTAGGAGAAGAAAGCAAGTTTGGTGCCTTCCCTTCATAGGCAGGCATCCTCTCTTGGCTGTGCATGATGGGTTGGAAAAAGCAGTTTAAAAGCACGATATGCAGACAAGGCAAAAATATTCAATCATCTGATAATAATTTTGATTGCATTTAAAGCTTTGGTACTTTTAGGAAAGAATAAATGTGGATGCTACAGAATCTGTATGAAAAAAGGAAGTATAAGGCGAGACAGGGCTTTAAATAGATAAATAGTGGGGTAAATTTGAATGGTGTTGGGTGGGACAATTGCCTCGGGAGGTGTGGAAGGGAGCTGGAGGGAGCACACATCCCCGGGTACTCCTGGAAGAAGCTGATGAAAGAAGATGTATTACTTAAAATAATTTAAATATTGACTTGTGCTTTCAGTAAGTTCCATCTGACTTAGTGGAAGTTCCTTTTTACCCAGATTTTAGTCAAATCTGTGCACATTGTTATTCTGAAGAGAGATTATTTTCTCAAAGACAATGTTTACAGTTTGCAAGATGATCAAACAGATGGTTTAAATTTGTTCTGATGCTCTGTGTTTTTTCACAGTCTCTTTGTAAGTTAAATAAACTTGAAAATGATCTGTCTAGAACTGTGTCATTTTCCAGACAAGATAGCTGCTTGAGGACATGCCTCTCTTCTCTCTCCAAAGAGATAATCCTTGTCTTCAGTAAATAGCAATGACTGTGGTTCCCTGCCCTTCCAGGACTTCTGCCTCTCTCTCCACTCTCCAAAATGAATCACTGCCTCCTCCTGTAGCTTCTAAAAGAGGTCCTTCATCATCCATGGACATTGTCCTTGTCGTTTTCTCTTCCTGTTAGTCACCCTGGCAGTATGGATCCTGTCTTCCATGCCAAGAGGGAGCAGGGAAAAAGCAGGGCAGCATGAAAGAGGCGATATCCCCAGTGCGACAGAAGTGATATTCCCAGTGTGCAGCTATTCAGAAGTGCAGACATTTCCTTTTAGCATCCCTCCAACTGTTCAAAGTCTCTTTTTCCTTGCTGGCAAAGCACCCGCTCCAGCCTGCAAATGATCACCATGTGGGTCGCCTTCTGAAGGGCTGAATGTGTGTCTGTTTGTCCCATGTGTTTCAGGCTGATGCTGGTTTCTGAACTAGCTCAAGTTTGTTCGGACTGGCTGGTTTCAGTCCTCTGCAGCAGGCAGTGCTGCCATAGCCCCCAGCCTGCCTCTTACGCAGTGAATGCAGTTAACAAAGATCTTTTGATGTCCTCATGGAAGCCTTGATTAACTAAGCAACTCTAGAAAATTTATTTGTGCATGACAAAGCAGTGAACAAAAATATTTTTCTTTTCTTTTTTTTATTTTTTTCATTTTGGGACAGGGCTGAAAATTCAGCCTCAATTTGCTGTGCACAGTGCTGGAGAAATTTTAATGATATATGTCTGTTGTCACTGTGCTGAGGCAGATCCAGGGGTAGATTCTCATCTTTCAGAGAGTTTGGCGGGGTGCTGTGCTAACTGCTTTTCATATTTAACTTAGGCAGAGAAGAATTAGATTGCAATTGGATACCTCTGAACTCCTCTTCATAGTTGTTGTCTCTAAATCACTGTTTGTGCAATCAAATAGTCCTTCAAACCAACACAGAGACTAGCCAAGGATATTAATCGAGTGGCTCTTTATCTTTTTTGCCTGGCGTAGAAATGCAGTGTCAGAAAGGACTGTAACTACATAAAACCTGAAAATTCCCTTTTATTTCCTCTTCATATCTTTTATTTCTTCTTTCCAAGAAAAAGGAAAACAGACTGGTGTAGATATGTCTTGGGTTTTTTTTCATATTTCTCTCTCCCCACATTGTATTTTCCTTTTTTGATTGAATCAGAATTTTTGCTCTTTTCTGATACATATTCTGACAGTCTTTCGGCATACTAGTGACTGGTAGAATTAAATATTATTGTGATAGAAATTTCTTTGCCACTTCTAGCAGCAGTAGAACTGTCAAAGTGGTGGACCATGTATTCGCCCCTTTCCTGCTTTAGAAAAGGCCTCAGCAATCGGATCCTCCTGAGCCAAGGTGGTGTGAGTGGTCAGTTCCAATGAGACCAGAGTACCAGCTCAGCTCATAACTGGGATAAGTCTAGTGTTAGACGTTACTTATCCCATGCTAAATTAAATTTTGCTATGAACTCTGTGTAATATCCATGGCAGCGGGCATAGCTGATACCATGGTAGTTTGGAAAAGCTAGTAGGCAAAATAATTTTTTTTTTTTTCATTTTAGGATAGTGTTTGCAGTGAGAAGATCAAGGTATGTTCATTGTAAGCACCTTTTTTTTTAAAGGGTGGTGTTATTTTTCACAAACTTGTGTAACTATGTTTGTACATCTGTGAATTTGGGCTCTGTGAGCAAAAGGAACTAGCTGTCAGTTCACTGCAGGTTTGGACACGTTCCTGTCTGCTCATGGAGACAGCAGGACCTCCTTGCCTATATAGGGGATGGGAGTGCTGGGAGGAAAAGGAAATATTGGGCTGTAACCATCATCATTAGGTTTATCTTCTGGTGTATTTTTCTGTCTGCAGGAATGAATAATGTAGCCAATCTTGCAGGTGGCATAAACTAGATAAAACATATGCTACTTGTTGTGGTGATTTCCCTGTTATACTAGGCTGGATTTCCAGATGATAAAAAATGTTTTCAATTCACAAATACAGTTCTAGTCCTCACATATACAGAGGAAAAGTATCCAGTGAAATTATCACCTGCTCTAGAGAGGGAATGAAAACACAGATATGCAAATATAAATATTTTGATGCTTCAGTTGACCCTTTCATGTCCGTAGTAAGTAGAGATCTCGTAGTACTCATAGGGTAGGAGAAGGAAAAAGATCCACACTGATTCCTGCAGCTTTTATAGTTTAGTAAGTCTGTGATCATAAAATCTGGCAGTGCTGGGGCTACAGCCTGGCCAAAGCCCCTCCGGCTCCTGCCAGGGCTGCCTGGCGAAGGTGAGCCCTGCAGACATCACACCCTTTGTACCCATGTCTGTGCTTTTTTGTTAGAAAAAAAATAAAAGAAGTCTTATTTTTGTTCTATAACACATAACTTCTCTCAGTCATTTGGGCCAATGCTCCATTACTCTCTTGGGCGAGACCTTCATTGGGGATTTATTATTTACACTTCCATGCTCCAAGCTGGGCACTGGTAAGTGCGTAGTAACAGCCAAACACTGCTGTAGGAGTTTCTGGTGTAATGTAACGTGACAGGAGAGCAAAGGGATGTGGGGAAAGCTAATGGGAATGCCAATAGGGCTGCTAGTTGGAAAAATGCTTCTCGGAGCTGGGTTTCTCGTGTACAAATGATCAAGGGATTTTTCACGGGCTGCCTGCTTAATGTGTTCAAGGACCTATTTAGGGATGCAGGTTAATAAGGATTTTAATGAAATGATAATAAACCGCTCAGAAACGGACATTTTCACATCTTTCAGGTAAGTATTTATGAGCTTGTAGCGTACGCTGCTGGTCTAGAGCAGGTTCGGTGCTGCTGAGGGCTCATGAGGAGCAGCAGGTGTGTTTCTGGGGAGA
>VXBO01012638.1:144276-238556 GCA_013400135.1 Rhinoptilus africanus
CGGCCGGCGGCCGGCAGGTGTCGCCGCTGCCCCCGCGGCGCGGCGGGGCGGGAGCGGGCGGCGGCGGAGCTGGGGGAGGGGGCGCGGGCGGCCCTTCCCCTGAGGCGATGATAACGGTGGCCAGAGGCGGGGGGGGGGGGGGGGNAAGGACTGTAACTACATAAACCCTGAAAATTCCCTTTTATTTCCTCTTCATATCTTTTATTTCTTCTTTCCAAGAAAAAGGAAAACAGACTGGTGTAGATATGTCTTGGGTTTTTTTTCATATTTCTCTCTCCCCACATTGTATTTTCCTTTTTTGATTGAATCAGAATTTTTGCTCTTTTCTGATACATATTCTGACAGTCTTTCGGCATACTAGTGACTGGTAGAATTAAATATTATTGTGATAGAAATTTCTTTGCCACTTCTAGCAGCAGTAGAACTGTCAAAGTGGTGGACCATGTATTCGCCCCTTTCCTGCTTTAGAAAAGGCCTCAGCAATCGGATCCTCCTGAGCCAAGGTGGTGTGAGTGGTCAGTTCCAATGAGACCAGAGTACCAGCTCAGCTCATAACTGGGATAAGTCTAGTGTTAGACGTTACTTATCCCATGCTAAATTAAATTTTGCGATGAACTCTGTGTAATATCCATGGCAGCGGGCATAGCTGATACCATGGTAGTTTGGAAAAGCTAGTAGGCAAAATAATTTTTTTTTTTTTCATTTTAGGATAGTGTTTGCAGTGAGAAGATCAAGGTATGTTCATTGTAAGCACCTTTTTTTTTAAAGGGTGGTGTTATTTTTCACAAACTTGTGTAACTATGTTTGTACATCTGTGAATTTGGGCTCTGTGAGCAAAAGGAACTAGCTGTCAGTTCACTGCAGGTTTGGACACGTTCCTGTCTGCTCATGGAGACAGCAGGACCTCCTTGCCTATATAGGGGATGGGAGTGCTGGGAGGAAAAGGAAATATTGGGCTGTAACCATCATCATTAGGTTTATCTTCTGGTGTATTTTTCTGTCTGCAGGAATGAATAATGTAGCCAATCTTGCAGGTGGCATAAACTAGATAAAACATATGCTACTTGTTGTGGTGATTTCCCTGTTATACTAGGCTGGATTTCCAGATGATAAAAAATGTTTTCAATTCACAAATACAGTTCTAGTCCTCACATATACAGAGGAAAAGTATCCAGTGAAATTATCACCTGCTCTAGAGAGGGAATGAAAACACAGATATGCAAATATAAATATTTTGATGCTTCAGTTGACCCTTTCATGTCCGTAGTAAGTAGAGATCTCGTAGTACTCATAGGGTAGGAGAAGGAAAAAGATCCACACTGATTCCTGCAGCTTTTATAGTTTAGTAAGTCTGTGATCATAAAATCTGGCAGTGCTGGGGCTACAGCCTGGCCAAAGCCCCTCCGGCTCCTGCCAGGGCTGCCTGGCGAAGGTGAGCCCTGCAGACATCACACCCTTTGTACCCATGTCTGTGCTTTTTTGTTAGAAAAAAAATAAAAGAAGTCTTATTTTTGTTCTATAACACATAACTTCTCTCAGTCATTTGGGCCAATGCTCCATTACTCTCTTGGGCGAGACCTTCATTGGGGATTTATTATTTACACTTCCATGCTCCAAGCTGGGCACTGGTAAGTGCGTAGTAACAGCCAAACACTGCTGTAGGAGTTTCTGGTGTAATGTAATGTGACAGGAGAGCAAAGGGATGTGGGGAAAGCTAATGGGAATGCCAATAGGGCTGCTAGTTGGAAAAATGCTTCTCGGAGCTGGGTTTCTCGTGTACAAATGATCAAGGGATTTTTCACGGGCTGCCTGCTTAATGTGTTCAAGGACCTATTTAGGGATGCAGGTTAATAAGGATTTTAATGAAATGATAATAAACCGCTCAGAAACGGACATTTTCACATCTTTCAGGTAAGTATTTATGAGCTTGTAGCGTACGCTGCTGGTCTAGAGCAGGTTCGGTGCTGCTGAGGGCTCATGAGGAGCAGCAGGTGTGTTTCTGGGGAGATTGGATCGGGTGAAAGCGGCCGAAGGATGCGGCTGCGAGTCCTTGAGGAGAAAGAAGAAACACAGGAAGAAGAGTTGAGCCGTGGCTTGAAGGTATGGACCAGGAACTTCATGTGCTAAAGGTGCATTTCCTCTGTGAATCTCGGGATTACAGCTAATTTGCTTGTTCTGTGGCCGCTAACACCGCAGTGTTTGTTGTTCCAGAGGGCTGCTGGTTTTGAGAAGGATAAGAAGACGACGTTGGCTGGGGAAGCTGGAAGGGCCCGTCTCCTACTTCCAGGACTTCCCGCGCGCCCCGCGGGTCAGCCTGGGCCGCAGGCCTCCGCCGGGCAGCCGGCCGTGCCGGNTTGAAAAGGCCCAAGCTTTACTCCTAACTTCAGAAAGTTCTTATAAATCTTACTTACTCTTCTCTTTCCTTCCCTAAAATACATAGCGCGTCTTAATGTCTGCCAGTACGGCAGCATGGAGGCCTGAGAGTGAAAAGGGCTGCCATGCATTCCACCCATTCCTGTCACAGCCTGGAGGAGGCTGCTGCACTGCGGAGCTCGGCCTGCGCCACCGCTCCACCGACACCTTAAAAACCGGCCTAACACATTTTCAGTACTTTTTAATGTTCATCGCAGGAGAGACGTCACCTGCAAACTGTGCGACACGGCGGCTGTGAGTTAGGTGAAGCGACAACCTCGACTCGCTTCTCCCCTCCCTGAGGCTTTTGGCACCTCGTATGTGCTGAGATCTGTGTTTTCCTGGGTACAGGCTTGGGTGAAAAAGGCTGGAAGTAGGAGGTGCACAGCTTTCCTTTCAGATTAGGATATTTTTACATAAAAAGGTGTCGGTTTTGTACAATGCTTTTTTTTTTTTTTTGTCTCTGAAGGTGCTGAGCAATCTAGTAGCTAGCATATTACATTAAAGTTAATGGCTCTGGTTTGTAGTGCGATTCTGCTTTCCTTAATAATGTTTGGGGAGAGAGGAGTAAGGGGATGTTTGCTTCTATGTTTTTCATTGAAAAGTGAACAACACATTCAAGAAAAATGAAACTGATTAGAAAAACATATCCTGGAAGCATATATATACACACACACAAAGGAGAATTTGCAAGTAAGTTAGTTTATCACATATTGCAAAGATATGTGTGTTATGAAGTAATCTGCCCAATATATCACCTCGCTATTTGGCATTATAACATGCAAGCACATGATTTCCATTAAAAAAAATAATCAAACCCCCAAACCTGTCACTGTAAATTGCGTCTAGTTGTTCCTCAGAGCCTTTTTCATAATTTTTCCTCTGGTTTACTGAATTTTCTGTTTGTCCTTTTTCTCTCTTATTTTCTTTAGTACCAGAGGGAAAAAGGTCAAAATGTTACATGATTTTCAGGCCACTTCTCATGCTAGAAGGAAAACCTATTAGTACAGTAGTTTCCAAGAAACCACTATGAGC
The DNA here is from genome assembly GCA_013400135.1 of Rhinoptilus africanus. NCBI lineage: Eukaryota > Metazoa > Chordata > Aves > Charadriiformes > Glareolidae > Rhinoptilus > Rhinoptilus africanus. Next base: position 147,724 of record VXBO01012638.1, read on the forward strand.
AACTAGGTTTCAGAAAATGAGCAGCCCAACCACATCTTGGAAAGAGCTCGTTCTTTGGGTTGTCCTACCCCATGTGACTAAAACTTCAGGTTTAGTTCTGTGTCACAGAAACATGCAATTTGATTTTAACAGGGAAGTGACTTTCCCATTGGATGGACACTGGCGAGAACAATGTCGGTCAGTGTTGACATTCGTGTTTAGTCACATAAGTTATTGAGATATCAAGGAAGTGCCATAAAAATGATCTAACATCTAGGAAAGAAACCTTACAAGACTTACAGAGCAAAACTTAGACAGCTTTTTGCAATTATGAAAGATGTATAGATAAAAGCTTCCTTATTATGAGGTTAGCTTTGGCTTTTTTTTCCCATTTTAGTGATGCATAAGCTAAGGTACTGTCTGGAAGTCACTTGTATGAGTTCATCAGTGAAATCCCAGTTCTCCTCACAGTAAGGCCAGCTGGAGAGGCAACCAGGGGGTCATGTTTGTGTGGGTCCAGAGGGACTGCTGATGGTCCTGCATGGGAGTGACCAAGTGCAGGTTGAGGCTGACATGTTCTAAGGTGCTGCTGGTGGCAGTGACATGCTTTTTTGTGCCATGGCAGCACAGGCTTCAAAAGACTGGTCATCCCCTTTCAATAGAGATGGCTGAGAGAAGTCTCTGCGTTGAGATTGTCCTTCCTGGATTTTCAAAGCAGCGCAGTGCCATGGTGGAGAAAAGGGCCCTGCTGTCTCTGTGGGAGGCCCAGGATGCATTGTGTACAGCTTTAGAGTCCTCAGCACAAGAAGGACATGGACCTGTTGGAGAGTGTCCAGAGAGGGCTGGAGCACCTCTGCTGTGAGGGCAGGCTGAGAGAGTTGGGGTTGTTCAGCCTGGAGAAGAGAAGGCTCTGGGGAGACCTTACAGCAGCCTTCCAGTACCTGAAGGGGGCCTACAAGAAAGCTGGAGAAGGACTTTATACAAGGTCATGTAGTGATAGGATGAGGGGTAGTGGCTTCAAACTGGAAATGGATAGAGTTAGATTAGATATTGGGGAGAAATTCTTTCTGTGAGGATGGTGAGGCACTGGAACAGGTTGCCCAGAGAAGCTGTGGATGCCCCATCCCTGGAAGTGTTCGAGGCCAGGCTGGATGGGGCTTTGAGCAACCTGGTCTGGTGGGAGGTGTCCCTGCCCAGGGCAGGGGGGCTGGAACTGGGTGATCTTTAAGGTCCCTTCCAACCTAAACCATTCTGTGTGAAGATGCTTAGCCCACCACCCCTACCCTAAAAAGCACACTGTTCTGGAAAGACTTCTCTCCTGTGACTATGGGAGCTTGCCTGCCCCCAGCCTGACTGAAGACAGCTTGTTGGAAGCGAGATACAGTCCATGTTTCCACATAAAGGAGTGAAATCAGCCCTACCAAGGCCATGAGCAAGGAATTTCTCTGTGCCAGTGGTGTGGCTGATCTGTCTGGTGTTACTTCTCTGGACTAGAGAAACTTGCTGATGCTTTTTGTATTCTGTAAACACTCTCCTGCGGAATGGGATATCAAAGGGAGAGAGAAGAGCTAATCACCCTGACTTCATCTCTGCCCAATTTCCTCCCTGATTAAACAGGGCTGACACATGCCTTGCATGGAGATTAAAGCTGCTTTGTTATAAAAAAACTGTAATTAGGGCAGATCGTCTAGTTCTATAGAGGCTTCGGTGAGCCTAGTGGTAGCTCCAAAGAGCTGAGCGGCTGTTGGATTTCAGATGCATGGCAGAACCCTCAATATTATGATAAATCTGGCAAACCTTTTACCTGGGTTTTAAAAAAAAAAAAAAAAGGCGATGGCTAGGTGTCTAGCTGTTTAAAAAGCAATGGCTAGATGTTGAGTATTTCACATTGCTTAGCTAACGGAAGCAGTTTGAAGAAGGCAAATTTTTTAAATTAGTATTGCTACTTTTCTGGCTAACTTTCACTAATGAATCTAAGGAAGGTGGAAGTGAGTGATGAACAAAATCTGTAGGGATGTAAGCAGTACCACATGCAAGGAAAATGATGAGACTTCAGAAATAAGATTTTTTTTTTTTTCTAAAGTAAACAGCGGATATGAAAGGACTGGCTGAATTGGTCTCTACCTTTTGGATGAACATTAAGCACAAGAACACCTGCACCTGCCCAATGAAATTTTTTTAAGACCTGCCTGGAGTCCTCTGTCCCCTAGTGCTGGGCTCCACCATGGGTTGACTGTTGGCAATGAAGATGTCCATAGTGTACGCAAAGCTTTGGGAAGAGAAGAAAGAGGAGAGGACCTGCAAAACTGACAGCCTTTCCCACATCTCCAGCACTTCAAATCCAAGGTCTGGGCTCAGGTGTGTCAGCAACAGTCTCATCACTGACAAATAGGAAGGGCGTACTGTTTCAGTGTTCATTGTGCTACTACGTAGGTAGCAGCAGCGTTCCTTTCGTCAGAGCATGGTGCTACCACCACCTGGGTGCTCTTCCACTGTGACTTCCTGTGTCCTTTTCAGAGACGCAGCTTAGCAGGATCCAACTCCCTGTTCCATGGGAAGTGTGTCTCTGTTGTTCCCAGGCACATGACCTTGTATTTGTATGCCATTGATTCTCAGTCAAAGGTGAGCTGCTTCTGTCCACCTCTGGCTTTGAGCAAGATGGGAGCGCAGGATAGGCCTAATGCTTGTCGATTCAAAAAAGAAAATAAAAATCACTTTTAAACTAGATTGCAGCAGCTTCTGAGCTCACTGGAAGCAAAGTCCACTTTAAAAACCAAGCTTGAATGGAAGCTGAAACAAACACTTGGAAGTGCTCCTTTGCATCAAGTCTGTCTTCCCATTACAAAAGCAGGAGTGATGTTTTAGTCTCCCATGCAGAAAGACAAGGAGTGCAATCTCCCTCTCATTTTCCCTTCTGATTAGGTTAGTCTGTTCAAGATGTGACATGGAGCCAACTTACAGCGAAGCAATTTCTCAGAGATGAGAAAATCTGAACAGAGAGGACCGTCAGAAATGGAAAGGTACCAAGTGAGACATACCGAGTATCAAATAAAACATAGGCTCCCCCACCTCTGTCCTCTGCTCCTGCCGAAGAGAAATGGGATAGTGGTGAAACACTGAAATATGCGGACTCTTTAAGCCCTAAATCTTACGCTGAGGACACTCAGGCTGGTAGGTGAGTATTCCTCAGCATGGTAGAGTTCAGGGTTACAGTGAAGCCAGGAGCTGCTTGGTGTGCTTGTAAGATCAGCCCCTGTTCCCCTAAGGAATACAATTCTGTGCTGTCTTACTAAGGAGAAAAGGAGAACTGCAAGGTTTCTTGTGATGTTACTGGTTAACAAAGTTCAAGGGTGAAAAAGGGCAATAGGGATGGGATGAGGACAAGAAATAGCATGCGCAGCAGATGTGACCTCCCAAGCCAACTGGGATAACTGGGACAGAACTTGCAGGAGCACAAAACCACTCACAGTAGACCAGGCTTTCCTTCAGACTGCTGAAGAGCTGTTTACTTGCTCTGCTGATTGCCTCTGGCCAGTTTTAATCTTGAGAGTGTGCCTGCCTTGTTCTCTGCTTTGATCTCTTTCCTTCTGAGTCAAAACACAAAGATGTTATTAAGATAAATTAGTAAAGACATCTCAGGAACTGGGTGGGAAATGCTGATCATCATCTCCCCTGGAGATAAAGTAATCCCCATGCTCAATCAATTCAGAGCATATAACAGTCCTAAATTACTGCTTTGAAACATGGGAAAACAATGGTGCTCTATGAATTGATTGCATTTAGCCTGATTATAGAAGACCTTTGGGTAGGAGTACTTAGAAATAAACTGGGGAGAGTGCTAGAAATGTGCAGTGCTGAACAGGCTAGCGTGGGCTGAGTAAACTTTATGCTGTGACATTAAATACCCTCTTTGTGCAGGCCTGGTTTCATTAATTGTCATAAGCAAAGGAGTGGAAGTGGTCTGGAGAAAAATGCTGTATAAAGTCTAGTAAAGTAAAATGCATAGGAGTGTCTGAATTCCACTTGAGAGCAGCCCTCAGGAATGGTTTGGTTTTGAGCGAAATGAATGAAAGATGCAGTTTGGGTTTTTTGTGCATCCGGTGCCTCTGTGATAACAGGCCCATTTGGGACCACATAGGTTAAGCTGAGCAATTGGAGATGACAAATACCCTGAAAAGAGAAGGTAAGTTCAGGAGTTATTCTGAAGAGAGAGAAGATTTAATAGCGTCAGGTATTTAGAAGATTCAGATAATAATTTCACAAAGAAATCTCTGACTTAGGCTCAGCCTATAGCTATAATTCAAACCACTCATATAACAGCTACACTCCTCAGTAATGTCTACTTCTAGAATAATCACTAGTAGAAACAATCACCTATTGCCATAATTTCTCCTAAATGGTAAAGAATGCTTTTCATGTTGCCTATTTACAAAGATCAATGTAAACCTGAGATACAAAATAGAGTAATTAATGTACAGTTGCTGTGATTTTTATAACTTGTGAAAGTCCATAAACATGTAATGGTGCCTCCAGACCTGAAGGGCATGCGTTAGAAGCAGCATAAAACACCAGGGTACCAGCAGAAAACAGGATGGGGTAGTATTTCAGTACATAAAACAATGCTTGTAACTTGAACCTACCAGGGAAGCTAACCTTGTTAAAAACTTGTGGAGGTTTTTCTGGGGTTGTGTTTTTTTTCCTGTGGTACCTCCAAGACTCCACTTTGACCTGCAAGCCTGATGAGAAGCTGCTTTCCAAGTAGCAGTGGGTAGAAAGCCTAAGCATCTTTTGACAAGCACCTGCTTAGAAAAACTTGTACTGTAGGGAGCAGCGAGGAGTAATTGTTCACGTGGGAACCTCTGTATTTTTGTTTAGGAATGAAATAGAAATGACAGTATAACTGGGAGCTGGAATCAGTCAGGATAGAGGTAACCCGCGATTTGAGGAAATTCTCCCTTGGAATCAATTAAGTTGGACATGTTTGTGACCTTGAACTTTCTGTTAAATGTAGCTGAATTTTCATTGCCTTCAGAGTCCTATTCAGTCTGGTCTAAAATGAAGAATAAGTGAACTGAGCGCGAGCAGGATGTGTTTCCGAGGCATAGGAGTTGCCATGAGAGTGTAGTAGGGAGCTGCACAGCAGGGAGCTGGTTTGAAGCTGTCAAGGTCAGGACTAAGGGAAGAACAATAAAGGAACTACAGCATGCAGTATTATGATTTCCCCCTCCTTCCTTTTTTGTCCTCAGCTTTTCCTAGAAGGATGCTGATGAAAAGCACAGCATCCCAATGCTCAATTCCAGAATATAATTGCCTTGCAGTAGAAAATGGGAGTAAGAAAGGCAGGGCAGCTTCTTTCTTGCAGCTCATCCAGCCATGCACACAGCACTGTTCACTGGGATTTAGTATTCAGGATGTGAGTGTTACAGCACAAGTTTAAAGGGTCCATGTCAGAAATGACAAAACCATCTTGGAGGGAACTTTTTTGGGTAATAAAATAGTAGCTTGTGTTTAAATGGTATGTTTTATCTATAGCTGTTTTCATAAGGTCTTAAGTGACAGTACTGTCCAAATTTGACAGGAGGAAGGTCAGCCCCAAGTCACAGATTACCAGTGACTTCCTCAAGGTCATGCAAGGAACTGATGAAGAATGGGGAAGAGAACCCAGTTAAACTGGCTTCTAGGACTAGTTGCCTATTTATGACTCAATATTAAGCCTGCTCCTGAGGAAACACTTTCCTGAGTGCTATTAACTGGGCTAAAGTATGTGGCAAAAACTGTCACTAGCAAAAGAAACCTTATAATTTTTTTGTGGTTTTTTTTGTTGTTCGAGGTAGGATGGAAACAGTATGAGTCACCGATTCATGCAGCTAGGTCAGGATAGATACTGCTGTTACTAGTAGTGATGCAAAGTTAATTAATTCCAAATAAAAATTACATGACTACGAAGAGGAGTCTGAATGAGCCAGTGCCCCCCCTGACTGTTTGTGAGGCACTGTGACTATGTGGTGGAGCTTTTCAAGGACGGACTAGGCTGTCATGCATCCAAACTTTATGCAGCCCTGTAGCTCAGTATTTACTGTATTCATGGTAATACGTGTTGCTGTTTGCGACAGGCTGCGGGGTTTCCAGGAGCGCTGTAAGGCCTCAGGACTTAAGGCTTTGTCTGGGCTTGTCTTGGCCTGCCTGGAGCTTTGCTTAACTTGTTTAGCTGCAAGAGCAATTTCCTAACCACCAGGTGTCTATTGCACAATCCGTTCTGCTTTTGCTTAGCTTTGTACCGTTGTGTGATATAACGACAATTTTTATTTAGCTGAGAGTAAGAAGTAGGTTTTTTGTGTAGAATGAAGACTGTAGGACCCTAGCAAAGTGATGCAGTGTAGAGGATTATAAACACAGTATAGTAGCAGAGGCCTCTAAAGGAAAGCTGCCGGATGTGCTGCAGAGGAGTTCAGATGCAAGATGCCAGTAGAGGGCATGGGATGATACTTGAGACCCCACAGCTATAAAAAACGCATCAGTGGTCAGTTAAATAAAGGCGGAGCTGGGAACTGGGTAAAAGTGGTTTTAGGGGTAACAAAGAGAACAAAGAGAAAGTATCCAGTTTACGCGAAACCTCATATACGGTGTGAGGCCAGGTACCGGAGGGTCCAGGTGGGCAGTGGAAAGGTGAGTGTAACAGTGGAGAAGGGGTAGGAACTAACAGATGTCTGTAACAGTTTCACCTGTATCATTATTGAGAGTTAATAGCAGTTTCTTTTTTGCCCCCCCCCCATCTGTAATAATTAGATCAGGATTAATAATTCAATGTTTGTGAGTTAAAGTTTCAGTGACAGTAACAATACATTCTTGACTGTCCTCATAAGTCATGTGCCTTTTTGTCCATACCAGGATTTTGTCTGTAATGCTTTGAACAAAGTGCGTCCAAATGTCTTCCTAAGAAGATAGTCATCACATATTCAGAATACTCAGCAAAAACCTATGAAGGTGAAATAGCTCAGAAATTCCCTAAAGTCAGTATGACATGTTTTCCTTAGGTATTTATTTAAGAGAAAATGAATTGCTTATTTGTTCTGTAGGAGGTGAAACAATGTTATAAAAATCTGAAAAGGCACCCCTATGATTTAGCTGTTTCGGTCAAATGTGTATCTTTTACTCAGTATGTTTGTTACCAGTACTTCAATAAGCTTTGCAAAATGTTATTTACTTTACACCACGTGTTTCTAGGGGAAGGGAAGGTGAATGGATCACTGGTTATAAGCGAAAAGCTCAGAAGTCGTTTATTATTGATTCATCCATTACATACAGTAAATATTTCATTCAGATATTTCATGAGGCTGTATTCAAAATATAAGGCATTGTATTTTGGTTTGCATCATAGCATGGATATGCTACAGGAAACTTGCAGTAAAACAAGATTTATTGTTATTTTTAGAATATTATTTGAATCAAATACCTTTATAATGAATTCTGGGACATGTACTGTGACTTTATTTTCCCTGAGCAAGTATGAATATTAATATACCGTATCATAAAACAAGCCTCTAATTAAAAAACATTTTTATATGTAATTTACAACAATCTGGTGGATTTATTGCAATATACCCTTATTTTCTAGTTCAGTTTAAATATACCTCTTGAAAAATCTTCTAGGACATCAGTCAAATTTGCTGATAGTGAAATTTTTGTTTGATGAATTTTAATGACAAATGTGATTCAAAATAGATCTCCATAATTGAGACTTTGATTCTAATTCTGATAGTGCAGCTGTTGGTTATCAAGTAATTTCCCATTAAGATACAGCGTGAAAATTGTACCACTGAGAAATACGCCTTCTGAGCACCTGAATGCTCTGAGAAGTGGAGTTCTGGATTGTTTTTTGACATCTAACTTGCAAAAGTCTTCTGATGTGAGGTCTTTTTTCCACATCAGACTTCCTCTTGCAAGCCCCTTGGGTTTTGAGCTGCAGCTCAAATTTATTGCCTGCATTATGGTACCTGGCTTGCCACTTTGTACTGCAGTACTGGGACTTCATCCCAGAGAAAGTAGGACAAGCAGTGATGGGAGGAGATTTGGATTTGCCAACAATATACCATGTCTTTGCAAATTGCAGGATTGGACAAGTTAGCTTAAGAGCCCATAACGATAAGAAAACAAGGTGAGACAGTGGCCAGCTGTCCTCATTAGCTCTTGCTGACGCTGCATAGGCAAATTTCATTAAGGACTGTGTATCGGTACGTCGTATCACGTTATGTTGCATGAAATGAACCCCTGTCTCTTTTTGCTGCCTGCCCCTGCGGTACTTGTCTCATTGTCTCTGGAAATGGAGTTTATCACCTCTTACCCAACTCACATGTGCTGCCAACCTTGGACCACAGAACGTAGCTAGAAATGAAGACATCATTTGAAAAGTTCCAATTTTTATTTCTCTCTCTCTCCCTCCCTTTCTTCCACCCTGAAGGTTTATGTGGCCTGCAAACATCTTCATGTCTGAAGAATATCTGTACAACATCTATCACTTTGCTGAATGCTGAATGAAAGGAACATATGAGCCCTCTGCTGCTAAGCAGAGATGATAGCTCTGTAGTAAAGTAATTATGCTGAGGATCCATGTGGGTGTACTCTTAAAAAGAACTTTTGTGTACTTAACAAATCCCAGTAATAACATTAAATTATTTGCTTTTGTTGTACTTTTTACTGCAAAAGCCTATAGATGACCAACTAATGACGGAAAGTGTAATTTTTTATAAAAGTGTTGAAGCTACCTCCAGGTTAAGAAAAAGTATACTGCTGTAACTTTGTTATCTTCCCTGCTGTTCTCAATGGCATCCTCTGTATTGGATGTGCCTCCCAAGGGAGGGAGGACACACCTCCCTCCCTCACAATCTGCTACCATGTCACTTCTCTTTCTTGCTGAGCTGCAGAACCCTTCTATTGATGGGGCAGGAGCTGCACCTCCTTAAAAGCCTGCCCACATTTCAGCCTCGTGTCTCAGAATCAAAGGAACTTCTTCCAGTGTAATTGGTACTCACCCGACTTGCAGCCATCCTGTGACTTGTGAATCATGCTCGAGGCTTGACAGTGCCTCCCAGGGCTTCACGGGGGACTCCAGGCAGTCCTTTCCTGGAGGCTATAAAATACCCCACTGGAGCCTATAGCCTGCTTTGTAGTTTTTTAGGCTGTTCAATGAGGTGCCCACAGCATGGGGGCTGCAATACATAACCATCCCAGATAGGGGTGTATCTGCGATGGGAAATCAGAGTCAAACCAACTGAGCCTCTTGTTGCTGAGTAAAAGCCGTTAATGTCTGAATCTCTTCTTCCACCAGCTGACTTTGCTCTTTGGATTCCTGTTCACCTTCATCCTGCCCCTGCCTCTCCCTCTGCTATGGGCAATATAAACAACCTCAGTCCTGGCTCTTCTCAGCGGTAGCAAGAGAAAAGAGTTTCTCTTTCTGCACAGACCAGATGTGGTAGGACCATAAGGAAAAAGAAAATGCTGCCTCTTTCTTTTATTCTGAGCATCCTGCGATGTCCTAGGATTGACCGAGCTGTTGCTTGCTGCTTGCTGTGTGCATCTGTCTGGAAATGTGTCTGGGTAAAAAAAATTCTGATCTGCCTTGAAAATGGCAAAAGCTGGCAGCTTGTCTTAGTCTCAAAGAGAAGCTGGATCCTCCTCCAGCGTGTGCATGCTTTTTGTCAAGGAATGTGGGCCCCCTTATTTGCCTGCCTTGTGAATTACCTGAAATACACAGTCTATGGATAGCACCTGTCAGCACATTTCACTAGGCAGCTCCAGAGAAAAAAACAGTTTAAATAATCATCTCTCTCCCCTGTGCATCAGGAAAGAGCGATAAAAAACTGGTGATGAAAGACTATTGAAGCCTTAGGACATTTCATCTCTTTTCCTTGGGGCAAACACAGGTCTCTTTCCTATAGTAAATACATTTCAAGCTGTTCAGTTTTAAATTTATTTAGTGACAACACTTCTGAGGCTTCCCTGGAGAGGTTATTTTGTAATTTAATAGATACCACTGTTGGTGATTTTTTTTTGTTCTAATTTACTAAGCACTCGGTGGTTTTCATCTTTAAAGCACATTACAAACATTAAATAATCTGCAGACAGTTACTGAGAGGTAGCTAAGCCACCACCTCTCTCACCCTGAGCCTTTCTGTTAATAATTCTGCAGGAACTCCATTCAGCTTAGCTCAGACATGTTTTTCTGCAGTTAAATGAGAATTTGCAGTGTGGTAAAATGGCAGGTCAGGCACAGAGATTTTTTTCTTCCCTGCATTCTCCTTTTAAATCGCATGCAACTTGCTCATCATTTCAGATGCTTCCTAACATTAAGCCGTAATAATGTTTTTCTTTTGCCAGCTGCATCTCATTGTTCTGAGCTCTACCCCAAACAACCCTTCTTCTTCCTTCACCTTTTGAGGTGTGTGAAGTGTGCATGGATGTGGCCTTGTCATTGCAGGGGAAACTCGGCTCCCTCTCCTTGTTCTGCTGTGCCAACCCTCCTTCTGAACTAGGCCATCTTCTGCGCTGACATCAAACTCGTCTGGCACCTCTGAGGACCAGCTTGCAGTCACATCTGTGTTTCCTCTCTCCTCCCAGCAGCAAAAGCTGCTTCATTGCCCCAGGCAGCTAGAAAAATTGTGGCTGTCTCTCCGAAGTGCTGCTCCATGTGGAATGGCAACTCTGCTGCAGCTCGGAACAACCTCCATGTCTAAATACCTGAGAAACTTATCAGAAGGACACGGGTCTCAGGAGATGACACCAGTGCCCATTAATGTCCTTGTGGGAAGGAAAAATGTGATTGTCACAAATTGAATGCCTTTTGTTAGCCTGTTGTCCAAAATGCCCCACAGCTGGACCGAGCCCTGCTAAGTTACCCTTGGCTAGCCTGTGTCCTCGTATCCTCGCCCTGGCTGCTGGGCTGTAGGTGAGGAAAGTGAGGTGGATGGCGATCTGCCCAGCTCTCTGCCCTCAGAGGGTCCCTCTGCTCTCTGTGCGAACCCGGAGCCAGTGTCAACGTGGGATTTAAAACAGATTGCTCAGAACGAAATGTTTCAGGTCGGAAAGGCTGGGAGGCTGCTGGTGAGGGTCACGTGGTGGCCCTGTCTCACCCCTTTGGCAGCTTAAACTGGGCCCCAGAAAAAAGCATCCATTACACTTGGCTGCTCATCGTTGAGGCCATATACGTTTGGACTAGATTTTGAGACAGATACAAACCAGCTCTTGACCGGGGTAGTGGTCTTCTTTCTTCAAGTAGCAGTTGAAGAGCGCTGCATGCTTTCGGGCAGGAATTGCCCATGCCATGCCTGTGTGAATTGTCCTATATTTCTGCTACCTTGCAATGTGTATGTGGCTAAAAATAGCACTGGTCTTTTAAACATCAAATTGCACACCAAGCACTTACCTGATAGTCATAGTCGGCAAACAACCGGCACATGTCAATAGGAAAGTCGAGGTAGCGATCAAAAGAGCATTTGTCTGCTTTGTTTTCCTGGTAATTCCTCTCGTGGATTGGGCTGTCATTTTAAATGTAGCGAGTGCCTGTGTATTCAGCTTGCACCACTCCAGATGGCAAGTTCACCTGTTTTGCATTTTGCAATCTCGTATTTCAGGGCAGTATTTAAAACTCTTACCTTTTTAAGAGTTAACTCCAGGACAGAATTACACACTGCCTCAAACCCAATAAATAGCTTCAAGGAGTATTTTGCTATAGGACCTTGGCTTTTTAATGTTTGAGACTGCCTCCTTTTTTTCGCTTGGGTTACCTTGCAGAGTGCAGAGCCATATGTTACTCTGACACACCTGGCAGAGCCCATCAGAGTCTAGTCTGATGTTGTATTTCAGGTCAGCTGGAAAACACAGTTTCAGTTACTCTCATAAACATATTAAAGTCAAAGTCTAAAAGAAAAACCATCTGTATATTTGGATTATTAGCTAATCTGCTCTGCTGAATGCCACAGAATGAAATACTGCCCACCAACTTACTGACTGAGAAACTGGCATTTGAATTTTGGAAGGATGATCTTGGATGAAGGCCTGCATCCTGTACACTTTCACTGATAGCACATGCCTTCCATTGGCACCTCCTCTGGGAGGTTTGCAGTCCATTGCAGTTTTGTCAGCAAGACTAAAGCCAGCCCTCCTGAGCACCGTAAGTCCGAAGCCAGTATGTGCCCCAGACAAAATCCCTAAGTGACGCTACAGTAGTTGTTGCACATAGATCTCCAGAAGCTATTCCATAGCTTGGGACTGTGAATATATGACAGCGGTGAAAGTGATGGCACAGGAGAGTTGTGTTGAAAAATGGTAGAAGCGGGTGGGACGTATGGAGATGCACCTCCCTGTCCAAAGCTGAAATGCACAACTGGATGGAGACCCTGTGGCACGAGCAACACTGGGGATTTTAACATTATTCCCTGGTTTGAGGCTCTCTGAACTCTTGCTTCCATCCTTTGTCTTTCCTGCTCTCAAAGTCTGTGCAACCAGGCAACAAAGCCTTTTTGAGTAATCGGTTTACTTCAGTTTACATTAGCAAACCTAATGAAAGTAAAACTACTGCAAGCAATCTTAAAAAGATCACAAAAACTTGGTTTCCAGTGTTGTTCCGATCTAGGGCAGGCAGACAGTTTTTAGGGATATAAATGCAGGCACTACAAGCAGCAGAAAATGTGTAGGCAGGTGATCATTCAATTAAAATGCATGGTACGTATAAAATGATCATAGCAAACCGTTCTGTTAACATGCAGTCTGTATGAATTGTATGATTAACTTTGTAATGTAAACAGGAAAATTGCAGTATTTTGAATTTCCATTAAAAGATGCCAGAACTAAGGACCTTTCTGTTGCTCTGTGGTGCAGGGCTGGAAGGAGAATAGATGAAGTTTTGCTGTCTCAAGGGACTTTGAATATACTTGCGGAATAGGCAGTAGTAACAAACAGCCCCCCGGTTGTTTGGCCTGGCTATTCCTCTTATGTTTTTAGGTATATATCTTTCAAGTATGCCTACACTGAAAAAAGCTGCTTTGCTTTTCCTGTCATTTACAAGTACTGCTGTAACTAAAGTATCTGGCCATTTCACTGGAAAGGCTAGAAAAGGTTTAGAAAGTCTCCCTGACACACCATGTGGGACTGCTGGACTTCCCTGAGGGAAGCACTGCGGATGCTTGACTGGGTCATATCTGTTTATCATGTCTGGTTTATCCTTTCCTAAGATAAACTTCCCACACCAGTCAGTCTCTTTTCAAATAAACGAGTGTCTGTGCCTCCAGTTGTTCTCCCTACCACATCACCATGTGGTCTAACCGCTGATCATAAACCCCAAAATGAGTTAACTTAGATATGGGTGGTATCAGTCAGTGTCCAAACATGGGCTATACCGAAGCTTGATAATCACGAAGACAGGTGTTTACAGAGCTCAACACAAATGAGACTGAAATGGATGCTTTGTGCTAATAGCTACTGAAGAAAGAGAAGTAAAGTTTATGTTTATACAGCACAAAACTGGGATGTTCCCATGAATCTTCAGAACTTTTGTCCTCCACAGCTGTGGATTGCTGGGTAATACATCTCAGATTTAATGAGAGCCCTAAAAACAATCCCTGAAACCCACCCCCTCCGGGGTACTTCAAGCTACAGAACATTTCAGTGATACGCAACTGAGTGGCTCAATCAATATCCTGCAGGATGAACCTTGTCCCTGGAGGAAAAGGGACAGGGCTGCTCTGCTGGCAGCTCTTGCCCTAATAGTTGATTGTCTTTGTGCCTACTCTCTGGCCAGGGAATTACCTATGAAGGGTCTGGAGAAAAAGGAGGGGACTCAAATCCCTAACACCTCTAGTACAAAGGGCCCCAAATTTCATGTGCTGTGTGAGCATAGCAGTAGAACAGCAGAGATGAAGGGTATTGCCAATGCATTATATGAGGCATGCAACTTCAAGCACCCTATTAATAATGTTTCTATTACATTTTGTATTGCAGCTTAAATTTAAGAGCTAGATTTGCTCAGAAGGTCAGTATAAATAATTCATAATATTTAGGGGAATCATGAGAAAAGTATTTAGTAATTTTTTTTTAAACTACACAGCAGTTTTATATTTGTTGCCATGTTAATCCCTCATAAACATGTTTTCATTAGCATTCTTTTTATTGAATGCTAAGATTATTGCAAAATGAAGGTCATAACAAAAGTTTTATACCATACGAAATTGCAAAGAACCCCGCTTACTTAGAATGTGTGCTAATTCCTGCCAAAAACCTTACTGCACAAATGCCAAGGAAAATAACTAACAAGACTGATGGAACAAGGCCCTCCCAATCTGCCCAAGTGGACCTCAACATTGCACATATGGGCCCCCAGAATGTCTGGGGGCTTCTCCGTGGCTTGTATGCAAGTAATTAGGGAGAAGTTGGAGAAAGTCGAGAGAAGAGTGACTTGGCCCCACAGAGCACAAAGCTGCCATGCTCCCAGTGGACCTGGTTAGGATGGAGTATTTGCGTCCCCAGAAGCTGTGTGTCCTATTCAGTGTAAAGAGATGTGTTTTGATTCATTTTAAGCTCTCTATACTCCTCAGCTTTAATAATTAACAGATAACTCTTAGTGAATTCTGTGCAACTTCTCTCTTCTCCACCTAGGATTGGGGCCCCATTATTCAGGAAGAAAATGCACTTCATTCCCTCATTACTGGATGGCCATGTACATACAGACAGATATAGAAAGGCACATGCCTTTTCTACGTGGAGAAATTACAGAGGCTTAAATAAACTCCTATTAAAATCAGTTTCATTAGAGTAGCACGACCCTCCCGGATGCATATAGACTAGTTAACACCTGGCTAATACTGACTTTTTTGGACATCGGTGACTGGATGAAGCAGGTACCTTCCTGTCTTGCAGCAACTCTGTGTGCATGAATTGATTTTTGTAAAATGCATTGAAAACCTTTACTAGACTATGTAATACAAATGTATTATTAATGTGACTGCTGCTGTGAGAGTCTAAAATGTAAAAATTTGCTGTAAGACCAAAGTTATAGTAATTATCTGGCTTTTTTAGGTTCTTAGTGGAAAAAAGGATGGGTTTATTGGTTTTGATATCTATGTAAACAGTAGAAAATGTGCCTAGATTAGTACAATTTGACAATGAAACGGTGACAGCATCATGTTAGCTGCTTCTTAGCACTTGAACAGACTGAGGCGTTCCTGAAATTAACATTCAGTGTTTAAAATAAATTTAATTTAGCTGGTGCTAGTGATCTTTAATGAATGCAAATTCTCTGACACGGGTGGGCAGGTGTGGATGTTGGGAGGGAGCAAATGCAGTGATTTCCTTTTGGCGTGTGCAGTGCCTGCCTTCTGCCTCGCTCTGGGTGGGTGAGCCCATGGGAATCGGCTTTTGGTGCTTTTATGTACGAGCTTGTCAACGTTGCTAGGGGGTAGAGAGAGAGTTGTTGCTGAAGGTAAAATATCATGGCCCTATTGAGTACAAGTGGTTTTCCTTTTCTTTGTAAATCTCCCCCCGCATTGCTAGCTGCTGGCTTTGGCAGTCTGGCCGCTTGCTGACCTTGGACAGACACATGGTAACAGGGAAGTTAAATGGTCTGCCCGCAGTCGGAAAGCAGAGTGTCTCATTCCCAGAAAATTCCTGCTCTTCATCCTGAAGACTGTTTTTCTTTTCCAAAGGCAGTTCTCTTCCTGCCTAAACAAGAGATATGCCTCCTTTGATGTTTACAGTCTAGAAAAAGGGGGTTTCAATCTGTGCACAGGCTGATAGATTCTGCTGGTGCTTTCTAATATATCTGTGACAGGTGTTGGGGAAAATCAAAGTTATTATCACTAGGTTGAGCTGCACTATACTGGAATCCTCAGTCCCCCTGGAAAATTTTCAGAGTCCCACTTTTTATTTAGAAAAGATGGAAAACCATTGTCTTGAGATTGTAATTTGGAGCTGGAATAATAGTTCTTATGAGGAAAACTGCAGGGTAAATGTATCCCCCAGCTACCTCATAATCATAGAATGGTTAGAGTTCAAAAGGACCTTAAAGATCATCTAGTTCCAGCCCCCCTGCCATGGGCAGGGACACCTCCCACTAGACCAGGCTGCTCAAAGCCCCATCCAGCCTGGCCTTGAACATTTCCAGGGATGGGGCATCCACAGCTTCCCTGGGCAACCTGTTCCATGCCTCACCATCCTCACAGTAAAGAATTCTTCCTAATATCCAATCTAAATCTACCCTCTGTCAGTTCAAAACAGTTACCCCTCATCCCATCACTATGCTCCCTGATAAAGAGTCCCTCCCCATCTCTCCTGTAGGCCTCCTTTAGGAACTGGAATGCTGCTATAAGGTCTTCCTTGGAACCTTCTCTTCTCCAGGGTGAACAAGGCCTGTCTTCAGAGGAGAGGTGCTACAGCCCTCTGATCATTTTCGTGGCCCTCCTCTGGACTCTGGACTTGCTCCAAGAGGTCCATATCCATCTTATGTTGAGACCCCCCAGAGCTGGACACAGTACTCCAGGTGAGGTCTCACCAGAGCAGAACAGAGGGACAGAATCACCTCCCTTAACCTATTGGCCACGCTTCTTTTGATGTAGCCCAAGATACAGTTGGCTTTCTGGGCTGTGAGCACACATTGCTGGCTCATATTAAGCTTTTCATCCAGCAGTACCTCCAAGTCCTTCTCCTCACGGATACTCTCATTCTCTGCTCAGCCTGTATTTGTGCCTGGGATTGCCATTTCTCAAGTTCAGGACCTTGCCCTTGGCCTGGTTGAACTTCATGAGGTTGGCATGGGCCCACCTCTCAAGCCTGTCTGGGTCCCTCTGGATGGCATCCCTTCCCTCCAGCGTGTCAGCCGTGCCACACAGCTTGGTGTCATCGTCAAACTTGCTGAGGGTGCACTCGATCCCACTGTAATGCCACAAGAAGTTCAGTTCTAGACACTTACTTTTATAAATATTAACTCCTTCAATATTAACTATTTCAATCTTTGCAATTTAATGTGGTTCATATTTGTAGTAATGATTATCAGTTATATAATCCAATGTTACAATCATATATAGATTAGAAATGCAGTATTGTAGTGACAGGTTAAATTCTGCATTCTTAGTGGTGTGACTTTACTACATCTTGGTATTGCAGTGTGTAAATTGTATTAACTGCCCAAACCAAACAGCTTTGTATGTATTTTTGATGCATGGTCAGCAGTTTTTAGTCTATTAAATTTTGCTTTTAAAAATTTATGCAGTCTCTAATCTGGGGAGTTTATACAGACCAGGACCCTTAGGAAGTAAATCTCTGGGCAGCCTCACAGGGGATGAGATAACGTTGTGCAATGCTCATTTCTTGTCTTACCAGGGAGATGTGCCAAAAGGGCAGTGATTCATTCTTTTACCCCAAACGCCGTGTTTAAGTTTCTTGCACTCAGTCGTGTAATAAAATCTCCTCCTCCTACGAAGCAGCGCTAGCTCAACATCTCTTCCAGGAAGAGCTGCCGGAGTAGTCAGTGAATGCAGTAAATGGCTTAATTACCATTGATGCTTTGAAATTATTTTTTAAATTTTGATGGAATTGTTTGGTTTACAGGTTGGTTTTCAAAAGTTGCCTCCGTCGGTAGAGATCAGAGTAAGAAAATGAGTACAGAAAGGCTTGAACCACAGAATCTGAAACAAAAACGCATCCTCGAAAGTCTGGGTTGTTTATATTCCGGGCTCCACATAATCCAGTCATAGTGAGGGAGGGCAGACACCTGTTTGGATTTCTTTCCAGATTTCTTTAAATATGAGAAGCAGTTTTAGATCTGGGATTTTGGTTTGGGCCCATTTGCAGTTATGACAGTATACAGCTGTGGAAAAGCAGTGACAGAAAGGCAAAGGTTACATGGAGGAGTAATTATTCACAACTACAATGAAGGAATAGACAAGATGTTGGAAAGGTTGCTTAGCAGCTGTATTCACACAGTCCAGCCTCTGCTGTGTTTTCATTGAGGATCTAATGTGCTTTCTGTTAAAGTAAAGCTATTCATGGTGTAGGAATATATACTTCAAGAGAGAACAGCTTACTGGGCGTTTCTCCTAATTAAAGCACAGTCACTGGCCACTTACTGCTGTTCCCGATATTCAAACCAAAAGCAGGGCTGACCACATTAGCCTGCTTTTCAACCAGTGCTTTTTACAAAAGGCTATGCCTTATAGCTTTTGCTCTCACTGCCCGTCTCTTAATCTCACCTCTTCGGTGGAAGGACTGGTGGCTGGAGCCAGGCTGCCGCTGGCACTGATGTGTCTAGCTGTGGGGTGCCTGGCAATCTCCGCCTTCCCAAGAGTGAAGCATTTACTGCTCTCCCTTGAGCTGTGCTCCTCAGGACTCCTGCTTGACATGTGCTTGGAAGCAGCCTACAAGGATCCTAAGCAAAGGTGTCTGTGGTGGTCTCTGTCCCCAGCAGCCCATCCTATCCCTACCATTTCTCCCTACTGCTGCTTGTCTAGCAACTGCTCGACAACCATAGTTCCCAGATACTGAGATAATTGGCACTGATTTAAACTGCCAAGCTGTAAAATTAAATGATGTACACTAGGAGCTGGCTCAGAAACTGCGAAGGACTCCAGGAGACTGTGGGGCAGGAATCTTTGCTGTCCATCCTGCTGCAGCTGAACCATGCAGCAGGGTGAGAGCATCCAAGAAGGAAAGGAGCAGATAACTGGGGCAGAGATCAGTCTGTAATTTCAGTTTTCCCATTTGAAGATAGAGTTAGCAATACCAGCAAGAATTTTAGGGGTGGAAAGCCCGGTATTAAAACCAGATATCACTATAGAACATCACATATAAGCAGCATACAGGCTGGGAGTAGGAAGATAGTGGTGAAATCACTCGCAAAAATAAAGTTAAGCTGTGCCTTCAGTTTTTCATGTGTAGCTTTTCAAGGTTCTGATATATAATATTTTTCTCTTTTTCTCTTTGTTTAAAATGAGCCTTTCTCCCCCCTTGTCGGCTCAGTGTGCATTTGTGAACGGAACTTTAATAGGCATGAAGGAGTCACAGAATGGCAGTAGGGAGGGATGGGCAGGTGAGAATCATACTTTTATTAATGACATTTTTCTATATTATAATTCTAGCAATAAAGCTGACGGTTATTCTGCTTCTGTTGCCTGGCATAACGCATTCTGTGGTGTATAGAACAGACAATGGTTCTCCAGGGGGACTGGGCACAGCTCATCCACAGCTTCGATTACTGCTCTGAATATTGTGTATCCCCTCGTGTGGCATTGTAGCTCCGTGTTCCTGTGCTGGCTGCACATTGCCTGGGCTTTTCTTTGTTATTTTTCCCACATGCCACCTGCCAGAGATTTGGTTGTACACATCGGAAAGTGACACGAGAAATGCCATGTCCTCCTTCAAAGATTAAGAAAAACCAAGCAAGGAAACTAACTTTAAATCACATAGGATGTAATTGCTCCCTCCTGCATTCTTCTCTTCCACTATTGCTTGTTGCCCATGCGTGCTTTGGCACACAGGACCAGGAGAGGCTGGGGATGGGAGGGTGGACAGTGAATGTCTCTGTCTCTGTGTCATTGAACTCAGCTGATAGGAAACATAGGACAGAGAGAGTTGCTTGTGTCTGGGGAGTGTGGAGGAAAAGATTAGTCTGATTATGGATCTATCTTCCCAGCAAAAACATTGCTTTGCTCGCCACGTGGTACAAATCCCATCCAGGCTGCTTGTTTTAACATACCCAGGAAATAATTTAACATCAGGAAATAATTGTTGTTGCTACCCTGAAATGACTCTTGAGCTTAATTTAGTGACTCCAGCAACTTCTACAGCAGCAAGGTGAGTTCAAAGGGGAGGATTTATACAAGTTTCTCAAGTTTCTGTGTTTGCCAGTGCTCTCTCTTTCAGGTGTCTGCCCTGCTGGGACTCAAGGCCTGGCACAAATATGTGGGGAAAATTTTTAGGGAGTCTTTGTTACTGTCTATATTATGTATCACCACTGAGACATGTTCAGAGGTTCCAGAAGCAGACTGTGTCTCTTTGTGTCTCATAGGATGTATTAATGAAGAGGGGTCATTTGGGGTTTTTTTTTTGGTTGTTGTTGTTGTTTTTAACAAAAATCTATTAACAATCTATTATCGGAGGCAAAAGGCATTGTGAATCTAGTTTAATAAATATTTTATTTTGGAATTCATCTTGCTGTGGTAGATACTACAGGCAGAGATCTTTCCTGGCTCACTTCCAGATGTCAAAATTAAGGGAAAATATGTATGTGCAGAGAAGAGTTTCAGAAGTTGCCAAATGAAAAGCTGAAAACTGTGCAGTTTTAATGATCTTCTCCCCAGTTAAAAATGAATATTTTACTTCAGTGCTGTTCTGATTTACTTCACTCTTTGGGAAGCACACTGCATAATTGCTGCAACCAGCTTTTTGTTTCAGGTAAGGAAGGACGTGGGATATGGCTGAGTGGTCATAACACGCCTGGTAAGGTGGATATCTGTCTTCTTTTGCCCTCATTGCCACTGATTCTTGTCCAGTTACTTCACCTTTCTGTGCCTCGTCCTTCACTGTAGTAAGACTTTTATCAGATATTTAGAGCAATAACACCTGTGCACGTGCACCAGGTGTACGTATTGGTACTTGTATGAAGCGAACATTGCAATGAGTTTTAAGAGAAGATTTGCTTTTCCTACTTACCTGCCAAGTGGCAAAGTGATCTCAGACATCAGTTGGCCACTGCTGACTTGCTCTCAAGATGTTTGCCTTAATTTTCTGGTTTTGGTTTCACATTCAATGCCAATATCAGGGAATCACGGAATCACAGAATTCCAGAGTTGGAAGGGACCTCTAGAGATCATCTAGTCCAACTCCCCTGCCAAAGCAGGATTGCCCAGAGCACATTACTCAGGGCTGCATCCAGGAGGGTCTTGAAAGTCTCCAGAGAAGGGGACTCCACAACCTCCCTGGGCAGCCTGGTCCAGTGCTCTGTCACCCTCACCGTAAAGAAGTTTTTTCTCATATTCGATCAGAACTTCCTATGTTCCAGCTTGTGCCCGTTACCCCTAGTCCTGTTACTGGGAACCACTGAAAAAAGCCTGGCTCCATCCTCCTTCAACCCATCCTTTAGATACTTTAAACATTAATAAGATCTGCCCTCAGCCTTCTCTTTTCCAGAGTCACAGCTCTTTCAGCCTTTCCTTGTAAGGGAGATGCTCCAGTCCCTCAATCATCTTAGTTGCCCTACGCCAGACTCTCTCCAGTAGTTCGCTGTCTCTTACGTCTTTTATTTGCTCACTGTGTACACAAGTGCCTGTAAATGACTTCAACATTTTTCCCATGTCTGGAGACTTCGCTACTACTCTGTTATGGAAAAAGCCCCCACTCCCCATCAGTGGTAATGGTCACGTTCAACTCTGAAGTCGTTGTGAAACTTTTCAATTTTTCCTTGCTAAAGGAAAATATTTTCTTGTTTATTATCAGCTGTAAAGTCGAAGTTTTACTGTTCACAGAAATAAATGACTTCTTATCAATGCAATTCTTTTTTCCAAAGCCTGAGGAAAACCACTTGTAATGGAAATTAGCAATGGCTATTACTGAAGAGGGGAACAAAATGTTTCCTTTTTATTATCTGCCCTATTAATAGTTACCAAGAAATGTCAGGTGACAAAGTAGAAAGAGTAGATAACAGAGTCATGTTTTAATCTTATTTAGTACCTCATAATGATGAACCAGAAGAGACCCTAATTATGCAGTTACATGACTTAAATAGTGTTACTATTGTAGATAATTACATTTGCAACATGCCTTGAAAGTTTTAGCAGAGTTATGGAGCTGATTCTAAACCAAATTTCTCATTTAATGCTTCTATAGAGAGGCACTGACACATCTCTGTTTGAAGATGTGAAATGAATTTCTTAAATAGTGGTAATACCACTTTTTCCAGTTTAAGGTTATGTGTGCTTCAGAGGTTGGTTGTGTCTGTCCCCACATTTTATTCAATTAAGGAAACAGAAAAGAAGGTTTTCATATGTGACCCAAAATGGAGGCAGTTCACCCAGCCGTTATACCTGAAGAACTTAGTGTTTTCAACAAAATTACGTTTTGTAGGCAGGACACTTCACCGATCTCTGGATTGCACTCACAACTTAGTCATTTCTGTCCCAATAATTAGGCAAAACAACAAATACAACTATATGATTTTATTTTGAGCATGGCACAGCGGTGAGTTGTTGCTTCAATGTTGTCTCACTAGGAACCTCCTCTGCCTTTTGTGTATTGTGGAGAGGATGGAAGTGCTAATGCCTGAAAATTTAAGCAAATGTTTTCTTTCCAATTTTAGCTCTCTCTGCTAACACCCCTGAATATTTATCCATTTTTATTTTCATAGCTTGAAATTACAGCAATTAGTTTAGCAATTAGTGAATTGTATTTCCTATTTTTCTAATAAATCTTTTGCTATTTAATTTGTCTATATTGTACAAAAATATCTTTGAATTCCAAGTATAATGTGGAACTCAAAAATATAATGTATAATAAATGTTAAAGTGCATAAGGAGCACTAGGATTTCAGCAGAAATACTGTGGGACACACTAAGAGGCTCATCTCCTCAGCCGCTTTTCACATTGTATTTTTTTTTTTTTATACTAGAAGTCACTTAGGGTTAAATTACCTTTTTGTGCATAGGAATTTGTTAAGGGATAAAAAAATTCTTTTCCAAAAATGTCCTTTCAAAACTTCTCCTTTGTTGCTTATACTCACAGGGAACTGAAAGTCGCATCCTTCTGCAAATGCTCCTTTATTTGATTTTCTGATGGTGGCGACACCTCAATTTTCTAGTGGATTCAGAGCCAGGCTGTAGTCCTCCCTCTTCTGCTCCATCCCAAAGGTGTATGAAACTGCTGGATCAGTATGAAACTCGGCACCATCTGTTTTGTTGCAGTGCACAATGCTAGAAAGAGGTCATAATCTGTGCATATGCCTCATAACTCAGTGAGAAGAATGGATGCAATATTATCCTGTGTATTTTTCTTCCACGTGGTGCTTTTCCTCACTGTGCCAAGTGCCTGCAGGGAAAAGACAGTGACAGCATTGCAGGGAAAGCCAGTGAGATCTAAAGGCCACCACATTCCTGCTGTCAGGAGGATGGTACTTTGTCACCATATTTGCTATCGCAAGTGAAGTACTTGCTTGTTCTGTCCCTATTCACTTATACAGCACATTGAGCAAACCAGCGTGAGAGGCTGCACATCAGTATTCAAGACACACCAGGACATGTGGAATCTGGAAAGGGGGGCTTGGCTTTTTCCCTTTTAAATGGGATTGAAATTGCTGAGTATCTAGTTCTCATAGAGCCCTTTTTGTCAAGGGGCCTCAAAGGGTTTCACAAAATTAACCACATTTAGAGGGTGATAAATGTCTGCTGAAAGGCAAGTGAACGGTTAGCCATCGGCAGAGCCAAGAGTAGGTCCCACTCTCGCTTTTTCCACTCGGCAGCACTGCCTCTCATAAATTTCCTCTGCACTTTTTTGTCTCACCAGGAGCTGCTGGAAGGAGCCTGTTGCACCAGGGAGCAGGGACAACAAGTGCTTTCCCCGGGGCCAGATGGAGCCTGGGGTCAGGGCTGGAGGTGGCTGGGCACGCACCCCCAGCAGCAGGGCTCTGCCTTCCTGCACGACCCAAGCCGCCATCTCTGCGTGTCACGTCATCAGCAGCGTGGTGTTCAGGACCCTAAGACTCGGAGGCAGCGTTTCTTTTCCGAGGGGGTGCGATGGATTTGCAGCAGGGGACCTGTGGCAGGCAGTGCTTGGCAAGCGCTGTGCGAGGCTGGGGGCCGAGTGACTCAGGGAAGCTATTAATAGTCTCAGTTGAGAAGCTTATATTGCCTCAATAACACGGATCATTAATTTAGCTTTTTAATCATTAAGAAAATACCTTTGTTTGACTTAATGTTTGGGACAAAGTCAGACATAAGAAATGTTTCTGTTTTTCTTACTCCTACCGCATTAGCTATTAACTAAGTCGCTAAGCTCTTAACTACCCTCTTTTTGATAATTTAGAGCTGATGGAATGATTATATTTGTATGTATACAAATGAGTATGCTGCTAAATCATTATTTCGAGTTGTATTGCTTTCCGAGAACTCTGTGTTTGTATATGAGAAATCGGGAGCAATAAAACACGTAATACAAACAAATTAAAGGAAGTGTTATGGGGATTTACCCAAGGCATTTATCCTGTCTGAATACCAGTTCCTAATGAAATTATGAGGAAATAAGTGGAATTTATTTCTGCTGCTACTGTTCATTATTGTCTCCCTTTTAAAAAAGTTCGCTACAATATTAAGACGTCTTCTCCTCAAGTTCCCCCTCTCTCTACAAGGCCAGTAGACAGTTCTGTAGTTCTCTGCTAAGTGCCATTTTCCCTTTGTTCTTTCTCCTAAAAGTCAAACACAGTGAAATAAGCAGCTTCCGGGGTCATTTGCAATTCAGAAAGGATGCAAGCAGGGTGCCGTACACAAAAAATTCAAAGTGGCCTACAAATGGGTTAAAAATAGGAGATGCAGCTCTGGCTGTGTTCCTACCACCACCCCATGCAATGAAGGCCATAAATAGGTGTTGGTGGCCAACCAACATCCTTATTTTGCCTTAGATGCGGGTGGTTGTGCAAGTCTTCAACAATTGCAGGATTCACAGCTCTTCCCAAGGGTCTGTGTGCAGCAGCCACGGTGCTTTGCCCACAGGGCAGGGCTGGAGCCCAGGCAGCTGAACCAGAACAGCCAGGACTTGCACCACAGTCTCCATAAGCCTGCTGCTGCCAGCAGCGCTCTCTAGGAAAAAATGACCGCGCTTATTTTTGTGTCTGTTGCGAATAATAATTACTGCATCCGAAGATGCACAAATGGCAGCTGCCTACTCCCAGGGTCAGAAGTCAGCCTGAGCAAGTATGAGTGAATGCCACTCTGGAGACCCTCTCGTCTTCCCAACAAAGTGCAAGCGCCTTTTTCATGCCTTTGTTCCTGTTATGCCGACAACACCTGCTCTACCACCGCCTGCTTCTCACCTGGATCCCAGCCTGTTCCACCTGCCAAGGTTTGCCTTGTGCCAGATTAAAAAATGTCTTCCATGTGCACTGAGCCCTGCACAGCTTTCTCAAAAAAGAACATCCTGCATTTAGGTAACTGGGGTCATTAATGCAGAAAATCAGTGCCAGTTTGTTATGTTCAGTGTCTTTTAATGTTACGTTCATTAAAATCTCATCATGGTGGATTTTTTTCAGCAAAATCTTTGAGAGGCTTTTCATATCAACAAATCCTAGAAAGCCTTTTTATATCAATATTAATCTTAGGAAGTCCTTTTTAATATCAGCATAACTCCTGAAGGCTTTTTTAACCAGAAAAAACTTATCAATGCAGTCCCTAAATTTATTATGAGCCATAGAAAAGTAATAACCAAAGTACAAGCAAGCAGTGCATTGCAAAGTATGAATTACAAAAACTGTTGCTGTCTTAATAACCTGAAACTCTAAAAAACACCAGTAATGTTGTGGTGAACTTTAAGTACAGCCCTAGAGAATGCAAAATATATTATTATAGACAGGAGATGTCTGAACAGGGACGCAGCTATTCCAGAACAGGAGTGAGGTTTCTTTGGCCTCCAGTGAGGGCTCATGCTCTCCCCAGTGTGTAAAACAGCAAGAAGCAACAGTGATGAGACATTTCCAGGCATATGGTTCATGATTTCTCACAAGCTCTTAAATTGGACTTTGTCTTGCTGTTTTATCATATTTACTACAGAATTTGCTGCAGTGCTGACAACAGTGCAAATGCAATTACAATACCTGTGCATCTCCCATTGCCTGTTCTGCTGCTGCTGCTCTTAATTAGGTTCTTTCCCATTGGAGTCTGGTAATGAACAGTTTTTGAAGTGGTAAATCAAATCATAGAATCACAGAACATTTTAAATCAGAAGGGGGTCATACAGCTCAACCTCTGCTCAAAGCGAGTCCAACTAGATCAGGTTCCCCAGGGCCTTATCCAGTCAAGTTTTCAGTATCTCCAGGGAAGGAATTTTTTTTTTTTTTTAATATCTAATTGGGGTTTTCCTAGGGCTTGTTGCCTCTTAGCCCATCACTACCTGCCTCTGCCAAGGGTCAGGATCTGCTTTCTCTGTTGAGCCTCTTAAGGCTGAAAAAACCCAGCTCGCTCGGCCTCCCCTTGTGTGTCCTGAGCTCCAGTACCTGGCCAATTTGGTGACCCTTCACTGGACTTAGATGAGATAGGCAGCATGCAGTGAGTTTGATAGTGCTATGGACTAGGGGGATTCGACATTCCTGCACAGCAGAGAGTATGAAAGGAAAGGTGGAGAAGAACTTACTGTTTACACATTTACAAAAAACTAAGAAGAGACTCTGGAGGTGATCCATCCAGACCAGGGGGTGGTGCTATGGAAATTGAGTGAAGTAACTTCTACTGTGCTCTGCAAGTACATCAACCACTGCCAACGATTACCTAATTTGATTGAAAAGAAGAAAACAGAAGAGATGTTCAAGGAGCCTGTGGAGACCTGTTGGAAGCATGGGAGAGTGACTTAGAGAGGTACGGAGTTCTTGAGATGAGAGAATAGAAGGAGAAGGGTTTGGAGGGCAGGACCAAATGGGGTGCATACCACATATTGAGAATTTTAAGGGATGGGCTCCCTAATGCATCAGTTTTGGTGAAGTCTGAGAGGTTTGTGTACAGTCTTGGGGTGACTAAAATGAATCTGGCTCCTGCAAGAGGGTGATATGACTGTACAGGGATGCACAATGAACACTGTGAACAAGAAACATGGGCTGCTGGGTAAAATACCCAAAGCTGCTTTTGGCCTCCAAACTTCCCCCCTTCAAACACAGCATCATAAGGATCATCAGCACCAGGATTAGAGCCACATGAGAAGGGAAATATCTCCCTGTCAAATTCAATCCCCTTGCACCCAGCTGTTGGGCTGTGACAGTGACACCCAAGATCACAGTCACCTCAAAGAGAAAAGAGTTCTCCCCCAGCCTCAGGTCAGCGGCAGGTCCAGTCAGAGCCTTCCGCTCCCTTTCAGTGCTCTTTGCTCTGCTTGCACAATTCAGAATGTTCCAATTTTGCACTTGTGACCCATTTGCTTTGATGGTGCTTTAAGGACAACACAGTCGGACTCTTATTTGCCGGCAAGCTTTGTTTTGCCAGCTGAGACACTGCCTCTAACGCACATGACATGAGCCATATAGACAAGGAGCCAGCAATTGCCTGTGCGCTTGGGCTTTCAAACAGGGCTTGCACTAAGGTGTGCTGGATGTTGACAGTGGTAGAAGTTCATGAAATTGGGCAGCAGGAGTGCCATGGATTCCACAGGTCTGTCACAGACAACTGCTGACTGACAGGCACTGCTCTCACCAAAATTCATGTGCTGCACAGCCGGGAAGGCCCCCATCCCCGCTCATCCTCCCTGCCAGGTGGTGTCAAGCAGCATGTCAGAAACTTCTGGTTCTTTCTTCAAGGTAGCTGGAGATAAACACGTTCCTGGTATTTATCACTGAAGGGTGTTTAGGCTGATGAAAGTGCTCTGCAAGTCTTACAGCCTCTGTCAGCTCTCAGCCCCGCTCCCTCTTTGTTTGCAGCTGGTGCAGGAGACAACATGCCATTTTAATTCAAGGCAGGTCTTGGTCAGTGGCCTCAAGCTTTCTGTGTATTGCTGGCCGTTTACTCCTAAAAGCAAACTCTGCCGTCCTCACGTTTGCATGGTGGTTGAACAGTTCTCCATGAGACGCAGCTGTCCTGTAAGAAGTGTCCTTGGACAGGGTGGTACAGCTCGTGCAAACTCTCCCAGGATAAGAGATGAGGTGAGAACACTGTGAATATCCATGTTATTGGTTAGATCAGCAATCACCTTCCCTTCTTCATCTTTTTTTTTATTATTATTTGGGAACTGGTTGAATACCCCTGATAATTCCAGTATCCAAAACATTTTTGGGACAAGCCATGTTATCACTGTCCTCCAAGGGCAGGATCGCTGCTGGAGGCAGTGACCTCTTCCCAGTTTAGGAAATCCATGGCATTGTACAGAGAATGAAGGGGCAAAAGGACAGGTTCCAGTGGACTTGCTTTTGGTGTTTGACAGTGTGTGTAAGTGGCAGCTCAGGCCCTCTGTATTTGGGATCTCTACAGTTTCACCAGAAGAATTGTTCTTTCTATGTGGCCCAGGAATAGTATATTAGTGGGTTTTGAGGTGTAAAAACTGACAATCAAAATGGAAGGATTATTTCCCTTTCACCTTGTGTGGGCTCCAGCATGTCTGAAACCTTGAAGGCCACCTTTTGATTGCTGTCTGTTCAAAATGGGAAATTTGCAGGGTTGCACTTCAGTAAAAATGACCCAATTGTGCATTTCTCCTTTGCAACCAGCAGAACCACAGCATGTTCCTTCTGCACAGGGCACGTCTCTTAACAGCTGGCTTGTGGGTGCGTGTACATCAAAAAAAGTGACTTAAACGTGTTAAAAAAAAAAACAGGTTGATTTTGTTAAAGGAAAAAAAAGAAAATCTTTAGCAGTTTTTCACTCTCCCCCAACTAACAGTTGCCTAAAGGTGTTTGGCTTGCAGCTTAGTGTGGTGGTGCATAGGTTGTTCCCCAACGAGAAAGCGGGACGTTGGCGTAGCACACTTAGCTCCATGCTTTCCCTAAAAGAGCTTGTATACATGATAAGGCATTATGTAGTCTATCAGCCTGTGAAAAATCAGTGGTGAAATCTCTGCCCTGACATCTCTGCTGGTGGAAGAGGCAGCCCCCATTTTACAGCACAAAGCAGATTAACTGGTCGCTGAGATTTAGGTGGATTTTGGCCTCTTTGAGTTCATCTCAGCAATCATTAGATATGAGAAAATCCATGCAGTAGCATACATGGACCTTCCTGTAAAATTTACATTATTTTATTTCTCACATAGTTTCCAGTCTGCCCCAATTAAACCAGTATTTTTACTGTGATACGTGCACTGCTTAACAGATGAGGCTTTTTCCTATTTGATTAATTCAGCTAAGAATTTTTAAACAAGCGTAATAAATTGTGACAGAGCACAGTGTTTGCTCAGCATCTGGATGCTTTTTGTACATTTCTCAGCTCATTATGATAATTAATCCCAATTTAGCACATTTCTGGGACTTTTACAGGCCATCTACATTACTAATATTTCTACCCTTCACTGTAACGAAGAATTTTTAGATCCTTTTTCCCGACTAGGCTTACAGGCATGTTAAAGGGTCTTATAAATGTTGGGATGACTTTGGCTCATTGTGAGCTGCCATGTGTTCCCATGGGTGCTGTGTCCTGCAACCCCTTCCCGGGATCCCATCGCAGTATCTGCCTCCCTTCTCCCAGTGGTGGGGACATCTCCAGCTGGCAGCTGCGCGGGGCTGCGCCAAACCCTCATGTGATTTTTTGCAGATTTAGGCACTTGAATTTGCTCTGCTCATCCTCTTAGAGCTGATCATGCAGACAGCACTCTGAATGCAGAAAGGTCACCGCTATTTGCAATTCCCACTGAAACTAATTATAATTGCTGTTTTCTTAACTTCTGTACTCTCATAGGACCTCATCTCAATGTTCTGCCTTTCAGAAGCTTAGATAAAAGCATAAAATATATATAAATATAAGGTGTTTGTACCAAATGAAGCGCTGAGTCTGTGTTTTAAGCCATTTGGCTGGAGTGGTGGCACCTCTACTCAGGTACTGAGGACTGCTTTTAAGAATGGTGCTTAGCAATCAGTCAAGTCTCTGAGCCTCTGCTACTAAGCATAGTATTTCATGACAAATCCAATACTGTCCTGTGAAAAGGTTTGGAAAGCGGATAAATCATGGCAGAAGTAGAGGCAAAGACCTTGAAAACCTCATGAGGACTCTCCTTTTCCAGAAAACACAGCAAAATCACCTTGTCTTCATTGTGCTGGCGATTTTGACTGCTGTACGCCTGTTTCTTGGTGTGGTAAAATCTAGATTAGGGCTCTTAAGCTCATCACTAAAAATAAATAGCAAAGAAATACCTTACAAACTCCAGAAAATGATGTCTTCCTTCTCAAAGATGGGCCACATGCACTCATTTCCTGGAACATGTACTCAAGGCATGTGGACAAGGGCAAAATTTACCTTAGGGACACTGATGTCCTGAAACAGAAGCTTGATGTTGGTTCTGTGAACTGTCCCATGATGAAGCATCTCTCCTCACTGGAATGTGGCTGTGATCCTGAGGGACCAGCTTTCCCAGGGAAAAGCTACTTTTTATGGATCCCTCTCTTAATGTCAGTTGGGACTGTTGCTTTCCTCCTGCCTGACTTTTAGTGACATGTATGTAGAGCAAGGGCAGAGCTGTTGGATGACTACACGTCCCTTAGTTTAAGCTGTGCCTTATGTTTTGAAGTGTCCGTGAGGGTAATTACTTCTCCCTTTTTCTATGAGTCATCACTCCATCTGTTGCGTGAGTAAAAGGTGGGTTGAGTCAACCCATCTTTTCAGACCCTTGGTAAACAATATATTGATTAAGCCTTGCTTTCAGAGTAGAGACCCAGGGTCACAACAAAAACTTAGGAAAAATCTCAAAAATTCTTTTTTCTCCTTGAGCTGTCCTTGGACATCACTAAAATGCACATCAGTGGCAAGAATCACAAACATGTCTTTGTGTTTCTGGTTTGACTACTAAACATGTTATGAATAGCATTAATGGAATTGTACTCAGAGCAAAAAGACTTATGAAAGTGTTTTCTTTCAGCCTACAAATACTTGCCACACACGATCATTATATATTTTGTTGACAGATGGTTTGGAGGTACAGAAAAAGTTTTTTAACTCCAGTAACGTATTAGCTCTTTCTGCCCTGGCCTTGATCATCCCCAGGTAGACCCCTCACCAGTGCTCTGTGGAAATTTCCATGCAAATTTAGCAACTTTGAAAATGAAGGATAGTGAACTGTTGTGAGCTGTTCTGTACTGGCAGGAAGAGCACTTTTAGCACTAAAGCTATAGAAGAGGGAAAGGCTCTGTGGTAGAACCCTGTGGTAGAACTACACAGTCAGAAGTTTTCCCTTGGAGTGTACCATACCAGCCAGGACTCAATCGGTGGAGAACTGAGAAAGACACTCACAAATAAGCCTAATGTCAGGGGCTCACTGAGAGTTTGCTGGAAGTCTGCAGTGTGAAGATTAAAGAGCCTGGTCAGAAAAAGATGAAGATCTGGGAATGACTGAGAGAAGTAGCACAAGCAGTTCCTCTGGAGGAAGTTCTGAGTTATGTTTGCTGAAGGCTGTTTCATCTTCCTAGCAATCCTGTTTGAAATAAAGTTGTATGTACTGATCTCAAACAACATGATTTATGGGTATGCACAAAGAGTGCATCCTAAATTTCTCTGACTCTATATGGATATATGTTCTCCTGCCTGCAAAACAGAAAATGATACACTGGGATGAATTTACAGGAAAGCTGAAGTCTACTCAAAAGAATTACAGCTAGTGTTATGTGAATACTCCAACTTTTGTTAGCAAAAGAAGATCCATCACATATATCATCAGGGAGTAAATAGTAGCAGTGTGGGATACAACATTAGGGGCTTATTCACTCGACACGCAGAGGCACAGAGCTGCCAAAGTGATCGTGACCTAACTTTGTGCCCAGATATTATTCCTGTATGCTCCGTTCTTTGAATTGCATTCCTGCATGGACTGTGACTGTGATAATGACTGCAATGGTTACATGCCATTAATAAGGTAAGATATTCTCTTGCATCTAAAAACATACTTTGCAATTTACAATATAGATGATAATATGATTTTGCATTAATCAGTAAAGGCAGCAGGACTGTCAGATGAAAGACAGCTTGTAAATGGAGGTTATAAATAAGTTTTTACTTCTAAGAATGAAACTCTTGAAATATATTTTTTATTTTGCTGCTAAAACCAACATCATGACTGGTGCAGAAGCAAGAAAAGTGCATTGTAGAACCAGAAGTCTCTGAATGTCTGTAGGCCTTCATATAGCTATCACTTGATCATGACAGGAAATGAAATAGTATTATTTTCTAAGATTCATCTACGTTTAAAATAATACGGTGGAAACTGGAGTTATTGCCAAAATAGATTAGTTATTTTTTTTCAACTGAGAAAGCAATTAAAGGGGTTACGGAAAAAATGCATGCTTCCTTTTGTGGTCAATGATTCCTCAAACCATTAAATGTCAAAATGCTTTTCATAGCTTTTTACTAAATAGTTGAAAGGGAAATCATCCATTGTATGATTATTTTTAAGACAACAATGAAGCTAGAGAAAGAGAATGAATATTTACTTCCAGCCAGTTGCTTGTCTGCAAGCATGAAAACATCCTGTGGGCAACTCATCACTTGACTTTGAAAGCTTTGCATCAGAATTCTTCAGATGCTTTTCCTTATCTACGAAGGGAGTTTTAGAGTTAACAGGACAGGAGTTCTTTTATTTTGTTAACACAAGTACGTAGAAATGTTGAGGCATATCCCCTCTACACCTTGTAATTGAAAGGATCTGAAATGTCTTTTGACTATGGAAAATAATCAGTGTATGTTAAGCAAAGATATCCTGCTTGAGATTTAAAAATTTTTAAAGCATTATACAAATAGAGATAATGATGAATAGAATTAAGTACCTAAAAACTATTTACATTTATTTCACACTATATTCAAAATGTTTAGATACATCCTTAAAATGAGAAGCAACAGATTCCATACACTTCAACGTTTATGACTTAATGTGTGTAGTGAAAAATAATTTGCTATGGCGAACAGACAATAGTAAGCCAAAGACCTGTGGGATGGTTCAACCACTTTTTCTGAAAAAAAAGTAAATTCTTGAGGAAATCAGCAGGCACATAAAGAGCTTTTTATGCAGAATATGGTGTGCTGAGGTTAAGTGGAATGTATGAGTCTGCGTCTCAAGGCTTGTCTTAGAAAAAGGCGCAGTGTTTGATCTTTGAAGAATAACTATCTCAATAATATAAAAAAGCTCCCCCAAATTGTGGCACTTCTACAGGCTTTTGCACCTCAAATGCAACAGCAGAAAGCTTAGTTTTCATGTATAAACAGAAGCACATAGATTGCAGAAATCTGCTAAATATTGTTTTTCAGGTTGATCTTTCAATTAAACAATTTCACTTGTATACATAAATGCTTTCATTAAATGATTTAAGAAAAAAGATATATTGAAATAAATAATATGTTAAAATTGAAGTTAAGCACACTTTTAAATAACGTTCAGCCTAATTGAACCTTTTATGTTGTGATTTCTGTACCATTTCTCCACAGGCACTACTACCTTTTCAGTGGGTGTCACTTTGATAACGAGAACTGAAGAGAGTTAGATCTTAGGGCAGGGCACCCTTATATTCTATCTAGAAGGATAAAAACCCAGTTTCATGTTACCTGACTTAAAAGACTTAACTGAAATATCTAGGCAGGCTCAGCCTAGGTCAATGGAGAAAGAATGTCCTAGAGAGAGATGAAGAGAGACACCATGTACCATAACTCATGCTTTTCTGTAAATGGATGAAACATGAACTGCTTATCTGTTTATTAAGAAGCAGATACACTACTATCTGTAAAGCAAAGTTTGACTAATAAATATTAATCTATTAAAAATGTGTATGTAACTACCAGTTTTTCAGTTTGATGGGAGGTAAAGGGTCCGTCCAAACAGTTCAGAAAGTCACAATGTAGTAGAAGATATTCTCATAAGGAGAGTTAAAAGGTAGCTTTGGCCAAGAAAAAAGGACACGTGTTTAAGCAGCCTTCCTTCAACCTGACCTGTAGATAGGCAACTGCTGTTTTGGGAGCGGGCATCAGGAGATGCTTTTCTTAAAAACATTCTCTCCTTGCATACATGTGGGCAAAACATCCGAAGAATGGCTGTTACCACAGGAGAAATGCCTGTTCTTTATCAGCATGCATGTGCCTGTTGGTTCATTTCTTTACAGTAGATCAACTTAGCATGATATTAAAAACTGACAGGCAAAAAGTAAAGAAGTGAACTGGAACAGAGAACCCCAGCTCAACCAGTTTACTGGCAAATCTGAAGCACCCAACAAAACAAATATACATCAAACCGTGTGCTCTCAGCAAAAGGAAATGAAGCTAAACAGCCTGTGCGGTTTTGCCAATGACTCCTTTCATGGCTGGCAGCAGCGTAAGACTTTATAAGACATGCGAGAGAGCATCAATCAGGGAAAAAGAGAAGCCGAGTCTCAGCAGCATGCATTTCACATAAGGGAGAAAGATTAAGGTGTGCCTGGATGTTCTGCACTTGAAAGTAATATATTTATAGGAACATATTTTATAGCACTTGATCTTGTGGCATCACTGGCTGTTACATTTCCTTACCCTACTGGAGGGGGTGCTGACATTGCAACAGATTCAACATGAAGAGGTGGCTAATTCTTCAGAAAGAAATATTCTCTCCCACAAAACACAGCTGAAAGCAGCAGTTACACAGAGCTAGGAGGCGAAGAAAGAGCTGCCAGAACCCGAGAGCTGCCAGATTGGACAGGAACCAAGATCAGCGTAGTCCAGATCCATGCAGTAGCATGGAGCCATCTAGTAGCAGATGCCTCAGAGGAAGGCACCAGAAAACGGCACCTGATGAGTATGGGATACTGTCCATCTAGAAATGTCTCTTACATTTATGGTGGAAATTGCACACCTGTGTAGTTAAGAATGCCCCTAGCCACAGTAATAGGGAGGGCTTCCAAATCATCTTGCCATTAATTTGCAATAATGCCAGGTATTCTTTATCTAAAAGACACAAGCCACCTTCAAATTATCTCAATTTCCTGGCCACATATTCTAAGCTTTCTTGTTAGCGGCACAAGAGGAGTCTAGCTGAAGCACCTATGGAGGTCCAGGACACCATACTTTTTGCAAAGCACAAAATGTAACATTTTTATAATGAAGCTAAGCCTGAAACAGCATGCTTCAAGAAGGAAAGTCTTATTTTCAAGGAAAAGATGTATACTATATCTGTAGTAGATGGAGCCAATTCATACATAGCAAGTGGAGAGTCTGCAGTTGTTTGATGTCTTTTTTTTCATCTATGTAGTCTTAATACCTCTTACTAAGCTTGGAATATTTGTTTAGATTTTGTCTTCTGTGGCTTGTGCATCTATATGCATCTTAACAATGATAGCTGTGATGATGTTTAGGGGAAGCAGTTTATTTTTCTCACGGATTTAATTCCATTTTCAAGGCGCTTATTTTCTTATGAAGGTGCTGGGATTGCTGGGACTTGTTCTACTGAAGCTTGTGTTTTGTTTAGGCACATTCTGTATTTCCCTTTTTGTTGTTGCTGCGATCTTTATGAGATTCATAGTACTATGTAGCAGATAATTTTTTTCTAACTTTTGGACTTTTCAGATGTGTGTATCTACACATATATAATGTATTTCACATATATTATATAATCAATATATAATATGCATTATATACACACATTATATGATGTCTGTGTATAATGTGCATAGTATTTCCAAGAACAAGTGTACTGGACATTTTATCAGACTGTATTACAGCCACCAGTTAAACAATGGGTTTCAGCACTTTTTTATTTCTATGTTTTACTTTTTGGGGGGGACCAATTTGAATCTGAAATAGGACTATATTTCTTGAAGAGTTATCTGACTGGTCATTTAGCCTCTATTTAGCTCCAGGACATGTGATTGTAAAGCCTTGCATTAAAGGCTATGTCCTGCCAGCAGCAGAAGCCATTCAGTATCCACTGAATTCAGTATCCAGGGAATTTAGAACCTGTAGGACCTTGCAAGAATGAGCCACACTCATCACCTACCAGAGTCCCATACCACAAAACCACAGAACCGCAGAGACCCTTTGGCTCTGCACAAATTAATGTGAAATCTGGAGCTTTTCTGGTGATGGGTCATTAGAGCTCTGCACTTTGTGGAGATCAGAACTGGCCAATGCATAGTGCTACGTCTATATTGGCTTTGGTAGCTGGGGTTGAGATAAGGCTTGAGTTGATGGACACAAGGAGTTTGAGCCATTTAGCTCCTTATTGACCCTGGGGGGAGCTCAGGGGAGCCTGGAAAGCTGGCTGGGCTCGGTCCAGGCTATACATATACTAATGCAAGTCAACATATAGGAAGCTGGCCCTGGACCAACAGCATGGTGTAGTTGTAACCTCACCTGTTTCACGTTACACCATGCCACTAACCTGTGGGGTTAAGTGTTTGCATTCACCACGAAAACTGGTCAGGCTGTTAAATTATTTTCCTGTCTCAGTTTCATAACTCAGTGGTTATCTGGTTTTGAAATAGTGCAGATACATTCCCCACTGTGTGATGTGCAACGATTAAGCAGTGAGGCAAACTGGAGGTGAGCAGCCCCGCATCACGGGGCCAGCAGAGGTATGGCCATCACACTGGCGGGTGGAAAAGCTCTAACTCAGCCTGGTGTCTGCTCTTTGGGGTGGGGTTTTTTTGATTCATGTGTGGAGATCACTGCTTTAGAGTTTAGCTTAATTCTCTGGGAAGTAAAAGGGCTTTCATGTTCTTGCCACACTGTGGGGAACACAAGTTTGGCAAGATGAAATAGATTGAATATAATGCACAGAAAAGAGACTGCTAGTGCCTGGGGGAGGTGGGGGTGATCAGCAGGCTCCAGGAAGGACATGGTATGGGATGCAAAAGGATGAGGGCCTTCAGGTCTTCAATCCCTCACAAAAATGATGAATTAAAATCCAGAAGAAAACTCCTTATGAGTGTGAAATGCTGACAGATGATGCCTTTTGGAGTCTGGAAGTCAGTGGACGTGTGCATCAAGCCCACGATGGAAACACTATGGATTAAAAATAATGGAAACAACCTTCTGCTAGGTGGGCATTTTTTAAAACCTTGTCTTTATGAAAAGGTTCCAGCTTGCAGTGTGGTCCCACAGGCACCCCACCACAACTGAGAAGAAAGTGAGTTGCAGCACAGAGGTGGGAAGGGGTAGGATCTTCCTAAGCCTTTTTTTTGCGTGTGTGTGTGTCAAAGAATGGTGTGTTGGGTAATTTTATCTCGGCCCAGGGAAATGGATCAGAGCCAGATGCTGCATTTTACAGCAGGTCTCCTGCTGTCTTTGCACAGTCATTGACACTAATGTCAAGTGAATATTAAATGCTAGCATAGTGTGGTGTAACTGGTCATATAAGGTCAAATCAAACTAAAATCAGACACAAAGTTGCCTCCTCCCTCTTCCTGGCATCTTGCTCAGAAAAGTTAGATTTTTTTTTTTTGAGTGACCATTAAATCTTTACATGCCTTGAAAAATGGAAGACTGGTAAAATCATTGTTGCTACATAAGAGCTGTGGGATGGATCCTGAACTGGAGAGCTGCCGCTGTCTAGCTGATGATGCCTTCATCTTCTTTTCTGTGCAAAGTAACAGCAACTTACAAATAAACGTGAATGTTTATTTTCTCTCACCAAGAATAGATGATCTGAATTTCTACATTTCTAATGGTGAGGAAAGGGACAAACAAAGGAAGGGGAAATTGTCCATCTAGCAAAACTACTGGTTCAGACCTCCTGGAATAGGAAATGGAGCTAGGGAAGACTGGTTACAGTATCAGGCTTGGGTTCAGGGCAGAGAATGGTCTTTCAGACTGTGGTTTATGGCCCATAAAGACATGGTTCATCATAATGCACTGGAGTAGTCTCTGTTTATTTCCAGGTGGTAATATGAATTAACAAAACAGCCCAAAAATTTACTTTTCCAGCACATTTTCCCCTACCATCAGTCCTTGCAGTTGACAGGGATGTTTGCAATGGACAAGGGCAATCTCTCAAGCTGTGGTTGGTGAAGGAGGTGGCTCACAAGACTTGCTCTGCCTTGAGCTGCAGCTCCGTCTGTGGGGAAGCTGAGGATGTGAAGTTGCTGATTAATGATATTTTCAGCAAGAAATGCATCTCCAGCACACATTTTTTTAAAAGCCTCAACATTTATTTATTCATTCCTTTATTATGTGATAATGTATGCAGTTAACATTATATTTCAAAGGCACTTTCATGTTTTAAGGGAGAAGTGTCAAATAACACTGTAGAGAGGTGTTTTTCCATCTGTTTGTACTGTGTTTGTTTTTATGTTGCTTTCTGCGTGTCTTTTTTTTTTTTTTTGTGTAATCCAAGCTATTTCTGAACTAATTATTTCAGAACTGTGGGATCTGTTGTTACATATTTTGTGTCTGTTGCAATTATTTGTCTGGATCCTTCTACTCCAGTCAAAAGCCAATGAAAGAGTCTCACCAGTAGCAGAATCAGTAGTGACCTGAGCCGGTGGAGCAGCTCAGGGTGTAGCACACTCTCCATAGAGGACCTGGGGAAGAGGGAATGCAGCGTGATGTTGGTAGTGCTGTAGCCCAGGGCTTGTAGTAAGTTTTTCCTGATACCATGAGTGTCCCATAGCGATCTCTGTCCCTCAGAGAAGCTGTCGTTTTCCGTGCTGTCTTCTAACAAATGCTCAGGAGGAGGCTGTCACTTAATACTAATTATCTATGATAGGGACCACAGGCTCTGAGCACTGTGGAAGCCTGAAAAGGACATGCGAGTTTACTTCTTCTGGCCTTCTCCTATGCCTGTGCCGTGTCTGGGTCTGACACGCTTATCAATATCTCTGGTAGCAGTCTTCCCTATATTTTACTCTTGTACTGTGCTTACTGATACAGAGATTTTCCTCAGCTGTTGTCTGTTTCTGTTCTGCAAATTAAGTCCATTTTTCTTGGTGCAGCCAAATGTGGATTTGGAGAAAAGATTGTTCTCTTCCTCTTTGCAGCGTCTTCTTGAAAGCTTTATTGTGTTCCTCTCAGCCTTCTCTTAAGGGTATGCAATCCCACTTCATTCAGTCTTTCCTCATACGATGTGCTTTATAGACCTCTGATCATCCCTGTTGCTCTGCCTGTTCACCTCCTTCTGAATCGCAGTGCCCATGACCACCTGTATCTTCAAGTTACAGTTCTGTTTTTATAATCAAGCATAGTGGTGTCTTTTTTCACAACAGAAGGGACGTTATTGGTTCAAGTTCAGCTCTTGCTCTGCACAAATCCTTAGATCGCTCCAGCCCAGTAGTTCTGTAACTAATGGATTCCCATTTTGTATTTGTTAAGGATCATTCTTGACTGGGTGCAGTAACCCGCATTTGCCTCTGGAGAGGAGCATCTTTTTTCTTTTTTAAGTGTATCTTCAATATTTCAGGAGAGCTCTGAGCTTTGTCCTCCACTGCTGTATTACTTGGGGAGAAAGTGTCCCGTTTGACCTTTCTCCAAATCAATTAGCATTGTTTGTCAGAGAGCAGTACCATGGGTATTTGGGAGACACTTCCCTTTTGCACTGGGAGAGGAGCTGACTACTTTTTTCCTGCCCAGCTGTGTTTTTTTTTTATAGTGCTAATATCCTTTGGGAATCTTCAGTGTGCCATGTGGTACCTATGCACAAACTGCAAGCTATACTGTGTATCATTACTAAACCATGTTATTTACTAGCCAAAATGTCTTGCAATAGACCTTAGCCAGTTGCTTTATGGTCAAAAGACAGAAGTGAGCATCCTCTAGACAGCAGAGACAACAAATGTCATCCTGAGGCAGGTGTCTAAATCAGATCAGCTGAGTCATCCTCTGAAAAGTGCCTGTCCCTCTGAACTCACTTAAAAGGCAGCAGGGAGTGACTGTCTCAGACATGGTTGTGGCTCAGATGAATCCAGCCCATCTTTTTGGTGGTCATGTTACTCAGTGGAGTGAAAAGGGCTCATGAAGAACCTCATTTTCCACTGATATGTGAAGAAGGCTCTCTTTCTGGTTGTGTTACTGAAATTAATGTAATAAACTATCAACTATGGGAAACCACTGCTGCCTTCTGAACCTGTGACTATAGACTTTAAATCAATGCATCTGTTAGTGCTCCTTAGGCAATCTATTCAGTGGAAAGGCCACCAAAGTCTTTCTGTGGACTTCAGAGGGGACTCAGTCAGTATTCAGAAAGCCTCTTCAGCAGAGGAAAGGCACATGTTCAGGCAAGAAGAGGGAGTTGCTTCATGAACACCATTAAATGTGATTCTTTAATTGTTATTTGGTAAAAGCAAGTTGCATTTGTGTAGCTCACTCCTCTTGTTGATGTTAGTGTTTCTTGCATTTTCCTGGTGTGCATTCTGAACTTAGGAATGGAAATTGCTCTGACTCTGTAGCAGTCTACTTCATGAACAGTGCTGATTTCAATGTAATGGTTCAGGAACTGTGTTAATATATATATACATAATAATCCAATAATGCAATAATACCATAATGACAGAATATATATATTAAAAAAAAATATATGGGGAGGTATGTGTGTATGTGTCTCCCTCAGAGCCTCTCCTATACTAAGATTCTCTTACTGTCTGTAGTATTATGTTGGACTAATCCTGCTGGGGAGTGCTCAGACACTGCCTAGCTGACAGCACACCTTTTTTTCTGTGCTACTACACTCATTATTCACTGACCGTAGCAGCAGTAAGCCTCCCACCCAACACGGTTTACTAGAGACTCCTGTTTTCCCTTTATGATCAATTCCTTGGGAGTCCAAAAGCTGCAAGGAGAGATGCTTTGAAATTTTATTTTCTTTTTGTCAAAGGGAGTTGTGCCTACCCTATTCACAGCAGTCAGTATCAGCAAATTTCCAGATTTGTCTATATTGTTTCCAGTCCTCATGCTACTGAGAGATGTGAGACCCTGTGAAATGACAGAATTGAAAATGTTTATTTATAATAGTCATAAAGCTATATAAAAATACAATGGCTTTTCAAGGGGATAACTGACTAATCAGAGGACAGAAAAACTCTTCACAGGGTAGACCGAAATTGTTCCCAAGCCCTACTAATGCTGTTTTGCTTGTATGTTTTGCCCTGTAGAGAGCTAAAGACTCCGTAGCACAAGGTACTCTATAAATAGTCCAGAGATGATGCATCAGTTGGCAAAACTTCATTTATCTTAACTATAAGATATTTCAAGCTGTTGTGTAAAGTCTAAAGGCTTGAATTTATTTGTTATCCAGTTCTTGCACAGTGCCTGCAAAATCCTCCTTGACCTTGAGAAACTCTGAGTTTGGGGTTTCCAGTTCAAGCTGGTAATAACAAGACTGGGGGATATGCGGGTGGCATAGTGGTCCATGTGAAAACTTGCACTGTTCAGTGCCTGATGATAAGATCATTTCATCAAGGAAATGTTATCTGACATCTTCATTGTCATGTTCAGCAACAAGGGGGAACATCAGCCCGTGCAGGTGATTAACCTTCCCTGCTCCCCAAAGGGCTGTCTGCTTACAAGCAAGGTCAAAGGCAGATGATAGCACAGCCTGAGAAAGCTGACCCTGTCACCACTTGGACTCTACCTGTACGGTAGATAAATGTATGTTTGGGAATGCAATGTTTTTTATTCTCCACTGAAGCATGCCTACTGTTCTCATTTAATCTTGGGCAACTGGCTTTAGGTGGCCCTGCTTGAGCTGGGCGGTTGGACTGGATGGCTTCCAGAGATCCTTTCCACCCTCAGCAATTCTGTGATTATACTTGAAAACTACATAAACTCCCTACCAGTTTTTCCCTGAATTGAGTTAAAGAGAGAATTCTGACGCAATGTCCAGTAATCGTTTCTTCTAGCGTCAGCCTGGTACTAGACTCCACTTTGTGTTGGCGTGATGACAATGTGCACAGTGGGTGTCATGTTGATTATGGCACCATAACTTTTACTAAATGCATGACAAATGCAATGCGATATGAAATATTGCGAACAACATAGTTCTTATCAGCTTAACAAGCTAAAATGTATTTGATGATGTTATCTTTGCTTTCTATTTATGCTTGTTTATTTGCAAAATTCAATCATTTGCAATTGGCCGGCCTGTTGTTAGTGCAAGTTGATTCTGCTGAATACTGAACTTAACATAATTTGAGAGTGTTATTAAATATGACACTTGGTCTATTAGTTTCATTTTAATATGTTGGACATCTTCATAGAGAGCTTTGTCTTGGTGTCTATTACAGAGGAAGATCAGTTTTTAAGCAAGCTGCAGTGCTGCAAGCTATATTTTCTGAGAGAAAGGGAGAAAAACAATTTAGGAAAATATATAGCTTGTCAATCCCTGCTTTTTCTAGTCTATGATGTGAAGGGTCTTTCAAAGACTGAACACATCACATATCAGTTGGTATAAACAGGTCATGCTACATGCCATGTATTTTAGATTGTGTGTCATTTTCATTTATTTTTCCTTATTTTGAGTAGCATCCCTGAAGTTTAAGCATGAAAAAAAGCTAGTTGAAAAAGCCTAGTGGATTTATCACCCAGCAGGTATTTGGTGACAGCTCTTGCCACAGGGATTATAACTCTTCTCTTGTCACTTTCTCCTTGAGCACAAGCTACACAGCCAGGGAATTTAAAATGCCAACTAATGAGGGATTAGAAGAATGTAATTTTTAGAACCCTTGTACTGTCAGGAGGAAAAATAATAGTAGGGTTCCTCTGTCATTCACGCCAACCTGATCTAAATTAGCTGGAGAGACTACAGTGAAGGACACTTCAGTTTAAAACTCTTATTTTCATGTCAACTACGTGGCATTTCCTGGTCAACCTCTTTGTCTCCTCTGAGGAACAACAGGGCAGATTCAGGTCTAGAGGTGGCTGAGAGGAGACTCAATTGCTTTTTCGGCTGCAGGCTGAAAATGCGACACAAAATATGGTGTGTATTTGCACCACTGCCCTTGCTAATTGTGTGCCTTAGGCTCTTCCCCTACAGAGCTCCTTAGTGGTAAGGACTGGATATTTTGGCATACGTGGTTCTGGTTGATTTTAAAAAGGTCTTAGAGATGTGCCTTGCCAAACAGCAAAGGAAGTGGCAAAAAGTACCTGTAGAACATGTAGAAATCTGGCAGGGATGGATCCCTTGGGCCACAACTACCACCTCTGATGTTTGAAGAATGTGAAATCTGCATGTAGCTTTGTCCTTTGGTTCCAGCTCAAGATTTTATCCCTATTTCTTAGAGATGAGATTAGTTTATTAACGTAGTGATAGCTTCAAAAGACTTTTTTTTTCTGTCCCCATTCTTACTATCTGGGTGACTCTCTGATCTCTCTGTTCCGTGCTACATATACAAGTGAAGGTTATCTTTTAGGACTAATCACTCAGCTGCAACAAGAAGAAAAATGGCACTGCATCCAAACTATCGTTAAGTACTTTGAACTAAATGAAAAGCCTATGGTACCAGAAACCATACTCCTTTGGAATTTTTTTCTGCCCTCTTTGAGTATCTCAAATTGAAGGAAAAAATGGGGATTTTAGTTTCAAGGGGATTTGGCAGACTTTGCTTTACCTTCACATCCCTCTTTAATAACTCAATTTCTTTTTGGTATTTTTTGGGTGACATTAGCTCTCTTTGACAAACAGGCTGTCTGAAGAGAGCGTATCTGGCTACAGACTGTAGTTCAGAGCCCTTTCGAGGTTTCTTGTTTGCTTCTTAGCAAATAACGTAATATTGTTTGGTTGGTTTTTGTGGTTGGTTTTTTTTTTTCCCTGAAGACTTTGATACAGTCTCTGGATGTGGTCTTTTATACCAGAAAGTGTTTTTAATGACAAAGTTCCAGTGTGCC
The DNA here is from genome assembly GCA_013400135.1 of Rhinoptilus africanus. NCBI lineage: Eukaryota > Metazoa > Chordata > Aves > Charadriiformes > Glareolidae > Rhinoptilus > Rhinoptilus africanus. The sequence continues at coordinate 191,376 of VXBO01012638.1, forward strand.
AGGTGTGAGGCTGGCGAGAATGCAGCCTACTTTACACAGTGTCAGAACTGGTTGAAAAGGATGATGACTTCTGCCCTTTTCCCCCATCTTCTTTTTGAGGTGGAGGGTTCAAAAGTCCTCTCTGGGAAGGGAGGGAAAAATTCTAAACCCAAAACACCCCCATTTCCTTACGCTTCTGACAAAGTGAAAACCAGGGCCCCTACGGTAAATTTTTTGAAGATGATCTCCTGGGTATTCCTTGAGTCCCTCATTCTAATCCCTCATTCTAAGAGCAGGGATCTTCTCCAAGAGACAGCTCTGGCAGGAGTTGCACAGGGCGAGTACAGCTGTTTTTACCCACACATCTGTGAAATCAACTCTTCCCATTTCCAGGATGGGTGAGGGAGATGTACTATACTTCTGCTTCTGAAAACAGAGTCTAAGCCTATGTTATTTCTTGTGTGTTTTCCCAGGGCTCTCTTTAGATGACTGATGTTAAAAGTTATGCAGAGGTTTAAACGTAGTAAGAGTTAAAATGGATAAAAACATGAAGAGATGTTATTTTAAAAGAGCTCATCTTCCACACTGGTAAAGAAGAGTGTTTTTAGCAAAGGAGCAAAAGAAAAGGTCTGGTAGCAGTGGCAAGGGGCAAACCACTTTGACCTTGAATTCATACATCATCCTTAATACAATTCAAGCAAGTAGGATAAATAGCTCCGTGCCCTTTGGACACAGACTGCTGTGCACAGCGGGTACTTTCCAGCAATGCAGATATTCTGTCCAGTCTCCCCAGAGACACAAAGACTTTGGGCAGAGCTCAAACCCTCTTATAAATACAGTCAAGACCCCTTTGCTATTAGCTATTTTAGCTGACTTCTGTACTAATTTATCTTTTTTAAAGTCTGTTCCGCTGGACTGCTGCCTACATCTGGAGTGTGGAAAGGAGTTACATGGGAGTGCTCTGAACAGACAGATAAGCAAGTGCAGTCACCAAAAGCAGAGCCCTTTTGACAACTTCAGCATTTCCAAGCACTGATTACTGGCAGTGGCAATCATTTCTAATGTACTCCCTGCCTGTAGGTATTGACGTGTTTGTTCTGATTCTCAGTCTTTGTTTAGGGCTGATTACTGTGATCACTTTTTCTGTTGTAGGTTTGCACATCAGCAGTTTAATTACAAGGACAGTTCCCTCTTAAATGTCAACTTGCTATATTTTTGCTGTCCCTGTAGCCATTAACGCCTTTGTACTCATTCATGGGCACGGTTTTACGCAGTAGACCTTGCTACCAACCTTGACGTCAATATTATTTGTCCTTCTAATTTAAAACAGGAAAAAAGAAAGAGAGCTCCTGTTTTTCCTGCGATACGAAAATGTTTATGTCATGTTTATGTATGTACATGTACAGTTGTGCGTGAGGAAGATATATATTCATGAAAATGGGGGACATTTATTCTGATGAATGGCAGTGTGTTGCTTAGTGATTCATCAGGTCACGTCACATTGTCACTAAGCAACAAGATGTGATCTGACAACACTATGAATCCTTTTTAAAGTGTTTACTAGTTTCTTAGAAGTGCAAGTATTTTGTGCCCTGACCACAAGTAATTAACTGTGAAACTCTAGTGCTTTTATTTTCTCTGTTTCTGTGGTTGTTATTTAGAGTCTCTTCTTTGTCATCATTGTCCTCATCTCAGATATCCCAGAAGGCATCACTCCCAGTTGCTCCAAGAGTTACGGCTATGAGAAATTAAAAATTCTGTCATTTTTGTCTTGTTAGGTTTTGTGCCCTTCTAGCTCTCATCACTTACACATCAGTGCTAACCAGTGACAGTCATTGACTGTGTCAATTCACTTCTGAAAAAACAAAGATATTTTTATCTCGGGTAGTGGTTTATTAGGCAAAAATAGCTGTGCTTTCATATGACCCAGACTCAAAAGGAACTGGTGACCCCAGTCAGTCGATGATGCAGGTTGCCAGACATACTACTCCTACAATGCACTTGGTCCTCCTTACAAGCCCCCGCTTCTCAAAAGCTGCAAGATATTATTCTGGGATGAGCATTTTCCTCTATACAAGTAACAGGCCATGTACTTTTTGGAGTAAACGGTTGACTCAGGTGCTACTCAGCCTTCAGGTGCTCTCCATGCCATCTTCAGAAACATCTTGTGATTCCAGAGGCGTGACTCCAATGTACAGCCATCCATTGTCTTGATGGAGACCCTGTAATGCAGAGGATTTGGTAGGAAAGCTAATATAACTCTAACTTGCTCAGAAATTTCCAGTTATTTGCCTCTGCCTTCCTCTGTGCTGCCCAAGCACTGGGACCGTAGAAGTGCGGTTGCTCTCCAATGGAGGGAGATCTGTATGGGGACACCCACCTGCTTTTCATAGCCATAGAAATCATGGGTTTTACAGGACCCCCCATTGGCTTTCTGTCTTGTTTGGCGGGGAAAAGTTGAGAAACAAAAGTGGTTTATGTCTGGGGTCTGCTTGGGTCACTTGGCCAGAAGATACTTGCTCATCTTAACTGCAGCTAAGGATAAGGTAAATATTAATTCCATGTGGCATGCTGATGAACTGTGCATGGAATAGAGATGTGGCTAAAAATAGAATTGCTGCCTTCCAGTAAAAAAAAAAAAGATTAATAAAAGTTTTGAAGGGCAGGAGTAACCATTAACTAAGCTGGCAGCCTCCCAGCCTTTGCTTGCACAGTTCCAGTACGGTGCAGTGCTGGTTCTGGTCAGGCTTTCTGAGCATTATTGGAGTATAAATGTCACCTAAATCAGAAACAATTTAGTCAGCCTAAGCCGGCTTAAAAAGTAGAATCAGCTGTCCTAAAAGAAGAAAGAAAAATTTACTTGAAACCAGAGCAATTTGACATTTCTTTCAAATGTGTAAACATTGGCATTGCCCTCAAATGGTGCCGTCTGTATGGGTGACAGGGAGTATATTTGTATTAGTAGCTGCCAACACAATTTCAGTGCTGTGGTCTATACTACTTAAATTGCATATTCGTGTGTGCCATGGTGTGAAGCTGATCCAGGTGAGGTGAGCCTGCCCTGCCCTGCCTCCTCCATGTCTCCTCCACCTCCCTGCGGCTGGGTCCCCTGCCGCCGGCTCTGAAGGCAAAGGATGGTGGCAACTGCCCTGACTGTAACTTGTGTGGGGAGGCAAGGACCAGGCAGGGGGTGCAAACCCATCCTGCAGCCTCACTGACCCTGGTCTGCAAAGGTTAATAATTAAAGGACAGTTGGTGTCATAGCTTGCAGGGGTACAGTGTTTTGAGTGCGTCAAACAGCACTTTCCACATGCTGCCAGAGCAGTCACTGCCTCCTGGTCCTCCCTCATGCCCCGCTGGCAACGTTTTGGGAGAGATCGTTCAGGTTTGGCTTCCTCAGTGCCACACAAGTGAACAGTTTCTTGTGGGGAGGTGCCTCTTTTTATGCATCCCCTCCCTGGAAAAACACTGTCAATTCTGAATTGCTTCTTGTGTTTCATGTATTTCACAAGGTCATGTTCACTGCATCATACCTCTCGGAAAAAAATCAGGAAATAAATGTATTGGGAATGTAAGCCTTGCTATGCAGAGTGCTGTAAATCTGGGTACCTGTCTCTCTCCACAGATCAGAGAGGAAATCTAGTGCAGTGATGCTCAACTTGCCATAACCTCTCCTTCCTGCTTTCCCCACCTCTCCTTTTCAAAAGATGAAAAGTGAAATTCTGCCTCACTTTAAAACTCATTTTTTAAAATAGCCCCTTAGGCAGGCTCTGTTTGTCTCCATTTACCAAAGGCCTATATTGCATACTTATCCTTTCTCAACTTAGCCCGCTGATTGGAAGTCTTCAAGGAAGTATGAACTGGTGTAATTTATATGCTGTAAACTGATGCAATTTTTATGCAGTAGGAAACTAAGTTGTTCCATTGTGGATTCACTTTTACATTTATTTCCAGAGTTCAGAATATACATCTTGGGGAGAGGAGGGCAGAGAATCCAGAATTTGCTCTTTTACATCTGTAATAGCTTGCAATGTATTGTGTTGTATTGTATTGGATTGTATTGGATTGGATTGGATTGTATTGGATTGTTTTGGATTGTTTTGTATTGGATGGGATTGAGAGTACATAGCCATTTTAAAATAGTAAGGTTTTTTCTGGTGAACGAACAAAAATGCAGAAGCAGTCGTGTCAGCTGTAGTCCAGTTCAGTAGGTGTCTAACGGATGGATGATGCTGCCAGGTCACAACCCACTAGTACCTCACTTGGAAAGTGAGAAGAAAATTCTGGGTGCAATCCTGGTCCCTGAGGCTCACCGTCTACACTGTCTACATATTAATTCAGTGTCAGGCCACAGGTTCCAGCACCTGTAATCACCCATCGTATGGGGAAAGTCCTTACCACCGTTTTGACCAGGGCCAACTTGTACGCTTTTAGACAGGCCTAGATTTAGCATGGGCCAGGGATGATTTCCAACAGGCTGCTCGTTTGACACCACCTCATTGTGGAGGCCAAGGGAGTTGTAGGGTGGCTGTGGGCTGCCCTAAGCCACACACCCCCAAGGCCAAGGAGAAGTCCTGCGCACGTTTAATTTGCTGGAATGTGATGGGAGCACACCTGGTTACTTGGAATAATTTGCAGATTTGCTGTAATCACCAGTGTAACTAACATTTTTTGCAAACTCCTCTGCATTTTCTGGGTCTTACACTCAGAAAATGGCTATCACCATCCATCTTCTGAGAGGGAGCAGCGCTTTGATGAGCTGATTGGGCCAGGCATAAAAAGAGCTGTCATGAAAGACAAGCCATCTGCCAAGCTCTTTCTTGGACTTGATGGAGAAGAAGTTTTGAAAAGACACTCCACAAGGGAGAGTTTACACAATGGGTTTTATTTCTTGTTGGAGTACCATGTAAGTTTTAATAAAGTGTTCCTCCTGCAAACAGCTTTCTGGCCAAGGGTGCGAGTGTCTAGCACATATAAAAAAAAAAATCAGTCAGTGAAGTTTTATCACTTCTCCTGGGGTTTTATACTGAAGAGCACTAAAAACCATTTAAGAGGTAACAGCAGCAAAGAAAGAGGTGGTCTATCTTGTTCTGCAGCAGAAAGAGCTGTATGACTCCCTCTGCCTGTGCTTCAGGCTGGACTCTGGTGCCTCTGTCCAAGTTCACCCTGGACCAAAGCTTTCCTTCTGTCCGGCCAATTTCAAACACGGAGGGAGGAGGATGAAATCAGGTAGATCAGCAAAGGACCATTACTAGATGAATAAGGCAGTAGTGGTTCTAATATTTAAATTGTTTTAGCTGGCACGTATTCATCAACTAGATGTGGTGGTCAGCCACCAACTGCTGTGTACTTCCGTGGGGACGCTTCTTGTCCAGGTGCGAATGCAGCTCCCTCTGGGATTGCTAATTTGCAAAAGGTTTTATGTAAAATACATTACAAAATGACACATAGGGATTTTGAGAAAAGTGTATCTATTTTAACCTAACTTTCTTGTCTTATTTTTGTGAGCTCAGAACTCTTTTACATCTTTAGTGTCACAGCATTTTTTTGTGGTTATCCTTTATTCTGGAGGAGTAAACTGATGAAAAGAATCAGACTGAAGTCCCAAAGCTTTCTGTCCTATGCTCAGATCTTTATGAATGCTAAATTACTTCTCAGATGTATCACCTTACTGGTTTAGTTGCTAGGAAATATATTTTCATTTAATTTCTAAGAAGAATAAATAGTTAATGGAGATTAATTGGATGAGACAGAGGCAATTAATTTAAACATCCAAGAATTCAGAGGTCTGTTAGAGCAAGGATGTTGGTTGTAGCTGATAGCGTTTTGTAAGGTTGCAATTAGGATAAGACAAAATAATACAAATTCAAAAAGACATTCTTCTTGGATCAGCAGATATTTTTTTTAATCCATACACAACTGTAGAAAACCTTTTTGATATAACCACTCAGGTGGGATGACTTCCCATCTGTTGTGTGTGTATGCAACTGTCCACAACTACATGCACTCTAATCCTTGAAACATGAATCTCTTTAATCTGTGTCTTTGCTTTGTGGAGTTAACTGGTACATATCATATTGAAAATCAGAGTGTCTCAGTGACAGAAAGAGGGATGAACTCAGTCTCGCTGATGGCAGCTTAGCCTGTGATAGCTGGTACATTTATTGCCCCCAGGTGTCTGTGAACTCTCAGTTCATGGATGTCTGGCTGCTCAGAAATCAGGTCCAAGGCTCCTCAGTTTGGTATTTTAAGAGAAATCATAATTGATTTTGGATGTCTTAGTCCATAAATTTGAATCCTGAGAATTTGTTTCAGAAGAAACTCAGACATCTATGTAAGTGGAGCCAATAATTTTGACAGCCTTTCCAAGCTGAGCTGTACTTGCTTGGCACTCAGAGCTCTCATAAACTGTCCGCAGACACATCCCACAGACCACTGTAATAGGAGACAGATACATAAAGGAAAGAAATACGGATTAGGGCAAAATGCAGAAATTTGAAAGGGGTCAGTGACAGGGAGTGGTGGTGAAGTGCTGCTGGGGTAACCACATGTCTCTGGAGGGCTGAATTTAAATCTTGCTTGGGTTTCATCACAGGCCCTATTAGTCTGTGCCACAAAATAGCTGACAAACACTACCTTGCAAAGATACAGAGTTGGAGTAATAGGAGATTTGTAAAAGTCCTGAGTGCTGGCAAACCTCCAGGGACACCACCTTGACTCCTGCCTGGCATTTGCTAGTACTGGTACAGCAAAGGGCCCACTGCTGTGCCTCTCCCCTCTAACCAAGGAAAGTGAATGGGGACTAGAATTAAATTAGTGTCTTATATGAACCAGTGGAAATTCTGAATCATCCCAAACATAGAACTGGAGAAGGCAGTTTAGCCCTGCAAGCATAGCTCACATTTCAAGATAACGGTCAAGGTCTGGCAGTAGCTTGTTCCTCCAATATTGGACACAGAAGCCCTCAGCTGCTGGGTCTGAAAGGTTTGACAAAGTGTTAATCTGATGTCAAGGAGCAAGGCAGATTCCCCACCCAACTGCATGACTCTGTTGATAGGAATGATTTGCTCTCTGTCACCTTTGAATGCCCATTTTTTACCTTATTTTATGAGTATTTAGTTCTTTTAGTTCTGAGAACATATACATCTGAAAAAGGGGAGGGAAAGTGATGGGGAAGGAAGTCTCTTCAGCAGCTTGCATCTCCCATGCATGGTCAGAAACTACTTGCTGGCCTGCACTGGGAGCTGTCATTTCCCATTTCTGCATTGTGGAAGCAGGAATTGGGGGTTCACGATTCTCTCTGTTGGCCTCAATTTCTGATGGAACTGGTCTGTTCTTAGGCATAGGGAGTTGACTGATGTCTACTGATGAAGTAAGTAAATGAATTTGCAAAACTCAAAAGTATACTTTCATTTCAGCAAGCATCCATACTTCTCTTTTAAAGAAAGGGACGTTTTCTGTTAGGTTTCATGAAGAGTGCAGGAAAGGCAGATAGTCACTGATTTTCTATGCCTACCTTCATACTCAGGTTATTTACTGATAAGTCCCTAAAGATTTGATTGATGTTGGAGATTGCTTCAAATGTCTAAGTGGTTTTGCAGAATTTAGCCCCGGGTGTGGCTGGAAGTCTCAGTGCAGTAGTATGCCCTGAATCATTTCTTAACGATCTCCTTTGCAGGTTAAGTTTGACAGCATACACCAAGAACAAATTTGGCATTCAGCGAATCATAGAATGGTCTAGGTTGTAAGGGATCTTTAAGATCATCGAGTCCAGCCATCACCCTAACACTGCCAACTCCACCACTAAACCATGTCCCTCAGCACCACTTCTATCTATCTTTTAAATACCTCCAGGGATGGCGATTCAACTACTTCCCTGGGGAGCTTGTTGCAATGTTTGATAACCCTTTCTGTGAAGAAATTTTTCCTAATATCCAATCTAAACCTCCCCTGGCACAACTTGAGGCCGTTTCCTCTTTGGCATTACTGATTTCAGCCCTAGCTTAAAACCAGAACTGAAATACTGTGGGAATATAAAAAGTCAGTAAGACTTTTTTCCTCTCTGCTGGGTGAAAAAACTTCTGAGGAAAATTTCTATGAAGAAAAGCTTCTTTATGGTGAGGGAGACAGATCACTGGACCAGGCTGCCCGGGGAGGGTGTGGAGTCCCCTTCTCTGGAGATTTTCAAGACCCGCCTGGATGCAGTCCTGAGTAATGTGCTCTGGGCAATCCTGCTTTGGCAGGGGAGTTGGACTAGATGATCTCTGGAGGTCCCTTCCAACTCTGAAACTCTGTGATTTCATGAAAAGGTGTTGTCTCCCAGTTTGACCATGCACAGCCCAGGAGTCTCCGCTGTGGTCTGAAGTAGGGTTGGAGCAGTTTGGAGGTGCCTGTGTTCTTTGAAAATCCCTCTAAACACCTCAAGCTACACCATGGTAAAATGTGTGGTCAACCTCATACCACTTTCCACAGGTCAACAAAGAAATTGTAAACTTCCAAAATTGCTGAGAAAGGATGGGCTTGCGGCAAAGTTGGTGCACCCTGGTGTGGCAGTTTTAAGTTTTCTCCTAGTTTAACAGGGACTTCATGTAAACCCACATAAAATTGCCTGTGTAATGTACCATTGGTAATTAATTTCTATAAATTTTCTGGGCTTTAGTAGCCCAGATGTAAAATAGGAAATATAGTACTACTTTTCTTTTGGCCTTTGTCTATTTTGCTGATTTAAATTAAAAGCCTTCAGAACTGGGACCATTTTTGCTCTTTATGTGTACTTGGACTCTCATAAAGGGCTTACAGTCTCAGCTGGGATGCAGCAGCATTGCTGCACCACAAATATTTACCATTTATTTACAGTAATTATTCCTTCATGAAGATGCACTGAAACATGGCAAAGACTATTCTGGGAAAGAAAAACTTGCTATCAGTTGTCTGAGTTGTTTGTATTGGCTGGTGTAACAGTGCAAAGTGGAATTATTTTGCGTTACACAGTTGTTCTTGTAACTAAGGAAACCTCAGGGCAGCTACTGACTTGTTAATTTGTTTGATACTTAAATTTTCTGGAAGCAACAAAGAAAATAAGTTTTGGGAAACCAGAAGATCAAACCGAACACATTAATTATTTCTCTGTCTTTTCTTTATAACCGAGATATCCTGCATGTCTCAGCAAATTATTGTTGAAACATCTGAAGTATTAACATAAAAAACTTTAATTGAAAATATATCTCCCGAGAATTTCAGTTCTTCAGCTGTGGGCTCAGACCTCCAAGATTTTCACACATATTGCTGAGGGCTAGTGCAGTGGGACATATAATCTTCTGCAGTGGATGATGCAAGTAATTCCTTTTTATAAAAACTACCCAGTTGTCAGAGTCCCCTCCCCACTGTGCTTGGTAAAGCACCAAAGCAGATACATTCTTGCCCTAAAGAATGTTCTTTTTATTAGCATGAAATATGTGGAGAGAGAGGAAAAAATGCCAAATCTAAGCAGAGTAACGAAGATCATTTTTAAGAGAATCCTCGCAGTTTGGCTCCATTATCTAATCATTTTCAGCTTTTGTTTATTATTTGCTCTTGGATTTTCTTAAAAAAGTGAGGCTTATGAAATTGTACCAGGTTTCCTTCAGTATGCCTGTCTACAATATCTCAAAGATATAATTTTTCCAGAAGTTTCAGGTGAACTGAGGAAGTTTGAGAAGAGCAGAGACCTAGTTTGTGTCCCCTGTAAAGGGAAAGTCAGGAACAAGAGAGAGAACCTCAGCACGTAAGTGTTGGGAAATTTACCATAAAAACATGTCTCGGAAAAAGCTATGCGTGTTTGGGCTGGGTTTTTCAAAAAGGCCCAGTGATACATCTGGACATGGAAATAAAAATGAAAACTTCTATTTTTCAGTTATTAAAAACTCACTGGCATACTTTTTTCACCCTTATTTTATTTGTTTAAGATCATAAAAGGTTTGGATTCAATTTGGAGTGACATTTTAAGGGCTGAGCTCTGAAACTTTCAAGAGAGTTCCAGGAAGTGTTGAAAACTCAACAGTTTCAGACTCCCAAATAGGTGGTGATCTGCTCTGAGAAGTCATTAACATGACCAGATGTCCTCATTCATCTGGAATGTAGGTCCTCATCCTGGCAGCCCAAAGACTTTATTTGAAAAACTGTTTTAAAGCAGATTTCTCCCATTTTCTTCCTCCATTCCTTAGGAGAAGAGCAAGCAATAGGCAGCAGTTCCCAACTGAACATAACTGAAATGATCTTCATCATAAAATTTGCTTCAGGAAATATTTTCACAATGGGACCTTCGATCTCACACAGAGGTCTGTCCCTGGAGGTGTAATCAAGGCTGAAGCCAGGCCCTAGATGTCCTAGTGCTGTTTTTGTCTCTAATTTGTGTACTTCAGATGAATATTTTGCGTATTTGAAAAGACACCAGGAAGAGCAGCCTTCAAATGATGGTTTTTCTAGTGAAGTTCCTCAGGAATCAATACTAGCTGTGCATCAAGCCAAAAGTTTTATCAGCATTCTGGAAATAAACCACAAATAAAATTTAGATGATTTGCAAAGTACTACTGATGAAAGCAGATCAGCCACATTCAGCAATGTGAAGTACATGGTGACTGCTGGAAAGGGTCACTCAAAAAAACCTGTTTTCATCTAGGAAATTCAAAGCTTTATTGTTAGAAATAAGAAATTTACATCATCAGCCACATATAGAAATAGGAGCGGTGAAAACATTGTGGAAACCATAAAACAGCTATTAAGGTACAACACTGTGATGGAGAAGGCTAATGCAATTAACGAACATAGGACAGGGAATGGAAGAATGAGGAGGTGATTTTTGTTTTGCATGTGGCATTATTGAGACTGATATGGGAAGGCTGCATCCTCTGGGCAGTATTCTTAGAGGATGTGCAAAACTAGAAAGCTCCAGAAAGGATCATGAGGAGAGGACAGGGGGCTCCACTCACCAGCTTCAGCAAGGGACATTTTGACTAGTCCTAAGGAAATGGTTTTTTACTCTGGTGCTGGTCAAACACTGGTATGAGCTGCCCAGGGAGGTGGTGGGATATCTGTCCTTGGAGATATTCAAACCTCAGCTGGATACGGCCCTGAGGAGTCTGCTCTCCTTTCAAAGGCCACCCTGTCTCAAGCAGGGGCTGGGAAAGGGACCTTTGGGGTCCTTTCCATTCACAACTCTTCTGTGACGCTATGGTTTGTAGCCTGCAAAAATGTTTCACACTGAGATAAAATTTTTGGACCAAGTATTTAACCAAGTTGTCTTAATGGTCAATTGAGCATATCTTCACTGGGAAAATACCTGATGTCAAGGATGGGATTTGGTGGTATGCAGTTTTAACTTAAGGCACACAAATCTAGATGTCCACAGCAGTGTCTGCGTATAAGCTTGCTATCAGCAGTCATCACCAATGGTAACAGAGAAAGTCTAGAAATGCAGGTCAAACGTAGATGTCTACTTGCAAGTGTTTAAAGTTTGCCAGGGTTAAATTCTACCCTAAAATGCTCCTAAATCTGGTAGAGACTTCCAAAGAGCATTTGTGTGGAAGCTGAAGCCAGTTAAACTGGAAATAAGGAACATATTTTTAACAGGAAGGATGATTACCCTTTGGAGTCAATTCACCATGTCTTATATCCTCAGCTAAAAACAGGGCTGTTTTAGGAAAGAAATAAATCAAACATTAAATCTAACATTCTTGTTTGGTAGCAAGAATCAACACTGGCACATGATCTCAGAGGAGATAGTCTCATGGTTCCCTTTAGTCTGAACTTCTACATATCTAAGAATGAAAATATTACTGCTGTCTCATACAACCAGAAGCATTAGGTGTTTGCAGCCAGCTCCAGCTCCTGAGATGAGCCAGCCTATGCTTAGTCAAACTACATCAATTAGACTCCACTGGAAGAAGATGAACTAAATTAAATGGTCCCCTGACTGCTCTACCTCAATGCAATTTGCCAGCTCTCTTGCAAAAAAGGCTGTGACACATTTATGCTTGGTGGGAAATTTCATTCTGGTAGACAAATTGCTGTATACAGTTATGAATTGTCTGGTTTGCCAATGAACATATATCTTGGATGTGGTGATTTGACAAGTAAAAACATGGAGATTTCTTCCTAAGATAGCACAATTATCTGATCTGGCATTATGACATTAACATCTTTGGTAAGATATTCAAACTTGTGACAGAATGTCCTTGCCTGCCATGTACCCCTAAAACACGAATTGCAAACTCTTTAGAGGAGGGACCATCCTTCTCAGTGTTGGGCCCACTTGCGGAATGGTGATATCATAAATAATAATCATGCCGGGTGCAAATTCATTGACTTCAAATGGCCAGATGGCCTTGACCACATGCTTTTTAGTCCAGTATTCTGACTCTGTCAGCAGCCAAAACCTGGCTTCATGGGAAGGTGTAAATTTTGTAATGTGCCCCACACAGGAAGGCATAAATTCTGTAAGCTTAACTTTTAATTTAATAAGTTAAACTAGTGACAGAGTCTCTTTTTTGTCTCGGTAATTTTGTAGGTGCCTTATGCCCTAGATCATGATAAGTCAGATACTTTTTTTTTAAAATCTAATATAGATATGGGCATTCTCATTACTTTAATACACTTCTAATATTATGTTTTGAAAATCTAATAAATTCTTTTCCTCCTTTACAGCTTCTGCTGACAAATTCCCCAGTTTATTTACGATAAAGTACTTCTTATATCAATACAAATGTGATGCCTTTCAATGACATTAGAATTCCCCTTAATTTTGATTTTGGAGGGATTCCTGCTTTCCCTTCTCTTTTCCCCCCCCTTTTTTTTTTTGCATTGGGTATCTGCCAATATTCTATCAAAGGGTAGGATTTAGGGATCACAGACATGTTCAACAAAGTTCAGGGGTTGATGCTGTGTGACCCAAGAGACAAATCTGATTTAATCCTTCCTGTCTTATGCAGGTATGGATATTTGTAGCACCCAGCTCTTGCAGGACGCTTTTTATCAGCAGACCTTGGAGCACTTTACAAATTATTTTTTTTGTCATCTTCTTTTTTTCTCTTTTATATAAATTGAAATGCAGAGAAGTGAAGTGACAGAGTTTTCTAGGGGCAGACAGAGGATTAAGTGCCCGCACTCCCTTGACACCTCTGCCCCAAGCTGCCCACCTGACTTTTCGGCCTCCTGCCCTCTCTAAGCAATACCATATATATTGCAGCAGCTTTCAGACCAGTCATTACTAACTCATTATTTCTATATTTTTAAATGAGCAGAGCTCAATTGCCCACCGCAAATCAGTACTGGATGCTAAATAATGTCTCTCCAGAAAATGGTTAAGATCCCTGTTGTGTCAAAGGGATAGCTTTCTCTGAACCCAAAAGCTCCATTGGGTGAGCTGGAGAAATCCTGTTGGAAGGCAGGTCGTGGCATCAGTGTCAAAGCTCTGATTTAAAGCATCTGGTAGCTCAAAATTACGGGAAATATCCCCCTTTAATTCCAGCTATGTAAGGGAATGGGATGTTAAAGACACCAGTGAAGGTGAGAAAGGTTAAATTTAAGGGACAGAGCATGAGGTTTGGACTCATGCAAAGCTTGGCTTTCTTTCCAGTTCTGCTTTTAACTGGTGATGTAAATGTGAACCAGCCTTTTAACCTTCCTATAACTGTATTTTCACACTGAAGAAACGTGAACAGTATTCACAAAGTTTTAAGAAGCTCTTTGAAATCCTTCACTTGTAAGGCATCAGAGGTCAATAACCGTGTTTGTTGTTTGATTGTATTTTTCCACATGATCCAATGAACAGTGGGTAATGCAAGGCAGTTAATTCTCATAAATATGTAGCTCATAAATATCTATAGCCAAGTGGTAAAATAAAGATTCAGATTTATTGAAGACCATAGGAGAAATGGAACAGGCTGCTGTTTCCTATTTGGTGCACTTGGTTTAAAAGAAATGCGGTGGTTTAATTTGTGTGTATGAAGTATGCCTGACATTTTCTTTTCATTTTAAACTGTAGGATATAAAAGAATTATGTTTCTCTTTCTGCTGTTTTTTAGAATTCATTTTCCCAATTTTAGATGTGATGAACTAGGAAACACTATTTGCTAGAACCATTTTGTTTATCTGCTTTTATAAAACTATCACAATTCACAGGTTTTGTCTATTATGGAAATGTCGTTAAAGTCTGTGCTTTAAAAAGCAACTGTACTTAAGAAGAAATACAATATAAGAACAAATACAACAACAAAGCACAAAATGGACATGGTAGAAGTGCATTACATACTCTTTGCAGTAATGTGCAATAGAGTTACGGCTTAATTTCCCGAGGATGAGCTGAAGTTCAACATTTTGAATATAACCTATTGCTTTCCATGATTTTTTCACAGTAAAATCTTAAAAAAAGTACCCAGGAGGCTTACCAAAGACTGACTTGAAGACTAGATACCTATAAAATTCCTTTTGCATTGTAGTCAACGAACCAGGACAAGACTCAGAAAAACAAGTCCAAGACCTGTATGCAAAGTGTGTACAAAGTGTGTTTAGCTTCAGTGATTACTGGGACTCTGAACCACTGTCATCCCATTAATTGTTAACTTGGGTAAATACATTTCAGGCTACTTCAAAAATTAAAAAATTAAAATGCTTATAGTGTCCTCTTGGACCTACCCTAAATATTAAAATTCATAGCTGGTGTGTAAGGATGTATAGTGGGATCCTCCGGGATAGTTCAAGTCATGACTGAAGGACTGCCTGGTTTGGCTGTGCACTTCAAGAGCACTTTGAAAATCCCTTGGTTGAAAGCAACATTTGTGTTGTAGAGTGCGTGATGCCACATATGGACAGCCTGTTCCCAGTGCCATCACTGCAAGCTTTGCACTGATTTGGATGAACGTCGGACTGGGATCCTCAATGAGCTCGTATAATACTTTGAGGAAAAATATTTTTGAATCAGTGCTTCATGGGTGTTCTTCTACGTAATATACAAGTGCATTTGATTGTTATTTGCATGAACTTAAAGTAAAAATGAAGGTATTTCAGAATCTGTCTTGTTTTCTCTCCTGGGCCAACTAGAAATCTCTTGCTAGGACTAGGGTAATAGCCTGTACCTCTGTGCCCAGATCTCTGGGACAAATGCCTAATGTATGGAAAGAAACGCTAATATATAGCCCGGGATTTTGTCTTGGAAAGAGGAAATGACTTGCAGTGGTGGAAAAGACTATCATCCCGTTCTGAACCATTTCAACATAAAACTTTCCATACCTGGACTATATAGAAATTTCACATTCCAAACCCGCCTGGACGCGTTCCTGTGTAACCTGCTCTAAGGTGGCCCTGTTCTGGCAGGGGGGTTGGACTAGATGATCTACTAAGGTCCCTTCCAACCCTAGGATTCTATGATTCTATGATTCATATGGAGTAATTTTTACAGCAAGTACGCTGCAAGGAGAATTGTAGATTCATCTCATGGTACCTTATCAAAAGTTGAGAACTCCATAAAAGCATAATTATGTGAAAAAATGACATTTCAATTTATATATACTGGTTGTAAAGACACAGCATATTCTAGCTGGTCCTCTCTGGTTTTAAAATCTGGAGTTTAGCCACTCAAAGAAGCAATTTTGCTTTAGAAACTATATAGCATTCAATTTTTCTTGTTCCATCCAGAATACCTAGGGACCTTCTTCATTTGTGGATGAATCCTCTTGTGTATCCTCTCAACGTAGGCAGTGGGATTGAGCGCTCTCTCAGCAAGTGTGCAGATGACAACACAGCTGAGTGGTGCAGTTGATACTCCAGAATGAAGGGATGCCATTCAGAGGGACCTGGACAGGCTAGAGAAGTAGGCCCATGTGAACCTCATGAGGTTCAACGGGGCCAAGTGTGAGATCCTGCACCTGGGTTGGGCAACCCTCAGTATCAGTACAGGCTGGGGGATGAATGAGTTGAGAGCAGCCCTGACGAGATAAACTGGGGGTTATTGGTGGATAAAAAGCTGGACATGAGCTGACAATGTGTGCTCACAGCCCAGAAAGCCAACTGTTTCCTGGGCTTCAGCAAAAGAACTGTGGCCGGAGGTTGAGGGAGGTGATTCTACCGCTCTGCTCCGCTCTAGTGAGACCCCACCTGGAGTACTATGTCCAGCTCTGGAGCCCTCAGCACAGGAAAGACATGGACCTGCTGGAGCAGGTACAGAGGAGGACAACAAAAATGAGCAGAGGGGTGGAGCACTTTTCCTATGATGACAGGTTGAGAGAGTTGGGGTTGTTCAGCCAGGAGAAGAGAAGGCTCCAAGGAGATTATTGAGGTCATTCAGTACTTAAAGGGGGCCTCTAAGAAAGACTGGGCCAGACCTTTGTTGCAGTAGGACAAGGGGTAATGGTTTTAAACTAAAAAAGGGTAGATTTAGGCTACATATAAGGAAGACATTTTTTACCATGAGGGTGGTGAAACAATGGAACATGTTGCCCAGAGAGGTGGGAGATGCCCCATCCCTGGAAACATTCAAGGTCAGGTTGGACGGGGCTCTGAGCAACCTGATCTAGTGAAAGACATCCCTGCTTATTGCAGGGGGGTTGGACTAGATGACCTTTAAAGGTCCCTTCCAACCCAACACATTCTATGGTTCTGTGATTTTTTACCATTGCTCAGTCTCCAACTACAAGCTTCTTTATAGGAAACTTCCTTGTAATCAGTAACGGAATAGTTAATAATTATTGCATCTTATTTGTTACGTAACTTTTTCCTTTGCTTTCTTTTATTTTGGTATAGCAAATACTGTTCGACTAGGAGATACAATGTGACTGTGAAAAATGATACTTTTTTTTTTTTCCCCATTTCTAATGTTATTAGTATTGATTTACTAATTGTATATTGAATTTGGTCCAGTGAATTTACTACCATGGTGCTTCTTGTTCCTTCTTGTTAGGAAACGTGTTTCTTTTTTAATTCAACAGTTGAAAAAGTATTCTGATTGAGATCAGTAAGTGAAAAAAGAAATTTATGGTACTGAAAAATATTAAAAAACACAAGTATTTGGAACAAAACAATGGAAGAACAGTATGAATATACCACAGAAGCCCAATTTTTAAGCTTTTTAATTGTATCTTAGAATGAAGACTCAGTAATTCTCAGTGTCTAGTAGTGAAATGGTCTCCCTGCTCAGGCAGAACAGCATATATGTGGAATATTTTGCTGGCAGCCCAGTTGGTCTGCCTTAAGTAGCCAGGTTTTTAAATGACTACACAATGTCTCTCTAAATTAAAAAAAATTTTAAAAAGAAAAAAAAATGCCACCATAGCTCAGAGTGTGTCATCTTCACACCCTGAAAATGGCCAGAGCTCACTGTTAGAGGCAAAACCCATGACACCAACAGCTGTGCAGCAGTGAAGTTCTTGCTGGACTGTGCTTTGATGCTTGACATTGTCCTGATGATGTCTTCTCCATAGCATGATTATGGATGCTTCTTTTCCCTTCAACATGTAAACATTTTTATTTTAGTTATGCAACATTTGTATGAGAAAATAAGATCCCTCCTTAGCACTGAGAATTGTTTCAATATTGTATTTCCCTACCATGCAGTTAGATAGTGCTGTGTGTGCAGTGGTCTGATTTCCACCAGCTACTGGGGAAGGTGAAAGAAGAGAAAACATTCAAAACTAAGACATTACAGAATGAATCATAGAATCATAGNACTTTTTATGAAAAATGTGAAGTCTCGGGGGTTTATTCTTTAATTTGAGTAAACATTCACTTTTGCAATAGTATGGTGAACATGGAATAAATCCGTATTCTTATTAAAAGAAAACCTAATTCCAGGGTGAAATTGAAGCACACACGTTGACAAGGAGACTGTTTGAGTCTGATCTTTTTAGAGTGAGGAGAGAAATACATGCTGGCTTCAATAGGCACTATGTGGGGCTTTAAATATTTATGACATTGAATTCCAACCTTGATTTGTTTGCCATCCTTAATGTGGAACACTCCCAAGGATTTTTAGATATATGCTGTTATTTTTAATGTCTGCCCATTTTTTCTGAGGAATATTTTCAACCACTCACAATTTCCCTATTCAATTTGCTTTAATTCATAATCTATCTTGGAGGAATATTAAAGGAAATAGACAGGGATTAGGGTTTCACTGTGGGCTCCAAAAACCCAAAAGATGGTTCTTTTGTTCAGGACTTGCAGCCTAAGTAAGAAGGCCTGAAAGTATGTGGCAGTGATCTATGGGATTTCTGTGGTTTTGGGTTCTAAGCCCATAAGAATCACACATTTAATTACTACTGAATACTAGCATTAGCCTTGTTACATTCTGGAAGAAAATGAGTTTCCCTTCTCATCTGTCGGAGATGTAAATGACCTGCCTGAACAATTCTTGGTTGCATTCTGCACCACCGGATTACCCAGAGAAGAAACTATTCTACAAGTCACTTTCATGTCAAGTGATTTTCTGATTTCTTCTCAAACATCAAAACACCAGGTTTTGATCCAGATCCCAGACCAGAATTGGGGTCTTAAATTTACTCACTATCCACCCTGGGTGTCAACATTCCCTGAGGGCCTTGAAATGATGATTGCTCACCAGCTCTTTTAGATAAATTGGTTATGACTCTCATGCTCTCAAGAGAGTAGATCTTTATACTGCCCAGATGTGGTTTGTCTTCTTGTCCATGCTGACGACTGTTGGTTTTCCCAGTAGCTTCAGGAGATACAAACCAAAAGTCTCATCATAATAAGGCATGGGTGCACCTGTATGAAGTACAAGATTTTTAGAAATTGCAGACCAAATTTCAAGGGTGCTCAACATGATGAGACTGAATGAAATCCAAGAGCATCACAGAAATGGTAACAAAAGTGATAACAGGAAGCTGTTTCAACTAATACTGTGATTTCTGGTATGGAGAGATGCTCTGTTTTTCTCATCTCTGTCATCTTTCAGAATAGCTAATCAGGAGATGGAAGAAGGATGTACACGCAGCCTAGTTTCAAATGTTTAGCTCTCTAATATCCTTGTCCCAGTGATACTGAGCTTTTTTCTGCTTTCTGTACAGCATTTTTTCCAGCGCAAATCATAAAGCAGTAGCAATTAGGCTTCACTATTGAATTTTCCCTTCTCCCACTCTTGGGCACAAGCACAGAGTACGCAAAACAGAGAATGAAAAGCAGGAATTGTCTTGCTACTAATGGAGCAGGCAGGTGGTAACCCCACTTCCAGTTCCTAATGTTTATGGGTGATGGAGAAAGGCTGTAATCACGCAAGTCAGAATAAAGTGCCTTTGCACAAACCAGTCTCTGAATGAGGCAAAACGATGGTTGCCTGGCAATCTTTTTAAGCTTCTGATACTGATAATTTGCTATGTGTTTTTCACACAGCACCATTCTTCGATAATTGCTGTAACTGGTGCCATGGAAAGAAATCTTTAAATTGTATGTATTAGATGGTTTTGCAGATGAGATTGCCTGCCAGCAATCTTCTTATTGTCCTGTGACGATTCTAAGTGATTGTTCAGACCGTGAACATGATCTGGAAGCCTGAGAGTTATTGGATCAGAGTTCTGATTTTGGCAACAGCAAAACATATTGCAAAACATTATGTGAATGGCAAAAATCCACTGTGTTCCCATATCAGTGGCTATTCAGTGGAGAAATGACAAGAAATGATGCTTACCTCAAGCTGATGCTGTTAGACTGTATTAGACTGTATTATAAAGGATGGTAAAAGTTCCTGCAGTCAAGCTGTGAGGATACACAGATGGTTATCTGGACAATTTAGTTTTCCTACAGAAGATACGGAGAGCCTTGCTTTAGTAATAATTTTCACCTGAGCCGTTGTTTATTTGAATTTCCTCACCTGCCAAATACTGCTGTGTCTGACACACATACTTTTAAAACAAAGTTAATTTTTCACATTTTTTCTCTTGCCATGTGCTTCCATCTCATTTTCCTTGCTATTTGATAATACAGATCTCACCTTCTCATCTCCCCTTTTTTCTTTTCTCGGGTCTCTGGTTTTTTTCCTTGTCTTTCCCTCCTTTATATTGTTTTATTTCTATTTTCCTTCACAGGATTTTGTCCTCTCTTCCTTTCTTGTCTTTCACCTTCCCTCTTTCTTCTTTTTACCACTATCTTCTCTCCCTCTTCTTCCTTTCTACACAGTATGTTAATAAAACATTTGACCGTTTAAATATTTTCTGTCTTTGCTCTTCAGGCTTCTGAATTATTGCTGTAGTTCTACCAAAACTTAATTACCACATCAAAGAGGAGCTGTCCTCATTTAGGCAGGATTTCAGCCTTTCCAGATTTTTTTAACGTCTGACCTAATTAGAAGGCCCATTTAAAATGATACTTTATAGCAGCAGGAGGAAATCATACAAGTTTTTGCCAGGATATTGAACATGTCTTACACAGAATTTGAGAAATATGAAAACGTCAGAAACTTTATTGAAAACATGTCTTTTATAAAAGACTTATGAGTTGTAGGTGTTGGAATAATAGTGATGGTTAGATATAATAACATCCCGCTTTTATGGAAATAACACATACTTTCTCTAATGGGTAAAACCGATTATTTTATTGTAATAAGCAACAAACATGTGTCAAGACCTGCAATCACAGCGCTTTTTGATAGCAAGTCTTATTTTATGATATATTTGCAACAAACCCACTTTTTTCCAACACACAGTTTTTATGGCCTCCTTGTTCCTAATGAGGCAAATTCGCTTTCTGCAGAGTCCACACAAGAACTGTATATAATAAACTGGTGAGTGCTATGATTTGCCTTCTATAAGTTGTTACATTCTCCAGCTATTAAGTCTGTATGTAAGCTTGTGCTATAACCGCTCGTTATTTTACCACTGAGTCTAAGCAGTGTGACCAGTTAACAATCAGTACTTCAGGTCCCTTCCAGCCCCATTTCTGAGATGGCGAGCCTGCAGTTATTAAATCTTTGTTAAAATGAAGATTGGCAGTAAAGTGAAACATTTTGACAATCACTCCTCTTAATCAGCAGTATAATTCACTTTGGAAAATGGCAAATCCAAAACCGCATGGGACTTGTAATCAAGACTACACATCCTTCTGCACAGGGATACTCAGGCTGACAGTCATTGCTTGTTTAGCACAAAGAAAAATTTCTTATTCTGCAGGATGTGTGTTGTGTAAGAAATCAGCACGTTGGGGTCTCCCTGACCTTAAAAACTACAGGCAGCAAATTCTGGTGGCTTAATTCTCTTGACTTGGATGGAGTTAGATGAGCAGAGAATTTATTACTGCATCCAGCTTCCTTAATGCCTAGGAACATGCGGATGCCTCAAAGGCATGTCTTAAAACTCCACAGCATATCTTTAGTGGATAAATAAGGCAGGCTGCTGTGAGATTAAGGTACCTTACCTGTTCCCTTCTTCTGCGGCTGAGCTCCACAGGGCAGTAAGTATCCTGCGTTGTGCATTTGCAAATCTCTGAGACAATGGCTTATAAAGCTGATATTTTTCAGACCTTTTTTAGTCTCTGCCTAGGATTCATTTGATGCTGCTATGAGAAAAAGGTAAAAAGAAATTTTATTATTTTTTTTTTTTTAGTGAATGGTTCCATAGCTGGAATGACTGGGAGCCAAAGGTTGAATGTGAGAGAAGATTAGAACCAACTGAATAATGTTGTAACTCTGCAAACACTAACTTGGAGTAGGCTACAGGAGGATATGTTGTCCGCTACACTTTCTACCCGTACAATAACTGTTTAATAAAGAATGCCCTAAGAAGGTCATATTCAGAAGAAAGGCAGCCTGTGCTGTGTGTGGGCTCATAGCTAATTTAGCTGCAGAGTAAATACACCCTTTGGAGGGAGATGATGAAGTTACAAAGCACATTACTTTCACTGGTCACGGTAGGATCCCTGCATCTTCCAATGTGCCAGATCAATAAATCAGAGATTGAATAAGCCTCATTGAATATGTTTCTTGGCTCTGGTTCATTTTCTCATGAAGTCCTCAGGCATCTGTTTACTGCCTCCAACTCAAGGGGGAGCAGAGCGCTAACATGAAACAGAGCAATTTTATGCCAAATAGCCCGAAGGACAATGGCTCTGGATTATGTACGGTATTCACAAGCAGAATACTGATTTCTTGAATGGTAAAACCTGACAGAAATGGGCCTTCGTTTGACTGGACCCTGCAGGTATAACAGTAATTTAAGTGTTCGATAATGCATTTCAAGATGCCATTTAAAGTCTTGTGGAACTTACCATATAAATTTGGTTCTGTTCTGTGCTCCCTAGTTCTCTCACCATGTGATAGCTGATGTAGTATGTTTTCTGACTAAGGAAACCACACCAGAAATGGCTGTTTCTAGGTGGTCTTATGTTTTGTCTGCGCTCACTGAGCTTGTTTCACATCTTTCAGGATGAGAAGCAGTTAAGTTCTGATTGTTAAAACAAAGCAACCACTGCTGACTGGAGGCTGTAGCTGTCTGTCCTGAGGTTAGAAGATTTTTTTCTTATTTTGGCATATAAAATATCGTAATTTCCTCTTTTTATGGATCTTTAGCACAAATGAGTGATACGTGAACAATATATTCCCATGTGAATAGCAACTTGATATATTCCCTTGACTTTCTGAGCATCACACATGGCAGCAGGAGAACTAACAGAAAAGAACATAGACAGCAAAGATCCCATAAATTCTTTAAAAACACCCTCCTCTTGTACTATATAAGATGTGTATCAATAAAGGCTATCCCTTTGCTGGATAGTAGAGTGCCAGATTGTTCAAGAAATGTAGAACACAGTGAAATATCATTCATTAAAAACCATTAAAATAAATAGGGGTTTTGGTATAATTTTGTGCAGTAGCAAATTAGCTGTCGGAAGCAACTTATGCAAGAAATGATACTGCATATTATGGGATCCATTAAAGTAAATGGTGCTACTATTCCATTAATTTAAATAAGAAATTAGGATTGTGATAAACCATTAAGAGACATTGCTTGCAGCAAACACACAGGGACACTTCTTTTAGAAACGAAGGATCTTGGACTCTTCCAAGCAAAATACCATGTGGGAGACTGATGGTCATGTACTGAGTACCCTCATTTTCCATTGTCTCACAATCAGCTGGAGGTGCTCAGCATCCCTCAGTGGAACATTAAGTGGCTGCAAAAATGAGATCTTTTGATCCAGAGATATGTTTGGGACATAAGTGTTTTCAGAGATGAGTCAAGCTGTTCGTGGAGGTTTCCAGGACTGAGCAATTTTTGGTAGTGTGATAATCCTAGTTGCAGGGGCATCATGTTCACTCTTTGGATTTTAACAAGTGTCAATTGAGCAAAGTGGTTTGTGACTTTCCCAGAAGAGCTCACTTTGAAAGTTACTGTCTTAAAGTATAGCCTGTCTCACTGGGTGGTAAACTTATTAGCCAGAAAAAAAAAATTAGACCTTTCAGTGTTGTGCGCATAGACTTTGAGAACAGATGGTGGATATAACACCTCAACAGACATAGTTCCAAGGCAGACAGGGCAGAATTTGTCACTTTTGCTGATTAAATCTTGACTTTCTCCATAGTAAATATGAGACAATGCAATAGCATTTAAATATGCAATTCAATGCATTTTGCAATAGTATTTCTACAATTTCTTGACTATTTGTAACACACCCATACACTGGAACTATACTGTGCAACTATGTGAGAAAAATTTAATTGCTTTCATATATGTATTTTTTTTTTTTACTGTTTGAACAGGAAAACAGATTGCTTAGAGAGCAACTGGAATCTGCCTCCCTGGAAGTATTCAAAACTCAAGTGGGCAAGGCACTGTGCAACCTGCTCCCACTTTGAAGCCTTGAGTAGTGGGTTCAAAGGTCTCTTCCAACAGAAATATTGTATGATGCTACTCATACAATATTTCCTAGTTATAGATAATTATACAGTTCTATTATAATCTAAAGGACATATGAAAAGATACAATGGATTGTGTTGCACAAAAGGTGTTTGAAGTCAGTAGGAAAAACAGAAGAATCGTGGTCAGAACTCATTATTTACTTACCCAGTGATCCTTACTATATTCCTCAACTCCTCTTACAAACTCAGTTCCAGTCAGGCCGCACTAACTTTCACAGAATAAACTTCTTAAGGTGCAAAAAATAGAGCAATTCAGTCCAAAAAAATTCCTCTCAACCACATCTCAGCTGCAGATGGAACTTTTTCCTATTTGTGGCTTAAACATGGCAAGAAACTCTTTGTTTTGCCACATTTAGGGATATTTTTTCAGTGAGGCTTGTTTATCACATGAATTTCCAGCAGAATAGAATCAGGTTGAAACGTCCCCTAGACCTCAGGTATGAAGAGGTTCTCCTACTGTGCCATGTCCCACAGATATGTGCTCTGTGTGTTTGCACTAATTGGAAGGATCTGCTCTATTTGCATCCCCTTCATGAGATCAGGGAGGCAAGACCACAGAAACATCAGATGATTAGGAATGCCTTTGGATTTGAAATTCTTGTATCTCTCAAATATGATACCAATAGTATTAGTGCTGCTTCTACACCTGGCAGGTATTTGGTGCTGAATGTAGCCAAGAAGATACTGCACAATGCACAGAGAAGTTTGCACTCTAAATGTCTTTAGAACCATCAGGATACTTCTATGTTAGTGACATAAATCTGTTTTTCTGGACTGTTGAGGAAGAAACAGAAAGTAGGAATGGTGTGTGAGAAAAGTAATGAAAACCCTTCTACCACTTCTCAAACCACCTATTTTGTTTTAGACTGCCAAAACACTGTTTTGCCATTATTTTCCTCCATTGCTTTGGGGAACAGAAAAACAACTTTTTAATGCCAACTGTAGTTTTCATTGACTCTGTTGCAAGTTGAGAAAAACTCTACCAAGTTATTCTTTCTAGTAATTCTCTTTAATGGAGCAGAGCTGGAAAACACCCTTTTATCAAGTGGGTCGGTAAGTCAAACAGTTGCAACAGAAGATGTAGAAATTTGTACACTTTCACCATTACTAATGGGAGACTCCAGAGCTCTCCTATGTATTTCCTTACCTCCAGTAGAAATAAAGATGTGAAGTATGATGTTACACCTCCTCAAGGTCACTAGAAGCCACGGGCTTCACAGTGTTGCCAGTTCAGGCTTATAATAGTGAAACTTGTGCCCACTTTACACCTAGGAGAATTCATATTCTCTCTGGGTTAGGATATAGTTAAAATTGCAAATATGAGACTTTTTTAGTGCTCTCTTTTTGCTGTTTCTCAAAATATTTCTCTTAATCACTTGCTTCATGCCGATTGTGACTATATTTAGTACATTTTATTCCACATGGAAGGGAATTTATGGTTCCCACAGCTCTACAACAGATGGCCAAAGTTTGCCAAAATGCTGGCAAATGCATTAGTTACACTGGAATCAAAGTTATCTGCAGACACTACATCTTTGCTATTATTTGTCACAGCCGTGGTGGTTTTTATGCTTTGATGCATTAGGGAAAAAAGCAAAACTGAAAAACATAATGAAAAACTCTTTAAAAATGCACAGATGCCATTTTAATCTCCAGTAAGTTTCCCCATTGTATGTCCAAACAAAACTAAAAGAGTTTACAGGAAATGTTGCTTGCAGTGGCTTAGCTATTGAAATTAATGGGACTGTAATACCATTCAGCTGCTTGAAAATGGAATTTATCTTATCATACTCTTTGGGTGTAAAGAAATGTATTAGGCAGAGTATGTCTTGCAAAAAGCTTCCATTGTAATGAATGTGGTATTCATTATTTTCCTTAGACAAGTTTATTTTAGAAAAAGAAAATGAATACAAATGGGTTATTGAAAGTCATTTGTGAATTCACTCAATATTTTGAAAGGATAAGAAAAATGTCATGGCCATTGCCAGATAAAATGGATATCTTTAATATTACAGAAAGATGGTTATGCAACACAGGCTGATCTCTTTCCTGTCCCTTACTACAGTCTGGCAAGTTGCTGAGGACCCGCACTGTGGCTTTCTAACTCAGCCATGGAGTGCAGCTCCCTTCTTCAGAAGTGCACTAATAGAAGATCCATCTCCATTTCAGGTTTGGTCAGCACGGCACAGCTTTAATTTTCACACACTTGCCTTTCATACAGGCAGGTAAGGAAGGGAGGGGATGGGAGATGTGTCTGTCACCTTGATTTGAGCTTTGGTAGGTGGGAAGGGAGAATACCTCATGGGCTGAAGGACGGCAGTTAGCTAGTTGCTTCCTGGGAGAAGATGGGAGACGGACCCCTTCCTGAGCCTTCTGCTCACACACTTGCTCTGTATAAAACCATAGAATCATAGAATGTGTTGGGTTGGAAGGGACCTTTAAAGGCCATCTAGTCCAATCCCCCTGCAGTCAGCAGGGACATCTTCAACTAGATCAGGTTGCTCAGAGCCTCATCAATGTCTCCAGGGATGGGGCCTCCACCACCTCTCTGGGCAATCTGTGTCAGTGTCTCGCCACCATCACTGTAAAGAACTTCTTCCTAATGCCTACNGCTTCCTGTCCCACATGTATGTACAGCATAAAGCTGAAAAAATGTGAGAGGAGGAGGGGCGGAAATAAGAGGAGTGAGGAAAAGGTGGGGTAGTCAGAAAGTGGCAAAAGCCAATTTTCTGTAGGCAATTCATCCGATTAATGTTTTTGTGTGATTCTGTGGGAGTAAATGCAGACTTGGGTCTCATTCATTTAATATAAAGAATGCAAATATGGTCCCTGACTGTTAGAGTTTCTTGACATGAGCCCTGCTTTGTGGCACTGGGGGTGAAAAGCTGACTTTCAGCATAAACCTCTCTAGCAATTCTCAGCTGTGTGCAGCCTTGAGAGGTGCAATGACGGAACTGCTTAAATAAACTGATTTCCTGGTTCAGGGCCATAAAGGTGGAGAAGAATCACTAGTTTATATCAGTCAGAACCATACCACCACCTTTCATTCTTTTGTCACTGAACAGAATGGGTCATGTGTAACAAAATCTAAGCAATGAGGCCATCAATTCACAGCAGCGAAGATGCAAGCCTTTGTAATGCTCCAGTGGCTTACTCTAATGAAAAAAACCCCACCCCACTTTCAAAGCCCCCCAGCATTTAAAAGCATCTCCCTCACCCTTCCCCTCCCAGAAGAACAGCTCCAGTGCAATGCTACTGCATATCCCCGGTAGGCTGCTCTCTCCTTGTAAGAGGTGTCCCAGAGGAAATAACAGGCACCCACAGCTGCTGAAGCAAGATTTGGAACTCACATATCCTTCCTTTTAAGTGTGTATTTTATTTACTGAGTCAAAGGATGGTAGCTGGATGGTAGCTAGGTATCTGGAAGATGGAGCACCTACTTAGCAGTAGCTAACTGCTTTGGCAAATGGAAATCTGTTTCATCAAAGTAAGATGTCTCAACATCTGCCTCGTCTTTTCCCCTGAAAATTCAATAAAAAGCTGTTTAGAAACTGCTCAGTATTTTTGGTTAAAAAACTTCTTAGATACTGGCCTCTAGGCTTATCTTCCTTTAATCCATACCACTTCTAATGTTCTTAAGATATCCAAACAGCTCTATTTATGGGTCCCTTACATTTGCTAGAGGGCCTCTTTTTATTTACACCCTTCCTATGTATTTTGACTTCATTTTGAGTGATGGTACACAGTAGAAGTTTGAAGTGGCATGTTCAAAATGTTACAACAGTAGGAACAGGCAAAATGAGGTTCTGGTGAATGGTGTGCTATTATCAGACTTCAACTTCCCAGAACCCCACTGTGACTTCTATAGCATCACAGAATCATCATCACATCCAACTTGCCATAGGCAGGGACATCTTCCAATAGATCAGGTTGCTCAAAGCCCTGTCAAACCTGACCTTGAACACTTTCAGGAATGGGGCATCCACAGCTCCTCTGGGCAACCTGTTCCAGTGTTTCACCACCCTTGCGGTAAAGAACTTCTTCCTTATATCCGATGTGAATCTGCCCTCTTTCAGTTTAAAACCATCATCCCTTGTCCTGTCACTACAGTGCCTTGTAAAATGTTTTTCTCCATCTTTCTTATAAGCCTCCTTTATATATTGAAAGGCTGCAATAAGGTCCTGGCAGTGCCTTCTCTGCTCCAGGCTGAACAACCCAAACTCAGTTTTTCTTCACAGAAGACGTGTTCCAGTCCTCTTACGCTTTACATGTCCCTCCTCTGGACTTCTTCTAACAGGTCCATGTCTGGTATTACTACACGCTACTCACCTCAGAGGTTGCTCTGATTCTTCCTCCTCTATATCCTCCTTTGAAAACAACTGTCTCCAGGTCTATTATCATCTCCCCCAAGCCTTTCCTCCTCTGCAAGATACAGAGCTCAGCACATCCAGCTTAGTACTGCTTTCACAGTGCTGCAGCCACAGGGGAACTGGGCTGCCAAGGGGCTCACAGCCCCCATTGCCATCAATGGCCACGATGCATACCCTCCGGGTCTTGTGATGTGGTGGTAGCGGTATGGCTGTTCAGTCCCATACCTCCTTTCCCCCTAGGAATTAGGGTACTGAATCTGTGCTGCTGCTGCTTAAACGATGGAATTCAAGAGCAGCAATGGCTCAGCAGCAGTGCCAGGATCCCCCCTATAAAGATGCTCTCCTGTTCAGCCTAGTCTCTTAAATGTTAACGAAAAGCTCTACAACAATTACTATGCACGCTGAGAGATGGGAATGACATTTGATCTGTTTGTGCATGAACAGAATTGAAGTCAGGACATGAACCATGTAGGTGATAGGGCCAAAGAGACGGTCCTGCTATTTTTATCTAAGTAACAGTAACTGCGGGACTTCTAAACTACAGTTCACCTTGTAGAAAAATAAACTAGTTTAGATTTCACAATTGCCAGTGATGGAGAACCCAGCACAAACAGGTTTTTAACTGATAAAAATTCTGTTATTTATTAGGTGAACTTGTCTAGATTCAGCTTCCAGCGCCAGTAAGCCTTTTCTTTGCAAGATTCCCTCTGCTGCATTGCTGTTGTCTGTGCTGTTAGACTGTGATCCAACTGCCTTATAACCAAATACAGCAGAGAGCTCCCACCATCTGGGAAGTTTTCTGTACACTGTGTTGGAGCTCAACCCACTGGACTTTTACCTCCTTAGATGTTCTCAGGTCTCGTGATGCTGTAACATGACCTGTTATTATCACCTGCAGCAGCTATCACCTGCTAGCTGGGCACACTTATTCAGATTGTGGGTTTTTTTCTGTGAAGTACACTCCATCAGCTCAGCCTGCTGGTGAGTGTCAGATCCCCAGCAGTTTAGGCACAGTGTTTCCCCTACTTTCTCCTACTTTTCTCCCTACTTTTTCTCCCCTACTTTCGCTAGCAAGCAAACTGTAATGACTGCCTACCTTCAAATAAGGGCAGCAGACAGTCAGCATAGTCTTTGCACAGAATTCTTAAATAAATTACTCTTTACTTAGATGTTGGAGGCAATATACTGATCAAAACAAAGACTTCTCCTCTTTACCTTCATGTGCCTTTCTGAGCCCGGCCGTTCAAAACTGGAAGAAAAATAGAAACCAAGTCACATTTGGAGGTAGTGCAACAACCCTTACAGCCAGAGGAGAAGCAGTGACTAGCATATATCTTGTTCTGCAGCAGGTCTGCCCAGCAACTGACACTCTAATCAATGAGATAATTGAGCGGAGACCACATTTTTCATTTTGCAGATGATATCAAGCTTGGAGGGACTGCAAGGCTACCAGTGAACTGGCTCGGGCTTCGGAGTGATGCTGACAAATGTGTGAAAACCATCTGACCTTTCCCATCTCTGCCAATTCAGTTCGTCAGAGGCTGGTACATCAGACTGGGAACAAATGCAGGAAGGGAGATGACTGATTTGGCAGCAGCTCCGCAGAAAGCGCGCTGAGAATCACAGGGGATGAGAAGAAGAACATGAATCAGCATCTAGCAAAAAAGGCAAACATCATACCGAGACATATAAATAGGAGTCTTAAATATAGGCCAGCTGAAATAGTTACCCTGCTCCACTTGGCACTTAAGAGGGATGGTATAAAGCAGTTCCTGACTTTGTAATAAAGAAAAGACTCAAGGAATAATTTTTTATTTTTTTCAAATGAAGGGGGAAAACTGAAAGGATAATACAAAAAATAGAATCAAGCTGAATCAAAGGAATTCAATGCATTAGCTCTTGATGCGTGTCCTAGTGATAAGTATAGTGAGCACCAGTAGGTAGTGCTGGCTGGGAGGTGGTGTTGTCCCTATTACTGGATATTTTAAAAAATAGGTTAAACAAACTAATGTTAGGAATCGAGCTTGTAGAAAAGGTGATCCTACCTTTTGCCAGGAGATGGACTTCAGGGTGTACACAAGACTTCAAGAGCCTTCCCAGTTCTACCTCAACCTTTTTCCGACTTGACACCGGATCATAAAATCATAGAATCATTTAGGTTGGAAAAAACTTTTCAGATCATCAAGTCCAACCATTAACATAGAACTGCCAAGTCCAGCACTACATCTACACGTCTTTTAAATATCTCCAGGGATGGTGACTTAACAGCTTCCCTGGGCAGCCTGTTCCAGTGCTTGACAATCCTTTCGGTGAAGAATTTTTTCCTAATATCCAAACTAAATGACATGATATGATGCTGAGAAATGAGACATGTGGCTGGGAAACAACAGCGGAGACCTGGGTTGTTGAAAGAACAGGAACAGGGTCAGCACCTCTGTACCGGCCAGAAGATGACAAGGAGATGTGGAAAATGTGGAAATGATTGCACATCCATGCCACATTGTATCCCTATTTTCTTATAAATAAGAAAAATAATAATATGCCAGATTGAAAATAAATTGCATGACATATATTGTTTTTTCTACTGCATCAGTAGTGCTGTAAAAGATAGACATATGCTAATACCAAGATATTTTCTTCTGGATGCTAATACCAAGATATTTTCTTCTGGGGCTTGACCTTAAATAGCTTTAGGAGAACAACAACAGATTGGCAAAATTTAGCAAGTCTCCAAATGCCACTTGCATTTCATAGTGTGCAGAAAACAGTCTAACTCTTTCAAAACCTCAATGTTTTCATATGCAGATTCATTTTTGTGCAAGGCCAGCAAGAAAATCACAAGCTCTTTTTATCTAGCTTGAGTGAAAGAAAAATGAATTTGACAGCTGGCCTTAAACACTTTCTCCTTGATGATTCAAAGAAAATGGAATCCATCTAAAGCTGTTGATTAATTCTTCAAATACAGATGGAGAGCAATACCTTGAAAATCTACCCCTTACAAATATAATAAATGAATGCATGGGAGGGGGAGGGCTTTCTTCTACAAGGTTTTCAAACAGCTCTTTTCAAGGGATATAATACCTATTTGTATTACAGGCTGACTTTATCTCTACAGTTCATGAAATGTAAGAGAGAAGCTTTATAGATTCTCGTAAAGGCGATATGTACTACACAGGCAGAGTCTAGACTTTGAGGAGTTACCGTGGATCCAAGCTAAACAATCTTTCCTTTTCATGCAGTCCAAATAATTATTGGAGGCAAGAGGCTAGACAGCGGTGCAGGTAAAATATCTTCTAAAATATATTTTAGTAGAATTTTGAAAAAATAACAATAACCATGGATTACAAGGCACATTTGTAGAAAGTACCAGAATATTTCATCAAATAATTCAAATGTTTTTCAACATATTGGATGCTAATTAATCATTATATTATCTCTTTAGGTCTAGTTCCAGCACACAAGAATTTTTTATTATTGTTATCAATAGTATGGATTATAGAGTTAACCAAACAAAAAGTTTAAGAATTCCTCTAAATTCTTGCAACTGTATTAGAGTTTTCCACTGAAATGGAAGTTATGTGGAAGCAAAACTGAGCTCTTTATCATGACTGAACTAAAATCTGCCCCTACTTTAAAAATATTACAATAGATTCGGTGAAATGTAGTATGAGTTTCTGTGTTTATATGTACCTTTAAGGGAGAGGACAGTAATAAGAATTTTATTGAACACCCATATGTACATATTCAGTATGCTATAAAATATCTGATTAAATCTAATTAAAGGAGAACCCTACAATTAAAAAACCCTCTTTTACTTCTTTTGAAACTGGGACATTTTCATTAAAATGAATGCAGTAGAAACGTACAATTTGCAGGAACTAATTTATCTTCACTTTTTTATTTCTTGCAAAAATCATAGGAGGCTTTTAAAAGTCATTTCCTCCACAGAAAATAGGAAATAAAATACAGTAACTTTTATTGCATCTGGAGAATATAGTTTCCCCGACTGTGCCATTCAGTGGTAGTTACATGACTCTTCTAGACAAGCTGACATAAAAAAACCCAACAATTTTTGAAGGATGAAAAGAGAAATTTCAGGAATATATTTCTCAGGATGTCCACACTGAAGACTGCAGTACAAAAAACCAATCTTTTTTTGAGCCATCATTTCTAATATCATGCAAGTAAAACATATTAGCAAAGGAAAGAAGCAAGTCAAATATATTCTTACAAGGCAGGGCACACTGTGCATGCAAATGAGATCACAAATAAGCCCAGCTCTTCCCATTCAGTGAAATATTGCTTTGGAACTTTTTCAGAATATAAAGCATAGAGAAACATATATAGCATTTGGTTGCCCTCCAAGCAGAGGAAACCTTATTTTCCTTTGAAAATAGGGACTTTAATCAGCAGTGATTAACTGCCAGATAGAAATGAGTATGATACCTGCGTTCCACTAATTGAAACAGTTCATATATGCTTAGACTACTGTTGCAGTCATTGTCCGATAGAGGACCAGAAGTGTGTCAGAGGAAGCTGCTGCTGGACACCTCTCTCTGGTAGATGCACCCCCTCCTCAGGGTTTCTTTGTGCTGGAGAAGAACTGTCTCCAATGCCATTACACTGAGCAGGACATTGAGGGCCACCTGTACAGGACCTGTGGGTGAGCTGAGCTCGAGGTTTGGTTCTAGTTCATCCCATCTAGCAAACGATACTGCAGATGAAATCCTGATTGGAGCTGGCCAGCCACCTAAAAGGCAGCCTGCACCCTGCAGATGGAAGTTACGGCAAAGCACAAGTGGTTTTGAAAAACACCACCAGCTCCCTGTGCTCCAGCTTCAGTAGCTAAAAACCAACTGGCTTCACCTAATACGATCTCCTGACACTCTTACTGTCATTAGCTGATGAGTTTACATGGGTGATGAAGACCCTGGGGTGAAGTACATCCTGAGCCAAGGCTCAGGACAAGATTTGTGTATCACTTAATTCCTTCTTTTACATAGTATACACGTGAGAATTAAAGAATCCATAATCTGCGTTTTACCTAGGTGGAGGGGTGCATTTCATTCAGTCAAAATTCAGAAAGAAAATGCACCAGTTAAAAAATAATGAAATAACTGATGTCTGTTTGATGAAAGGGGATGATAAACAATAAAAAAATATTATTCTTTACACTGAGTCTAAGAGGCTTAGTATAAAGAATAAATACAAATACATTTATAAGAGGCTAGGTAATGATTAATGAATATTTTGAACATGTTATATGGCTACAGAAGCTCAGTATATTGTATTCTGGAAGGCAGCAAACAATATTTTCAAAGCAACCTATCAGGCCCCATGGTGAGTGATTGACTCTAAAGTAATAATTTTAATCTACTTAAAGCCATTTATAATTGGATTTTTAATATAAAATACAACCAGAAAAAAAGTTTAACCAGATTGTCTATGACTACATCTAGTTGCTGTGGTTTAGGCCAGATTGGCCAATGGTACAAAAAATACAGTATGCCTGAGAACAACTTTCTTGTGTATGAAAATGAAAGCTGGATAGGAAGTATTTGAAAAGTGTTCTTGCTTTGCTTCAGAATGAACCCTGGACCTTCTACCTTAATCAGACAGAAGCCAAGCAGACAAAAGAATTTTAAGTATTGCGGTAGGGAAGGACTTTCAGCTAGCATCTGTATGAAGACATTAATGTGCAGGTCAGGTGTTCCCTCAATACAAGGTACAAAAATCACATCTGTCATTAGTTTGTAAAGGGGAATGAAGCATAAACTTGAGCAAATGTTCATTTATGGCAACACAATTACAAAAGATATTTTTGCAGCACTGAAGGAAAGCATGGGTGACCCTTCTCCACCAGGTATGAGACTTCATTTTTTGTAATACACTCTTCTTGACAAATTTTATATTTAATTTCTGACTGGCTATATGTATTTTTCAAGGGGGGGTGGTTACACTGTAATTGGATATATGATAATCCAAAAAGTGTGACTTACAGCTTGTTATATCCTTTGCGTACGGCACACTGATACTTAGATTACGTTATCTATTCTTGTGCCTGGTCATATGAGATAACACAGTTGTTAAGCAAGTCACATTTATTATCTTGTTACAGAATGTTCTTTTATTGCAATGGCGTGCTTACTTAGCAACTTCGAATACCTGGAGAAAATCTGAAATGGCTGCACTCCTGTCAAGAGATAAAATACATGGAGGCAAAAGCCTCATACAGTTCACAGGGTGTTTCTCTAGAATGTGTCTGTGCTTTCATGGTCAGTCACTCCCTTGGAAAGATGAAATACTTTTTCCTTCTTGGGTCCCTTCTTCATTCGTAGTCCTTTATATCTTTGGAATACTGTGTTCTGAGGATGTCTGTTGCCAAGTATTTTTTCCATCCATCCTGTGACTGGTTGCTGTCACAGGATGCAGTCAGCTATCAAATGGGACAAGGCAGATCAGTGTTTGAATCTGCTCTGCTGTATTCCGACCAGAGACATGAACTTTGGTTTCTTTTCTTGCATGTCGGTGCTGCCGTCACATTGCATCTCTTTGGCAATGGCACTGCACGTGCAAGTTATGGCCACTGGGGCTGCAAAGCAAGACTCATTTTGTCTCTCTCTGTTTATAGATGAAAAGCAACTTATCCCAGCACATTTGGGTGAAAGCAATACTTTCCTTGCAGGTAGAAAACAGATCTTCAGGTCTTCAGGCAAACTCGTGCACATCAAGAAATCGCAGTCTTTATTTCCCACAGCAAGATAAGGGAGCCAAGCCAGAAGGCTGTTATGACTTAGGCTTCTCAAGCTCTTTGATTTTTGATATGAAAATTCCATCTGTATCAAAGCTGGTATGTACATTTCCATAAAAAAGCAGTGGTTTTGATAAAGCTGCATTTTCTGACCAAAATACTTTCTGTTGGAAAATTCCCAACCTATCCTATAAAATACCATTCAGATGACACACTCACTGAGATAAAATCACCATAATAATAGCTTGGGGTTTAATATATATGTACCAGCAAGAAAGGCTAATCTCCAAAAATTTTCAGCGGTCATTTAAAGAAAGTTGTGCCTCATCCACCTGAAGTTGCTTATAGTAATCTTCTGAACTTGGATATTTAATGAGATCCTTTCTATATCATCATTAGGGTCTTGGGCTCTGGAGACAAACTTCTGTTGGAAACTTTTGATAACCACAACAACTTGTATTATTGTAGTGCCTTTAATCCCTTTCCAAAGCTTCCCATTCATGCTGATAAAGTCTTAACTTTCTCTTCTTCCCCCAGAGCACCAAAAAAACCTTTCACTCTAGGTAAAAGTCAAGATGGTTATAAATTGGGGATTTTAATGAAGCAAGTAAATAGTATTAATAAGTAGGGCAGACAGTATGCTAACAACCAAAGTATTGTCAAGATTTGGGGCTTAAAATAAATTTCTCTCTTGCATGAGAGAATCTGTAGGCCAACTTTGCAAAGCTAAGCATAGGAGAAAAAGCAGCACTGCTCTGCTGTATAATGGTAATCTCAAATTATCACCACTTAGCTCCAGTTTTATCACCAGTGTTTAGAAATATGTCATGCATGTGTACACACTGAATTTCTTCCCTATCTTGTTGATGGTCATGTAACTTTCTCAGAAGTGAGAGGATTAGCAATGTTTGTAAACTTGTCTGAGCCATGGTAACTGCAAGGTTTTCTACACTGTTCCTTTAGACCATGTATATAATGTGACTGCTGTAACCATGTATATAATGTAAGTTGACTGCTGTAATTTTTTCCCCTTCTCTTAACATATGTGAATCACAGCTTTTATTTACACTCCTGAGCCCACTAGCAAACATTTTTACTGCATCGTCGATGTACATTTGCCCAGCTGGCCTCTCAAGAACTTTTCATCTACCTACCTTCCTTCATCCTACCTACCATCACCTACAGCTCCAGGGACCATGAATCTCCTGGGCCTCACGTGGACCAATCCTATCCCTCCTGTCAACAAACACCCGCGATTTTCATCCTTGGTGTTTCTGATGCTGAGAAATAGGGAGCTGGGAAGTTTGGTCGCTGTGTGCAGTTCGGCATCACAAAAAATGTCTTGGAGACGACCAGAGATGGGTAAAAGGATTCACATCTCATCAGTAGGTGTGGAAGTTCTCTGTGTGTGGTGTTACCCCTTAGGAGGCAGCACAATGCCTCCTAATTCTATGATTCTGTGATCATAGTATCATAGAATCATTTTGGTTCGAAGAGACCCTTAAGATCATTGAGTCCAACCATAAACCTAACACTGCCAAGTCCACCACTAAACCATGTCCCTAACCATCACGTCTATCGGTCTTTTAAATGCCTCTAGGGATGGTGACTCAACCACTTCCCTGGGCAGCCTGTTCCAACGCTTGATAACCCTTTCAGTGAAGAAATTTTTCCTAATATCCAATCTAAACCTCCCCTGGTGCAACTTGAAGCCATTTTGCTTCATAATATGAAGTACAAATGCATGTTAAAAGCTGGAAAGAAAAGTTTGTAAGGACTTATATAGATGTTTACACCCATTTTCAGAAATCTGCACAGCAATTTTGAGCACGGGCAGATGTTTTCTTTAAATAATAGCTAGTGGAGTAACACCTTATCAAACACCACGCAGGAAAGCTAGATGAGTTATGGAGATGCTTTACTCATTATTAGTGCATATGTAGATTTAAAAAAAGATAATCCTGGTGTGAAACAGAAAGGCCTAATTGCATTTTTAGCCATTTCTATGCTGATGAAGAAAAGACAAGATAAGGAAAGAGACGATTCCCATGCCTAGTGCTAAGTAGTACCATTTGGCTCAGGTCCACAGTGGTTATGGCTGCTCCCCTTTGAAGGAGATTGGTCTTGCAGAGAATTGCCCAAAAGCAGAGCCAGACAATGGCAATTGAACAGTGGGATGATTAGGGGATGAGTGCACAGGCATAATACCGCTCTTTTATTTACCAGTACAGTTGGACCTGTAGGTTAGTTTAGGACAGAGTAGCTCTGGCAGGACCACCCTTGTTTCATTCCCTAAAAGGCTGCTGGATTACTTTACTCAAACAGTGATCCTGTGGCTGACCAAAGCATTTCCCAGTTCCAAAAGAGAACAGAAACTAAAATCCTTTGCAAAAAAAATCGTATTTTTTTTAATGTGTCAGTCTCAGAAAAGAGAATTCCTTCTCTTCTCTTCTATCAAGTTCATAAATCACATTTATTCTAACATTTTCTTCTCCACAAATCTATCTTCTGCTTCTTCCCCCCCCCCTTCTCTGTTTGTGTGCATCTGGGCAGGGGTTACTGGAAAAAGAAGACATAAGTGAGAAAGGTCCCTGGACTAACTTCAGTACTGAGAGACTACTGGGGTCAAGAATCTGTCCTGGGAGCAGGTGATAGGTGAGGAGGGAAGGCCTTTCATTTAAGGGCTAACAACAGTTGCCCTATACCAAAAATACCTGGACATACTGCTACTGCAGATCAGCTGGCATTTGCTGCCATGCAGAGGCCTTCTTGTGGATTAAAGCCTCCAGTTAAAGGAGAGTAAAATTGTTTCTGCTGGTGAAGATTATTCCCATTTTGGAAGAGGTCTAAGCTGAGACACAATTATGTAGTTTTCTACCTAAACCTATACTACAGCTTTTACCAATATTACTATTCCATAGTGTGTTAAACAAGCTTTACTAATAGGCTTCACTCTTTTTACCCAGCTTTGTTAAGATGTAGGTGAAGCTGAGAAAAGGCACTCCTTTCAGGTTGTGTATGGTTCACAGTGAAAAACAGTCCTACCTTTTCCTTAAGGAATTCTTTAAGGAATGATCACCTGCCCATAGGTATTTAGTGCTGCTCTGCAGCACCACTGGGTACTGCTAATATACAGGTCCAATAAAACAGTGGCCAAAGTAAGCCTGGGCAGTGAATTGAGAACAAAATGGAAATGCTTGATGTAAGCCAAAGCAACAAACTAAAAGTGTGCGCAAGATGCTGCTGTGGGTGTGATGTTCTTCCATGAGATGGGTGGAAGAAGTGTTTGTGTTAAATACAGTATGGGACTTAGGTGAGGAAGGGGAGCACGGCAGGATGCAACTGAGGAACGCTATGCGTGGAATGAGATACCTGATCTGTTTTGATTGCTGCAAAAGAGGAGTTAGAAATCAAAACATTTTGCGTTAGCCCTGGGGGAGGCTACAGAGGGTCATGTCGACACCTTGTTCCAGGCAAACATGCAATGCCTCACCAGTTAGGTCATGAGCGTGGAAGGGGCATGGCTTGAAGACAGTAAACCAGGCGGAGCCTTTGCCACCAAGCCAAGCCTGTCAGCACTTTTAAGAGACAAGAGCAGCGCTGCAATCTCTGGAGACTGGATTCACTGACCTCGAGGTCTTACAGCGCTGACTGCACCGACAACTGTGAGACGGGTCTGGAGGACGCCCTTAGCCTTGGGAAGCACGCTTTCTCCCCAGCCTGAAATATTGCTGAGCTTTTTTTCGGAGATACCTGCCACGCTTTGAGAAATCACCTTTTTCCTGCTTTCATTTGTGATCCTCTGGATCCTCTGGCCTGCTGCAATAATAATAGCAAATATGCTAAGACAAGTCTCGCACACTGCAGGCATCAATACTCTGCACTTACAGCACATCCACTGCAAGGGAACATCAAGAAAAACCATTGCATACAGAAAGAAGACTCTCAGGAGACAATGAAAAAAAGGCATGAAAAATAAGTGGATGTATTTAGTAGATATTTTTCCTCAAAAATTTAATCTTTTTAAGGTAAAAAACTAATTTGAACTGAAGAGAGAAATAATAAAGAGAAATGGACACAGATGCCTTCCTTTCAATGAACCTCTGAAAGTCAGGCCTACAGGAATTTGAATGATAAGTTAATAAAGAAAATGACAAAATTAGCTTTTCTTGGTAACTATGACTAAGCTACAGAATTCAGAATACGGAAAAGTGCCATATCAGCCTTTGTGACCGTAAATTGCCCAAATGAACACCTGCTCTGACCCAAAATGTGTTGCTCACTCAGTACCTGCTACTCCCCTGGTACCTAACAGAGAAATTAGTCTGGTAAATATTGTTTCTCAAAGGACTCAAAGAGTCCTTTCCCTGTTTCAGACAAAAGGAGAAATTGCTTGATGATGCCTAAATGTAGTACATTTTTTAAAATCTCTAATAGATTTAAAACTCACTTACTGCCATCTCCTATGAAGCATGTTTCATAATGCCAGGGGTCTGCTTTTCTCCCTGTGGGTGGGACTGCCTCACTGTGTGAAAGATTCTGAAAAGGAAAGATTTTTTGCTACAAAGAAAATTTTTTGCAATTTAAAAGAATTTAGGTTTAGATGAAGAATACATGCACCATGCTACTAAGAGGGGTACATTCTTCCAGCAATGAATGTATTTGAACATAGTTATATAGACTCCAAAGAATTTTTTCAAGCTGGCACATATATGTGGCACATTCTGGGCACATATAAAAGGGCACTGTAAATCAAAGATTTACACTTGGAAAATCCCTACTTTAGATGCTTGTACCAAAGAGTAGATAACCTTCCTACAGGCCTGACAGCTTTGGAGAATAAGTCTGCTTAACTTTCTTACATACAGTTCAAATACACATATATCAAAGCTTAACCAAAACCTTTTCCTTAACCGATACCTTCACCCACGATTTGTGACTTTCCTCAACCTTTGAGCAGACATACAAACCACTTTTTTTTTTTTCTTAGAATCCCACAAGTATGACTATTTTCTGAAGTTACCTGCTGGATGAAGAGAACTACAACATTGATGTGCCAAAATGTGTTGCTTAATCACTGTGGCATTTTTGTTACTCCTACATTCAGCTACCAGCATTATAATTGCTGCATAGCTCCTCCTTCCTTATTATATTGCTTATCCTTATATTGCTACTTCCTTGCAGCAGATATAACACTTCGGGATGAATCAGAGTGGCTGGTGGAAATCTAATTACTGACCTTGAGAAAATTCACAATACTCTCACAAATATTTAATCTCACTGAACTAAAGTCAGCGGTAGCATATACGGCTTCCTGATTTGCCCCTGGTTGTAAGTCCATTGCTTAAGCCTAAAGCATGTAACAGTCTGGCTGCTGCCCAGGAAGAAGTATTAAGAACCTGATGCTGTTAAAAAAATATTATCCTGTCTCTAATTTCACCCTAAGGAAGAGATGAGCTTCTTATTGCTCAAAAGATTAAACCTCCTGTGATTTCAGATGTGGGCAAAGCAAGGCCTTATATTAATTACAGTAGTAGACGCATGATGTATAAGAATGTTATTAATGGTGTTAAGATAAAGATTTCTATGAGAGTACTAGTGAAGTGAGATTCAGTTTAAGATTTAGGCACCTAAATGTCTTCAACAAGAGCTGGATGATGCAGGACCCACAAAGGTCCAACCATAGCAGACTATGTAACCGTAGAGGTGAACAGCCACTGTGGTCAGTACTCCCATCCTTACATACGGCATTGGGTACTATTCTGAACGTAAAAGGGTATCCTGTTTGACTTTCAACTGCCATTACATGTGTACATAGATCTCCCACATTCAGTTGCCCACAGGAAGGTAGATGGTGTCATTTGACCACCATTATGTCATGCCTTAGAGTCACCATGTCGTCTACCCAAAGCTGATAGATATAACAAAAGATCTAGAGGAGACCTGTGTTTTTTTGGAACATTAAGTGGAAGACAGGTGGGGTACTAGCCAAAAGTCCTGTCAACTATATGTGGGCAACTGAAATGAGCCCTCTGTGCAATATCAGCAACCCCCATGCAGACATGCCAGGCACCACGGACTGCTGGAAATGGAGTCAGACATACACGTTTGGGCAGGTGAATGTCTCCTTGGTGCTCACCTTAGGGCGAGTTGAATCACTCTCTGGGCTGCATGTATTACATTGGTTAGATCTCCTTGAACTGTTGTGGGCTCAATTCAGTTACCTAGACAGGGATCTTCTGAGATGCCCTGAGGACCCTAAGACATTAACTTGGAATTGCCAGGTAGGACGCAAGGCCAGTAACTTCTGAAGTAGCCAGAGGTCTGACAGGGTACACCACAGTGTCTACAATGCCAAAGGAGGCCTATGTTTAAGCTACTGAGTTTGTTTCTCATCTTACATACAGAAACCTGTAAACAGACAACTACAGTCAGGCCCCTTAATCCAAAGCGAAGTCCAGCCCTCAGTTCATCAGTTTTGTTAACTGTGGAAGGCTACAAGCCAGATAATTTTTGTAGGGGTCTGCAACTTGATCTCACAACTCTTTATATTTGAGGAATTACTGACTCCAAGCACTGCAGGAACCACCTACTGCCAAGGTGTTCCTGACATCCCCAGCCCAGGTCCAGAGCCTGTTTTGATGGCCCAGCTTGCTTAGCCTTGCCCAACTCCACAGCTCAACTGATCAAGGGAATTCTCACAAATGATCCTTTGCTCAGAAATGGCATATGTGCATGGTAGACACTGGACAACACTGCACTGTAAAAACATAGCAGTGATTTCAGCAATCTGAATCCATAGAACCCAAGTCCTTTTTACACACATTTGATGAGTCCTTCATAGGTTATATCAAGCATCCTTTTATTAGCCACCATATTCTACTCTGCCTCTGTAATGCATTATCCAACTGGCTAGTTATTTTTTCTATAAGGTAAACATCCAGGCAAGCTCTAGTCATTACAAGCAATGTGTGTTTACTTTAGGCTATATATATTTATGTGCCACATTTGGATGTTTTCTGGTCTGCACATCATCCTCCGTACATGATGTATCTTGCGTAGGCTTCTATAGTTCTTTGGTAGACTGCAGACATCTCCTGCGTTAATCTAGTATCTGACTGCCTATCATAAAGCCTCAAGCTTCTCATTTCTTAGCTGCTCAGCTAGAAGCTTTAAATTTCGCAACTGCAAGCCTTCATAGAAATGCTTTAGTCTGTGCTGCTGGCCCACATACAGGACCTAGCAAGAACCTGCAGATATTCTCCAGGCTTCCCATGGAGACAGATCTCTTGAATAGCTCTTGCTTTTAGAAACCTACTCTCTGGTGACTGTCACTTTGCAGTGTGACAGGCAAAAAGCTATTTCTTCACACAGGGTTCAAAAACCACAGGAAATGTACCAGGAAAAAACCCAACAACCCACACCAGAAGAGAACCCAAAACTTACTTATGGAAGCCATCTGACTTTCAATTTCTGAAGTAGTGCACCGATTAGTCTGGATAGTATCTGTGAAGAAATTCTTGATGCAAAATGCTTTGCCTACTAGCCAGGCATCTATGCTTTCATGTCTTAGAGGTGAAATTCATAGCAATAATCCTTAATGTTTTTTTTCTTTTATTAGAAAGGTCTACGTTTCAAGACTGGACTGTTGCAGCATGCTCTATCTTGGCCTAATCTGATTCAACTCCTCAATCACATTTGAAGAGATAGACCCTAAGATGTGCATACTTACTGTTTTAGTAATAAATGTCTTGACTTACCAATGGTTTTGAGACAATCTTGGAAACACAGGACTAAGCCTTGCTAGAATATCTGGGAACAGCTCCCAGGTACATTTATGTGAGTATGAAGCAGCACTAAAAGACTAAATGGCTTCTCAGTTGACTATAAGTCACATTTCAGTATTATACTCTTGACACAATACCAGAGACTGAGTTTTTGCTGTTCAGTTAAAATTGATTTTGTATAATGTGATAGTTGTGTTTATTAAAGAGCATCATATGCCTGTAGCCCTGAAAAATGTTGATGTGTTTGCAGACAGTGTTGCATGTACGTTTAGTAATGCAGTAGCGTAGTGCAATATAGTTTAAATGACTAGTTTACAAAGTTTCAGCACAGTTCAGTTTAAAATGATGTAACCCTTAACTGCAGAAGAGTCATTTAGGAAGAAAATCTTAAAAAGAATTAACGCACTACAATAGTTCTTAAATGCATTCCTGTTTCTTGGTG
Source organism: Rhinoptilus africanus (assembly GCA_013400135.1). NCBI lineage: Eukaryota > Metazoa > Chordata > Aves > Charadriiformes > Glareolidae > Rhinoptilus > Rhinoptilus africanus. The sequence goes on from VXBO01012638.1 coordinate 234,598, forward strand.
AGCCAGTCTTTGCCTTGCAGTAAAGGAGACCAATATTGGCATGAGCTGAAACCAAGAAGAAATAAGTATCTGAACTGAGGTATCATTCAGCTGCTTTTTGAAATACAGATTTAGCAAGCACTAACTTGTTCTGCTGTATGATTTTAGCAGGCGTAATTCTTATCAATTTACCTATGGGAAGTAATCTAAAGATATGATGATAGAAGTAATTTTGCAGGATATTCTTCCCTGACTGAATTTAATGCCTAAAAAATTCAACTTTCATGTACATAAAACTCAGCATTGCATTTTCATTTTTTAATAGTAGTGCTTTTTATTTCTTCATTTAAGCCCCTGTGGATCTTTTCATAGAAGACATGGGATTTTGCCAGGGGTTTTAAAATAGTAGGAATTTGAAGAGTGAAGGGAAAGGCTTCAGCTGTGCCTGAACTGAAGAGATAGGATGACCGTATATGAAAAGTCACTATATGTGTCTCTAGAGTGCTGTCAGCTATAGTCTGAGCCACAGGATTCAAGCTTTCGAGCCATCCTGTGGAGACTGAATGAAATTGGTTTCAAAATGATAAGAGTGTATCACAAATAGAAATTAAAATAGAAGTGAGAGAGCAGTGAAATTATGTTTCTGCTCCTTTTTATACTGCATCAGAGACCACGAACTGGGATTTTCCCAGGTACACACCGCTTAGGCTTGAGATCCAGTCTATCCAGATCCCATCTAAATTGTTAAATCTATTTCACCCCTATGAGTGATTCAGTCCCTGTTTTCTAGAATTTTCAGACTAACGGTGCCAAAACTCACTAGGCAACTCCTTGTTTGGCCTGTAACTTTCCTGGACACCCATCTTCACCTGTTCACAGAGGCACAGCAGACTCTGTGGAGACAGGCCTGTTTCTTCAACCACTGCAAACCAGGGTTCGGTTCCTGCCTAAAACAGATTTGAAGCCTGTGGCTCATGAGCTGCATGGCTGGTGTTGGGCAAGGAGCACTCTCCTGTCCTCTCTCCAACACCGCTGACTCTTCCCCCTCAGCTCTGGACCCTTCTTGCTGGCCAAGCCCATGTCCCCTATCCAGGACAGGAAAAGCAAGGATGTATCCACCTCTTCATTATCTCCCTTCTCAGGAGAGAGGCAAATTCTTTTCCCTTCTTTCTTTGCCCATCTCTTCTTCCACCAATTCAGAAGGCACTTTTGAAGACAGGGAGATCAGAGATCACCTGCAAACTCTTGTCTCATCGTCCGGATAATGGAGAGGTGTTTGTGTTCTCCCAAAGTGTAAAAGACAGCATTCCAAGAGGATGTTTCACTTTTCTTCCCATCCCCATCACCTTCTGTCATTCAGGGTTTGAAATGGGTTTACTGGCTCCCCTGAAGGAGGGTTTGCAAGGCTGGGACGGCTTTGCAGCCCCTGGCATACAGGTATGAGGAAGCATCCAGGCACCACATGTCCCCTCCTAGGTTACAATGGGATTGTCATCCCTACCTCATGCAAATATAATATAAATTTCTACACTTGCCATTGAAGTTACTCCCCATCCCCCTCCAAAGTAAGAAGGGCCAAAGGATTTGGATTCCACTTTTCCTACAAGTTGGATGTTCAGGATTTGCCCACTTCTTGGAAACATGGATACAAAATGGTAAAGGGAAAACAACTGGAGTTTAGGTTTCTAATTTCCCACCTCACACTAGATCCTACCACAGAATAGAGAAGAACAATTCAGGGTTCTTTATGGGATAAAAAGAATTTGTCATACTTGAAACAGGAGATTACTAGAGTCTCCAGAATTCAATAAAAGTCAGTTCAGGTTCTCCAGCACCCTTTCCATCTACAAAAAAATTGGAAATGAGAATGATTTGGTATCTACAGCTAGAATAGAGGAAGATTTTATATCTTCCCAAGTATTCCTCAGCACTACACTAGAACAGCAGGCATATGTTGGACCTGACAACACCGTGTTTCTCATTTCAGTACAGTCAGTTACTAGCTTTAAAGTCATTCTGAATGTACAGAGAATGCATATAACTAGCGGGATCAAGACAGGAAGAACGAATGGGTGTGGAAGGCCACATTTTTTCAAGAAAAATGGAGTTGCAACTTCTTGTCTGAGAAAACTGAGGAAGAAGGTAGGCTGTGCTGTCCTGGCAGGGCTGAAGAATGCTGTTGAACAGCTTTCCACTGGGAACAGTGATTCATCAACAAGTGGAAGTAAAATATGACATCTTAGCAGTTCACATTTAATAGACAGAATAAAGATGTAGGTTGTTATGCAGCGATGGAAGCAGTAGAGAAAACGCCTGAGTCTAATTCAGGTGGTGATTTTGTTTAAGCAGCGTCCCCAGCTGGTAGCGAGTACTTGGGTGTCTTGAGATGAAATGCTGAGAGTGTAAGTCTATTACACAAGGCTATTTTCAAATGACTGTATGCTTGTATATGTTTGGAAATATGCCTGTGAGCAGCGAAGGGGCTTTAAAACAGAAGATGGCTGTTTTAGGCACTGAGACCGCTTGTTCTGCCACAGTGAGAAGCAAAGATGCTACCAGTGTAAGGCTGCTAGCTCTTCTGTGGAAATTTTAAAATGAGGAAGTCAGTGCATGATGTGACCTCAGGGAAAGCTTTTAAATGAATCTAAATCAGTAATAGAGTTACTTTACCTAAAATTAGGTATCCCAGATAATTCCCTCTTTGGGGTTGAAACAGAAATGCTCGTCGAATTTGATTGCATGTACTGACTGTGTAGCAAATAAAATCTCAGCACAGCCTAATCAAAATTATAGTGACACTTACAGTATGGATTATACATATTATCAGAAGTTGAACGTTCAGTGATCACCAATACAGAGAAGCTGAAAGGTAAATCCTGGTCTGCCGACCTGGGGCAGAGTTGGAAATGCGCTTGCTCAGCAACAGACATGATGGAGCCATGCTTTGAACTCAAGGAGCAGTGAGGGACACCTGGATGTCTGCAAGTGTTTGGCTGACTTTCTGCGTGGTTAATATTGCACAGAGTTTGTTAGACTGTTAAAAAAAAATTGGCTCAGAGCAGTGGGTGATTGTGTTGTCCTAAAACACGAAAACAAGCTTTCTCTGTAAGCAGAAACCAAGCAACTGGAGGCCACAGTGCACATTTTCTGACACAAGAAAAAAAAACAAACAAAATTTTTGATCTTACAGACATACAAGTGAAGCGACAGCTTTGTGCCAGCAACTTACGGCCAGATTTCATCCCTCAAAAATGGACTGCTTGCTTCAGGAGCACTGTCACTGTAGGCTTCCCGGATAGTTTTTGGAGGAGGCAGCCACTTCCAGAGGCTGACGAAGATCTTAGCTAGGCTGGCTTGTGTTAACAGCATAAGGCTCTTTTTTCACTTTGACTGTTCAGAGGCTTTGTAAGAAACAGACTCTTAATGAAGGAGTTTCAGTGAAGTGCCTACTTATAGGTGCTGGGTAAGTGTAAATACGATTGATCTAGATTTTAATTAATAATTAGCAGATGAAAAGAAAATTGTTTTGCATGCCCTAAACAACCAAATAAACCAACCTCCTACTCCAGAAAAACGTTATTACTGGGAGGTGACAGTCCATGAATTACTGCGGGGGTGAGCCTATGTTGTCCTTGGACAACGAGTTGCTCTTTAATTGCTGTTACATGAGACACTGCAGACGAGATGCCTTTTGCCAAGGTACCACGAAGGAAATACGGCGTGAAGGAAAAATCGTTTTTATTTCCTCGCCTTCCCCCCGACCCCTCTCCGGGGATCGCTCCCTCCCCTCGGCCCCTCCGCAGGGGCCGCTGCCCGCCGGCCCCCGGGGCTCCCCGACGGATGGCGGCGCTGCGGGGGTGGGAAGGGGGCGACGCGGAGCTCCCCAGAGGGGATGGATCCAGCCGTCGAGTCTCTCTCTCTCCGTGGGCTGCTCAGAAAAGCCGTTTGCGGGGAAAGGGTGCGGGGTCCCACCTCCGGGA
>VXBO01012643.1:1277-27163 GCA_013400135.1 Rhinoptilus africanus
CAGTCAGTGTGACATTTGTGTCATGTGTCAATATTGCTCTTTAACCTGTGTTCCTTACTTGTGCATCTGCTGAATTTCTGACACTGTAATCACTCTAATTGAAAATAACTTATTATAGCAATTATAGTAAAGAGCAATATAAAATAATTTAAATTAAATAATAATAATGATAAAACTAGGGGATAAAAGTAATTCTATATGACATTGTTTTATAAATTTATAAATGGATAAGAGCCAGATATTCTATTAATTAAAGTTCCTACAAAAAGAACTCCCAAAATCACATGCAACATCATGTATGTTGTTAATCTTTTGGGTCCAAAACTGGCAGAGACGAAAGAGGTAAAGCTCTTCATAGATCAGCCTGTGAACATGCAACTAGAAATATGGAGGGAAAACTAAAAGAAAGTCCATAGTGATGATTGTTTCATATCACAGGTGATTGCATATCACAGGTGGTGAGTAAAGAGATTCCTACATAGTGGGTTATATTTGCATGCACAATCGAGAAAAAGGTAGTCTGTTATCTAAACTTATTTATGTTGCTCAGGATTCTATTATTAGAACAAGCATGAGACTTCAGGTAACTCAGCTCCACTACCTTATTCCTAAATAATAAACCTAGATAATGGCTGAGAGGACATCCTGGGATTTGAGATCGAAGAATATGGAGTCGTAATGGAGTTTTCTGAAATCAGAAAGGAATTTAAATGAGACATACCTGCCAAGGCTCATATATTTTTGGTGGCAATTAGTGCAGGCTGCCTGTGCCTCAAGTACCAGGCATCCCATTGAAACAAGTACGTGGCTTCATGGGATAAGGCTAATTGTTGGAAGTTAGCTATTTTCTCTCCCTATTTTCTTTTTGCTGGTAACTCAGCAAATACAGAAATTACACTAAGAGAACAACAAATAAGTTTGCTTCCCAAAAAGTGTGCATCAGTGGTTTAAATACTTATGGCTGGGTTTTTCTTTAATTATTCAGGGTTGCCTAACAAAGATGTAAGATAATAAGATATTACCCTTCCTGTGGTAATTTATATAAAGTAGTTTTTCTACTGTAGTCCTAAACACATGGATAGAAATGGATTCTTTTTTTAGTCTATATTACTATTCTATTCCTTTAGAGGATTTTTGTCTCTGTTTACAATATCTTATTTATTTGGAAATTGTTGTAATGTATGTAATGGAATAAGTACTTTTAAGAGGGATACAGTGGAAATTACTATCTACATATGTATGTGTGAATCTTTGTGTACACAGTGCTTCTAAAATTAAATAGCATATTTGTGATTAGAATTTTGATGTTAGGTACCGGTGAGTGCTCAAACTGTACTAGGGAGAATCTCTTTTACCTAATTGTAAAATGCTCCCATTTTCTAGCTCTGTGAGTTTTTCTAGCCCATGTACTTGTAGGATGATTTTTGCTCTGAAGCCCTCAGGTTTATATCTCATCTAAAAATCATTTGACTCTATCTAGTGGAATCATGAATGTTCTCATTATCTGTATAAATACTGAAAGCCCACAATGCTTCCGGCCTCAGTGATTTTAAACCATAATATAATTAAGGAGAAAGTTATTCACTTTCTTTGAAATCATTTATCAGATGGGTATTCTTTAAGTGTGATGAGTTATTTAGACACAATCATTTCTGGTTTTTTGCACTCAGATGGCAACGTTTGGTGGTAATTATATTCTAGCTGTTCAGTTCATCATTAAATTTCTTTACTTACTTTTGATACATTATTTTTACTCCAGGGTACTTACATTTCTTCAGACTTTTTAATTAATTATTTATTGTTATATAGTAGCATTGCTAGAATTACATTAGTTGCATTCTATGGTTTTTGTAATAAATTCTAAGTTTTATAATAGGAAGAGGCAACACATAGCAGTAAAGAATACTTCTAAACTAGGTGAGTTAAAATTAAACTGAAAGTACATTGTTCCTTAGTGTCTAATCTGCTAAATCTTTAATGTTTTTCCAGACAGCTTGGTTAAAACTTAATCCATTAAAAAACAATGTAATTCAGAAACTTATAATTAGACAGGCTAATAGCGTTAGTATACTTATTAAGTTTATATCTTGCAGCTGGTCTGTTTGAAGTTCCATTTACTTCTAGAATAGAGTCTAGGATTAAGAATGCTAAGATCAATAACAGATAGATTTACAATTTGCAACAATAATTGATTGGAAAAGAGGACTATAAATAGACTTATGCTGCTGTTAAATACTACCAAACATTAATAAAATCGATCACAATTTCACAGCTCCCAATCCCCTTCCATAATTAAACCTTTAGAGGCACATGCTCTCTCTTTCTCTCAATAGCAACAGACGAAAAACCCAGACAAGGCAAACGGTGTCTTGGTTTGGTTTCTGAGATAAACGATTGCTTCATTCACTGCAGGAATGTGAAGTTCCAGGACCAACTAAAGAAATGCTGCATCGCAAATTGCTTTTTTTAAGGCTCTTCTTCCTTAGAGACCCTGATGCAGTAAGTTCTCTCACAGGGATTTCTCCCTGCTGAACCTTTGGTTCAGCAATGGCTGTTCCTGTATCTGCAAATGGGCAAGAGCTTATATGTAAGGCCAAGGTATGGCTGTGTAATCTCCTGAGTCTAAGCAGCTTTAGCAGCATAAAAGCATGTCTATTCCTTCTCCTGCAAACCAGAGTAACTCATGCAGTTACTGAACCAAGCAGCAGCAGCAGCAGGGTGGCTCTGCTAATATGATGCTGTGCCTGAGTGGGTAAACCCCTCACCTGCTGGAGCTGTAGTGAATGCTTTTAAAAGTTTTTTGACCAGTGTAGCCGGGATGAATCTGTGTCTCTCTGAAAAAGGCCCAATAGATTTATCTTTAAACTTACTGAAAGCTTTAGGGCTATAGGAGCTCTGAAGATTACATGAACTTTTCAAAATAAGATGTATGCTCCTATATTAGCTGAGCATAGTGGAATAGATTTGTGACTTGTTAGTAGCCTAGTGAGTTCAAATCTAGTTATATGATGGTAGGTGTTATTTTTAATGGCTATCTCTGTTTTAGTTTGAGATTTGGTATATAAGCTTATTTTTGGAGCCTCAATTAACTAGCTGATAGTAAAGACAATATTTTTCTCTCCACAAGTGTGACTACAGGGCACGCTGAATGCAACTAGGTTATTCCAATGAAGAATACATGTCTACATGTTTTGAAATAAATTATTCTTGTCAAAAGCATAATTGGGATATTTTAGTTAGTATTGCAACAACTACAAGTAGTGTCTGTGTTCAAGAGGGCTTAATATGTCTTTTGAATTGAGACCATGCTGAACCTGAAAGCTAGATGCTTGATATCAAAAGTATGCTTGATAGTTTGAATAATAAAGATAGGTTGATAAATTTTGCAGACCTGAACTCTGTAAGAACATGCAGTACAAGATTTTGGAAAGAAATTAGGTTATAAAACCACTTTGGCGACAAATTCACCGAGCTGAGAAGACTTCAATGGTTGGATCTCAAGACATATAAGTACAATGGGAAACAAAGTCCTGTCAATTTGATGGGAGTTTTTTGAAAGGATAGATTTTAATTTTTCATTTTGAAATGCTTTTCTCTTTCTAATGACTTTTCATTTCCATAGATTATATTTTGTTTTGTTCATATAATATGCTGTATTTCCAGCTTAAAGCAGAGCTTTGAGAATCACCTGTAATGATCCACTATATCAAATTTCCTTCTTGGAAAATGAGGAATTTTGGATTTTAAAGATTTTCCTCACTGGAAAAAATAAAAAAAATATTTTACGATCCTTTTCAAACTGGAATTTCATTCTCTGTGCCATTATCTAAGTCTGTCTGTTCATAATTGCCAACTGCTTCCAGCAAAAAATCTGTTTTGATGCCTACTGTGGAAGGTGATAGTTGGTACCTTATCCCAGAGTGAAATGTCATGTTTGATTGCATCACATCATGTTAAACTACACTACATTCATCAAAAACCAGGTTGCAATGTTATACTATATCAAGAGAGAGCTAGCAATAAGTGTTTCTCACACCTCTCCCTACATTAGATTTATGGTGCTGTTGTCATTAAGAGTAACTTCAGGAATCATCTGTTCCAATCCTTTTGTGAGTGATAGACACAAAGCAGACAGCGAGCTGCCTGCCCACAGTGCCTGGTATGTGCTCACACTACGATGACTATTCACTATGAGAAGTCCTGCAGTCCTCTAATGTATGGTGTACACTCAGCAGAGCCTCACTTCTCGTGGTCAACCGCTCTACATGAAAACATAATGTAGGCATATCTAGTGTCTAGACTAAGACACCTCTAAATTAGAAAGGCATATACAACTTCTATTAAAAACATCTCCTCTAGATGATAATGATGACATCTGGTGACAATGTCTGATTTTGATGTGATCTTAGAGCATTAGCCTTTCCTGTATTCTTATGTCTTTACAGGACATAATCTGATTCAGGGAGCTACCAGGATTTTACACAATTTGTTTAGAATTCATTGGATACAATAAATAAAGAGAACTCTTCTGTCATTTGAAAGTTATAAAGTTTCTTTTAAAAGCTTGCTGTAAAAACTTAGGAAGAGGAAAAAACCCTTTAAACTTACTTCTCTTCTGTCTTCTTCTGTTGCGAAGATGAGAGTAAGAGGAACTGATGGCAGAAAAGTGTATTTGACTGGGATGTTTAATGGAATTTGAATATCTGTTTAATCTTGATGCTTGCTTCTATAGCTCTATCTGCAAGACTTGATTTTTCAGTTTGTAACACAATTTGTAGAGAAAAAGGTTTGTAGAGAAAAAGTTTTGTAGAGAAAATGAAGGATGGATTCTCAGACATACAATTCTGAGGAGAGAGGACCAGAGAAGAGCTGGTGTAAACTACTAAAGATGTTACAAAGAATGTGCATCATTATGTCCTGCCTAACTAATTGAAAATTGAGGGCACACATATCTCTTAGGATGAAGATACAGAAAAGAGTAAGAGAGTTTCCTTCTGTGGGAAATACTCCGATAGGAGAAATTGATCTCAAGTAAGTGAGAATTTGTGTTTATAAGCAGGTGATTAAAAATACTTTTCCTGTTGAAATGTTCTGAAAGGTGGGTTAACAGCACTCTCCCCATTTGACTGTCTGGTAAACTAAACAGCTGTGGGAATAAAAGCTGTACTCAAAAATCTTAATTTCGCAGACCCTAAATCTTGAACCCAGACGAAGCTGAGTTCTCCATTGTAGGTATTAAGCTCTTAGAACATTGTCCCTGTAAGAAGAGACACTCCCCAGGATAAAATTCTAGTATAAACTCAGCATAAGTTTTATACTTGTGAGCAGATCAGAATTTTGGGGCTTATCATTTATGTTCATTCATCTTCACTGTGCCAGTTACAGATAGTTGTGCCTGATACACAAGTGAGACAGTTGCAGTGCTGTGGAGCACTGAACAGATCACTCCAAGTAGCTGTTTCCCGTGGCATAGATATGGAGAGAAATTAGACTGATGCACTGTTCCAAGACCATAACATACTGATAAAACACACACGGACAAAATATCTTGAGCATATGGACAGAAAAGTTTTGATCTTACTAAGAGGTGCTGTGGTTTAGGTGTGATGTTGAACAAATGTGCGTGGACAAATTCTGGATTTGATCCCTAGGCAGAAGAAGATGCTGAGGGAGACATGCAGGAGACTTATAAGACTGAGTGGACAGTTTCTCTATCTCTGTCCCTGTCCTTATTTGTTTATAGATACACTCCAGATGTTATGCTTTCAAGCTTTGCTATAGTAGGCTAAGCACCAACTAGGTAGAAAAATTCTTGAAGCTAAGGGATACTGCTGGCACAGGAACGATGGGTATAAATTAATTGGATCTTAAAATCTGCTTGAACATAAGAAGAAAGTCCTTACCTATTACAACAGCGATGTGCTGGAATATCTCAGTTCCTGCCCCAGCAAGAGAAGGAAAAACTTGACTGTTTGTTTAACTAAACTTGACAAGTTTTGGAAGGGGCTGCATGATGTGAGAGCTGGGGACTGTGTTTAGCAGTCACTTCCAGTCCTGTGTTCATGTTATACATCTGAGTTATGGTATTGTCACCAGTCATAGAGAGCCAAGAATATTTAGCTCTAGTTGCTGATTTAGCTGTAAGTCTCCATTAGGCAACACCAAGTGAGAAGTCAGATCTGTGAAATGAAATGATAGGGAAAGCTTAGACTAATCATTATGAACTGCATCTTTAACAGTCCTCTGATTTTGGTTCTTGAATCTTATTACAATTTTTAAGCTTGATGTTCTGGCTTATTTTCAAATGCTGCAAAAATTCCTATTCATTGCTCTGAAATTGTCTGATAGGTTGGCTATAACACAACAGATAAAAGGTCTATCTGACTCAGTGCCCTTCCTTTGGTGACAGAAGTCCCTTTAAAATATTGTAGGAAAATATGGATACTAAAATCTGATGTGAGAGAATTCTGAAGACTTTTTTTTCTTTGCTGATATTTGTGCTTTATAGTTTATTTTAAACAACAGGAAGAACTTTGATATAAATCTTAGATATAAGTATTTCCTTAAGTCTGTAGAAATAAGTCTACGTTATAGTGAGTTATAAATAAAAAGTTTAAATATTCAGGATTCTAAATTTGTCCAGAGAAGCAGCAGCCCAAGCAGACACCTGGTCTCAAAGTGCTGGAAAAGAGTAAAATGCTAGAACAAGCTCTCCAGAGATGAATTTTCAAACACCTTTGACTCACAAGTTACTATTAAATTAGACTGCCAGTCCCTGAGGCAGCTGAAAATCGCATTAGCACTATTGAAGATGGTAAAATTATACCTTAAAAAAAAAAAAATTCTGTACACACAGCCTTAGGTTATTGCCATGTGATACTATGGCTTGAACTATAAATCTATGCCGAAAGATCAAACTGATTTCTGTGTATATTCAGGGGACTGACGAGAAAGATAATGTCATGTAATGTTATAATCAAGGAGCTTCATAAGCAAAAGTGAGGATAAATGACCAAAGGATGAACAGCTTGTGAGAGTTTAGAGACATTACTTCACAGAGATGAGTAAACTAGACCATTGCCTTGGAGGCCTTCATCATTCAAGACAGGAGCTGATCAGGTTGCATTTCTTCCTAGAACAAGTCAAATGAAACAATTACCTAAGACTATTGCTAAGGCATTTAGAAGAAATTCAGCTGTGTTTCTGCTATGAAAAGGAGAAAACCCTCACTATTTAACTGTATTTGTAGTCTTCAAATTAAGAAAAACACTTCTCAAATTCTTCAATTTATTTTTTTTACTTAAAAAACATATTATCTTTTGTACTGGTTGTGTATCAATTGGTGTAGCCATTTGGAGACAGGAAAATTAAATGGACATTCAGACAATAAAATATTTTTAAAAAAATATGGCCCATTGCTGCCAATGTAAACGTTCCTCAGCAGTGTAATGACATTCAGGAAAATTAAATTAATTATCTTTATAGGTTATATTTTAAATATATATATTTGAAAAGTGTATAAAAATCTGAGGAAGAGTTCAGAGATCATTATTCTGTTTTATATAATTGTATTCTGGTTTATTTAACTGTACATACTACAAAAAAAAAAAAAAGAAATTTCCAACTCAAAGTCAGAGGCAACCTTTTTGATAACTTCAGTGGTAAAAACATTTTACCTGAAGTCTCTACCCTGATGGGTTTATGAACAAAATAATATAAGAGGAAATAACATGGCACTCTTCTTATTCTATTGTCTACTGTCTTTGCAAGATAAGCCTCATCTTTATGTAAACTTATTGCAGGAGTGACATATTGAGATACATACCAGTGAGATGGTTAAAGTTTCACCAGTATAAGACAGTCAGAGAAGAAACAAACACTATTATATTTTGTATCTCTTCTTTGGTAGTTTCACCTGTTAATGGTAATCCCTTGACAAGCAAAACCACGGTATGTGGGTATAAGGTTGTGTCTGTCAAAAATTATTCATGTCAGAAGTTTAACCAATCATCAGAAGTGACCTGAACATATATACAAGAACTGATATTTGTTGACTTGTCAGGATAGAAATTTTGACAAAAGAAATTGATCTTTTTGGCATGAAGGACCAGCTAATGTGTATGCTTTATATAGCTGTACAAATTGTGAAGAGCATTCACAGACATAGGTCAATCTCAATAGTAGTTGAGATTGCTGTGTACCTCTAAATACCAAGAAAAATTAATCCAGGAGAGATTTTGTGGTTTGTTTGTTGTTGTGGGGGTTTTGTTTGTTTGTCTGTTTGTTTGTTGGGTTTTTTTTTTAAGTATGAGATACAGTTGTTCATTTGATGTGATATAGTCAGTGGCAAAGCTGGGGCTACCATCAAGGGAGCTAGAAGCCCAGGCCTGCACCTCCAGCTGTTTAATCACAGGTATACTCTACAACCTGTGCTCCTGCCTATTGAAGTGGAGAGGGATGCTGAGGGCTAACTTGCGTCTGCTCTGTCACAGCTAGAGCTGGCAAAAATCTGAATTTCCTGACAGCAAGAACTTAGGGAAAATTCATCGTTCAGGTCTAAGACAGCTGATTTGTTTCAGGTTGGCTGGAGGGACAGTTGAGCACAAAGAATATGTAGGCACGTCTTTTAACTGCTTTTTTTTTGGCATTTCCTAGTGGTTCCAGTCACCCATCAGAACCCAGAATACTCAGCACTGCCAGTTTCCCCACTGAATACTCTTCCAATCTAGCACCTCACTGGTCTGTGTGTGAGAATATTCACTAAAGAGCTGATGTTGCTTTTTCCTCTGTCTCTTGTGGATGACAGTCATCACCACATCCCACAAAAGCTTACGAAGGAATGGCACCTTTTCTGTGCTGCTACAGAGCAGGCAGAGAGCAATCTCACTTTCTCAGTCCTTTCTCAGTCTGAGGATCTCCTATGACAAATAAAAATGATGTTCAAGTGTCAGATCTTAAAAGGACTGGTGGAGGGCTAACACTGACTAGTCATCACTTTCACTTACAGAAAAAAACTTTTACTGCCTGTCTGATTGCCTAGTGATTTTGAAATCTTACAAACACTTTTATTTTAACTTCTGGTAGGAGACTTGGATTTATGTTAGACCCCAAAGTGCTCTGATGATAGTTTTATGGAATGATACAGATCATTTACTTTTGCAAGCAACAAGCCGAGCTTCTGTGCCCTGTCTGTGCTTCTAAAGATGGTAGGGGAGATGTGTTAATATGATGGCTGATTGGATAACTACAGCTTATCCCAGGTCTTGCGAATTTAGAACTGTCTGTAAGTGAACAGAAAAGTGTGCTACAGAATAATCCCACATGTAATGTTCTGATAATTAAACCCCTTTGACAATTACATCATACATTATCGGGATTAGCCAGATCCATTACTCATCACTGGTGCCTTGGACAAAACAAAGCTGGTACACCAGGGACTGTCAGCTGAGCAGATGCTCCTATGGAAGAAAGCAGCCAAGTACTGTTTATGTAATACAAGCAGCAGCATGCTGGAGAAAGAGATTGCTGCGGCTTGCATGGTGTTCCTGGAGTTTAGAAGCTAGGAAAGGCAGAAATCTGAAAGCAGCATATTGACTATACTTTTAAAAATTTATTCTTTGAATACCAATTTATTTGCATGTTCTCCTTCTCTGTTATAATTATGCTTTGCTGGAACCTTTTTTATGTAATAAAGCACACAGCTTTGCATTTCTTCTGTTTATAACAGTTAAAGATAATAATACACAGAACACAGAAGAAAAAAGGGAAGTGTTAGTTATTTTAAATAAATAATTTGTATACAGAAAATTTTACTAGTACTTTAGTGTTGAGGTTTTTTGTTGGTGCTGTTGTGGGTTTTTGACGTTTTTGTTCTTTTGGTTTTGTTTGGGTTTTTTTTTTTTTTTTTGTCGGTTCTGATTTGTTTTTTTAAAATGGCAAGATAATTGGAAAAATCTGGTAATGCCAGGACTATATTATTTCATATTGTTGTTTCTCCATTCTGCAGAAGAAACTTTTCAAAAAGGAGGTTTCTGAGGACAGAAACTTATTTCCTCACCCTGCTCCCACTACCAGATTTCCATCCATGTAAAGTTGTGGAAAGCAAAAGAAGATCCTGTTTCACCAGTGTTTCATCCAGGCAGAAACATTCCTAACAGCTTCTCACTTTCTGCCCCAAAAAGTTTTATCTAAATGCTTGGTGAGGTACGTGGTAAAGAAGATTGAGCATGGGGACCTGCTCCACCTAGGAGTGCTCTTTGGCAGCTAAAAAAATTTAAGTATCCACATTTTAGAGATGACGTCTTATTCTGTCCCAGCCTGGTGAGATTATGCAATTCTCTTCACAGAATAATTGAGGGCTCCATCTGAAAGTGTGTGTGTTCTTCCTTTTTTTTAATTTCTTTTTATCTTTAAGGCAGATTCCATGTAACCATAATCCCTTGGGCTTTAGAGAAATTCCAGTAAGGAGAGCAACTTCTAAACAGTAAATACTGAAAAGTTGAAGGGAATTCTTATACCAAGCTGTGTCAATGAAGTGTAAGATAAGGAAGATAGGATTTATCTGTATAAGTATTGGACACTGTGGAGATTTAAGATACATTCCCTTTTAAAATCTTTGGAAGATTTTCAAGTAGAAAACTTCTCAATAAAGGTGTGTCCAGCCCTTTTAATTCTAATGAACATTCTGCTTTTAAAAATTTATTCTTTCATTCCCATGGAATAATGATGGATGGTCATTGGCACTGACGTGTGCCCTACAAGTCAAAGAAAAAAATAGTGCATCAGAGCAGTTCAGCACATGGGCTTCGGTAGATCTGTGTCAGTTTAAAGTCTCTGTGCCCTGTGCCAGAATAGGGTCAGGAAAATCTCAGATGCTGCAGTTCTCAGTCTTCTGCCTGTAATGTAAAGCCATCTTCATCTATAGATTAAACTGACAGACTGTGAACTCTGTTGGGTGGAGTACAGCTTTATGCTCAATTTCATACCCACTGTCGTGGGGTGATAATCACTGGTAGAAAAATGCAGTAAAGAAATAGGCACAATTTTGGCATTAGCCATTGTGCTTTGACAAATGTAGCTGCATTTACAAACCCTCAAATCTTCTTCTATTACTGAAACAGTATTTTCCAGTCATCCACTGTCCTGCAATTATTATGGAGCTTTCTCCCTGTTTACAGATGAAGTCACTATGCCATCAATGAATAGGTAAGGGTAAGGGAGGGAGATGGAAAATTATGAAATACCCCTTCTAAGTATGGGTAATATTTTGTATTACTGATAGCAGAGCCTTTACTAACTTTATCACAAGATCCAGCTTTATAAAACAATGTGATCATGTTACTTTTCTTTTAACAGTCTATTAACAGTGGCTGAATAATACAAAAGAAGGAAATTTATTTTGTCACTCCATAATGAATCATGTTATCGGTTTGGTGGTTTTTAGTGGATATTTTGATTATACAAGTTTGGGGTGTGAAATATTCACAGATTCTGAGGTTCATAAGCATATATGATCTGATCAAGTATGAGTGCTTATTACTGGATGTTTATAATTCATCTTTTGCTATTTAGCTTTCTTTTTCTTAGCTAAAGTCACGTGATATTATTTTCCCCTATATGGTGTGCTCTGTATCTATTTCCATTGTGGGGTCTGGATATGTCTCGGATTCAGTTACATTAAAAATAGCACAAGATCCTACTGTACACCAGCATTGACCCTACTACCTCATGCCCTTTTTTGTTTTCATAGTGAGAAACCCCAAATATACTGTAGAAGGACCATCTGTTGTGCACTTTAGGTATAACCTCAAATGATCAGTTGATGACCATAGACACGAATCACAAAGGAGAACAGCACACAAATGATCTTTAGTTTAGAAGTTTAATACTCTGGGGAGATGAATCGCAGACTAATTTCAGCTGCTTCATGCAAGGTATGCCATCTAAGTTTGGTATTTACACTGATGAGAGGAAAACCTCTGCAGAGAGCGATTCTGCTGTTCAAAGGTAGGTATCCCAGGCATGCAAACCAAGCCACTTACCTGGATGTGTCTCTTTTACTTCACTGACTATAGAAAAGTGTTAAATCAGGCAACTAACTTTCATACAACCATTGTTTGGTGAGGTTAATCCCATCTGCATATTATTGTATGATTACAGAAAGTGACCCAGTAGAAATCAAGAAAACTGAATGGTTGGCAACACACATACATAATGAGATTTCAGTTAAAGCCTGATAAAAAAGTAAAACAATGTTTAAAGCAGGAGAAAGTAGTTATTATTGCAGGGCTGGCTGCAAGTTGATATGCTTGAAAACTGACTATTTCTACATTGCACAGAACTGAGGAGAAGGAATATCTATGGCAGGCTACCCTGTTAGCTTAACCATGGATGTTCACTGAAAAATTTTCCCTTTGAAACTCGTTTTGTCTTTTGAATCCCATTTTACAGATAAGGAGACTGAGGCATGAAGTGATTCTGGCACTTGGGAATATTCTTTATGAGACTGCTTTTACATTTTAAGACCACTCCTTTGCAGAATTAGGAACAAGTATTCATGGAGTGTACAAAGTCAATGAAAGCAGCAACCTTGCTGCTGAGAAGCTGCCCTGAGTTCCCTGGCTCGCTCTGGGAAGTGGCACATCACAGCTCCCGTGTGCCAAGGGCAGGCTGCAAGCTGAGGGATGTCTACAGAAGTAATGCACTCTTCCCTTGTTTCCTCAGCTTGTTCCATTGCTTCCTCCACTTTGTCTAGCTTGAGAGAAAGCAACCTTTTTAAAAGGTAAATATAGTTCACGTAGAAGTCAAATTTCCTGGGGCTGCTTTCCATTCAAGGATGACTGCTGCGCTGTGCATTCACATGCAGCATGAATTTATAGTCTCATTACTTGGCGCAAGCCATGAATAAAGTACAGCTCAGCCAATAGGTGTGGGAAGAAATGCAGTTTAAACCTCTGCTCTTCCTATGGTGGCATGCCCTGAGGAAAAAAAAAATAAAAATCAAACGTTATGTTTCTGGGAAGAACGAAGAATGCATCCACTGGCTGTTTGAGACCCTCCCATGGCATCGTGTGGTGGCAAGCGGCACTGGCCAGCTGCAGAAAAGGGGACTAGACCCCAGGATGATGCTCTTGGTGAGAGTCTCTGTGCTCTGCACTGCACCTCGCTTCTGGGTCTGCTTATGAGGCACAGTCAAGCCCAATTAAAATTATGACTGGAGGATGTTGCCAGAAAGAGAAGGTTAGTGCCTGCAATTAAACTGGTTGCTAATTATGTGGCAGGATTTTTTTTTTTCAGTAGTTAATTTGTTTTGCAGAAAGCTGTGCGCACAAGTGTGAGCACTTATGTGTGCATGCAGAGAAAGTACTGCTCAGAAAACCCTTTTCTGCTTTTTCTTTAGGTTTTCCTTTTCTTTTTGCTTCTCTTAGTTCTCAAATTTTAAGTGGTACTTATTTAACATCTCTATTGTAACTCAAATTTGCACCAGCATCTCACAGAATTTTTACTTTCTTGCACCAGAGCTGCTTTAGTCTCCCGGTGCTCATCTGTGGACATCACTGTGGGCCCCACACTCATTTAGCTGTATGTTAATCTTGAATCCTCCAGCAGACTCTGGACCGTTATGGATCATTTTCTTTTTATTGTTGTTCTTTAATTAAACAGCAAATGATAAATTGTTTATGTCTATTGTGCAGTCTACAAATACTCACTTCCTGGTTCATTACCATTATCATATGACATATGAAAAGAATGGAAAGGAGTAGATTAATGGAGCTGCATGCTGATCACAGTTTTACTCGGAAATCTCAGATATCTGCAATTTGACAGCCATTCAGAGACTGCTATCTGGCCTGATCAGATGTCGCTGAGCTGTGACCAAAACCCAGTGGCTTATTTTTTTTTAACGACACACTTTTCAAAATTATGCATTAAAGCGATTATTGATCATTGCTGTGCGAAACATAATAGATGGCAAAACTACTTAATTCCACTAGTGTGAAAAGGATAATACAATACAAGATGAGATCTTTAGACAAAAGAAAAGCAAAACTGCCTTCTCAAAGCACATTGAACATTCAGAACTGTAGCGACAGTGTAAAATTCTGCTTTCTCTGATGTAGGAAGATTGTGCAGAGCAGCAGTGATTACAGGACATTTAAGGCTCTTTGAAAGCACTTTCTGCAGTCAGAAAACTTGACTTTGTCCACTTACCTACCTTTTTATTCTACTTTTGACTTTTTTCCTTCCACTCTCATCAGGCATGCTCTCAGCCTTTCTTCTGTGGGTGGATGAACTGCTCTTACATGTGTTATTTTATTGAATACCAGGTATGTGAGTTTCCACCACAAATGTATTTACATCAGCACAAGGGGAGTATAAAAAATTACTGTTTTGACTTGGTCATATTTATTTCATCCTTGTATAAGTGAAAAAAAGTGGAAAAAGAAGCCCAACAGTTGCAAAATCAGGATTTTTAACAGGGATTAGCATATTATGTGCAATGATACATGATTTTTTAACACGTGGGCAGTGACCTGCTTTTCTTTCCTCCTTTCCCTGTTTTGTAAAAATATTTCCATTACTAATGTGCCTCTGTTCCTGGGCCTGCCAGTGGCAAATCCAAATGGTCTATTAACTGTGAAGTCAGTTGTCAGTTCTCCTCTCCTGCCTCTAGTTTGGCACACTTCTAAGTGACTTGCTTCATTGATTGAACAGTGATTCTGCACTGCAGAAATGAACCTCAGGTCACATATCTTGAGGTTAATTCAAACTATACAGTATTTTCTGTCAGAGAAGTTGGCATATTTTTTCAATAGAAGCAGACTGGTAATGTACGCCCCATGATGATTTGCTGTAATAGCAGATGTCCAGATTCGTGTTTAAACTGAGATGGGCAAAATAAAAGGCAGGATTACACTGGAGGGAATATGCATTCAGATAAATCTTTTTGAGTTTAAGGGACCGTGATTCTTGGACAGGCATGGGATTTTGTTGTGCAACTTGAAGATTAATATGTTTGATTACATTTAGTGGTTGCTTAATGTTTATAGGGAAGATAAGAATAAAACTTTTTTCCATCTCAGATCTTCTCTGCACAGTTCCATGGTGCAGAATAAGCTTGTTTCTTGTATTTAAAGTAGCTCGTTAGAGAGCATTATATACTGAGCTATGCTCTAGGGCTGATAGAGAAATAAAAGCAGTGTCTTGCTATCAGAGGGCTCCGCAGTGATCTTCTTCCCTTAGATGATAGTTCCTTGAACTTACTGATTTTATGCTGCTTTTAAACTTCATGTCTTTCCCTACATTCTATAAGTGCATCTTTAGATGATGTATCTTTCTTCTCTTTTTTCCCAAATGGTTTGCAATGTTATTGCACACTTTTCCCAATGCAGCAGGGAAGTGACTGAATTTTTACGGGTGAAAAATGATTCCTATATACTCTTTGATCCTGCAATTCATTATTCTCCTGTCAGTTTGGTTTGTTTTTCACTCTAGCCATTGTTTTCTTGGTTGCTTCAAGCTTGAAAATTACTCTGTTCCCAAGACCTACTGTAAAGTGAACAAAAAGATAAAGATAACAGGGACACAAGAAAGTTCTAGCACAAGAGCTGGGCAGCAAGATTTTATCCCAGGTATGGATAGCAGAGAATTTTTTCAATAATTGGATTGGAACTGGCAATACTGTTCTCTCAGTCAATCAGGTTCCATTGACAACTTTTCTGAAAATATTTCACTTTTAAAACAAAATACTGAACTTGAAGCGTTGTGATATTTTCCCAGCATATGTGGGAAAACAGGGAAAACTTTGAAAAGCTGAATGATTTTTGTATTTATAACTTTCACTATAAGTACAGGGGAGATAGGTATTATGGGAAAAAATATCCACATTAAAAAAAACCCCCAAGAATATTTTTCCCCTATCAGTTATTTTTCCTTCACTTCCAAATGCTTGTATAAAAATAAAGAAATAGGTAGTCTCTTCACTTGTAATCAGATATTTTAAGTATTATTGTTACATTTATGTATTTTATATACAACAACAGCTGTAGCAACTTGTTTAGACTGTTGGGTTTTTCCTCCTCATGTTCAGCTCTCTTAAGGAAAACGTACTCTGAGTTTGAAAAAAAATCCATTTTCAAACTGATGATAACGACATTTTGGAAGCCGTCAAATAGCTCAGAAGAGAAAATTCATCCATGAAAATAGCTTTGCTCAGAAGATTGCCATAGTCTTAGCCCATGTTCTTTCCTGTTCCTCCTACGCTGACTTCCCTCAGGATATTCCTGTCTCAAAGACTTACTTTAAAATAAATAAATTACCACTATTGTAAGTCTTCATTTGAAAATCAATTTGTGGAATATAAGGATGCATATTTATTTAACAAGATTCATCAGTGCATTTCAGGTTATTTTGCTCCTGCATAAAACTTTTTTAAGTAGCAGAGACATTCATATCGTGTAAATGACCAGTTTGTCTGTCATTCTCATGTTAAAATAATCCTTCTGCATTTGGTTTTGTTAATGCAGCAAAGGTGTAGAATATGAGTTAATCATACAATACATGCTGTGTAAAACCTATCTATATTCTAAATTTTCTGAGCAGTACTATAATTGAATGTAGTTATGATTAGGTAGACTCAAGAAAATAGTACTATAAATGAGGTAGACAGCTTTGACATTAGAAGGATTTATTCTTATCTAACAACACAGACCTGGTGCTGATATCCAGTTTATCTACATATACAACTTATTTTGTATAGGTGTGTTGTTAGGTTATGACAATATATGCAAAAATACTTCTATTTAGTTAAATACCAAGATGTAGTGTGCATTTGTTATGATCTCCCTTATTGATAAATTGAATTTAATAAAGATGACTAGGTATAACTGAGGATAGAATTTGTCTTGTGCCCTTTTTATTGCCTTTTTTTTTTTTTGACAATTTCCCTTCAAACACTGTCTAAGCTATATATTAAATTTAAGTCAGTTTATTAGTGCAAGGCTGTATGAAATGTACTGTAGATGAGGACTGGGGGGAGATGCAAAGGAATAAATGGCCACCTTTTCAACACATGACATGACGTGTGCAGGTGAAAGGGTTGGGAATGGAAGGAGCTCTTCTAATGAATTATTGTTTCAAACCTGATTTAAAACTTTCATACATGAAGATTAATATAGAAGCCCACTGGGATTACCTAGTATGAAGTCCCCTAGAATAAAGAATCCATGAATTGATTTCCCTTCCGTCTGAAGACCGTCTTTCAAAAATTAGCCAAACATGTCTAGCTTTGAATTCTGCCTATTAATCTCATTGTGAGTTGGTTTTATAGATTCAGGAGACTTATGCTTTATGTGGGCAATAGAAATTTAATAAGATATATAGAATGTGATCAAGTAATGCTCTGTTCTTCTGTTCTTTGAGTCAGACTGATCATCTTTTGACTTTCACAGTGAAACATTTCCATTTTTTGTGTGTCCTTGAAACTTTCCTGTGAGGCCTTTGCAGTCTATACCTCCCTGAAAAGTGTTCAGGTGAAAGGAGTTAGCATTCCAGTAGAGGCTGCACTGTTGCCAAATGCGGATGCAACCTGACCTCTCCGCTGCTGCTTCACCTTCTGTAATTATACACCCAAGGATCACCTTTTTGACCCTACCATTGCAATTGCCTCTACCATCAGCAATTCCTTTTCAAAGGCTGCATCTAAGCTTACCTGCAATAGAACACCAAGAGACACCCCAGATCCTGCTTGCTCCTTGGATAACGAGATCGTGTGCTTAGATTTCACCTACATGGAGACAGGGATGTGGGAAATGGCTGGTGCATATCCAGCTTGCATGCTAATGGGAAGTCAGGATGTGGCAGGGGCCAGCACCTGCGTCTGGACTTTAGGTTCCAGATATATTCAAGGAAATTTCTTCCTGGGATTGCCTCTTACATTGTCTGACTCTGGGTATAATTCCTGAACTGCTTATTATTTCTTAAACAAAATCTGAGTTTTGTCCTCTGCATTTATTTTCATACTGTGTCACCTTTTATCAACAGTGATTTTGTGGTTTAATTCAAGTAACAAATGAAACTTCTCTTAAGTGTAAACATACAACTAAAATACTTGGTAGAAAATACGTAACAAGTCTTGAAATGTGACAGAATGTAAGTTTTTAATCCTTTTTTGTTTGTTTGTTTGCCATGTTCATTTTATATTCCTTTAATTTAATCAGAATTTGCTGCATTACTAAGTCAGATGCCTACCGAAACATCAATACTTTATTAATCAAGACCCATATTATTCACTACATTATTTTGCATACTTATTTCAGTCTCAGAGCTGTACAGTTGCTTAGGTTATACCATTTAAGTAGTGGCACACTTTTTCTTCCTCAGGTCTTTTGGTGCTTTCATGGTGTCCCAAGGTGTACTAAAAATGAACAGTGAGGGTCCAGATAGTTCCTCTTTATGATATTTATTTAAAAATCCATTACACAAATTTTCCAGAGATGTTTTTTAAACTAGCATCCATGTTTCCTTAGTAATGGCTGAAATAAAAATCACCATTCAAATCTCATGAAGATTTTCCCAAGGGCACAAGAGATTTATTTACTAAACACTTCTGCTTTTCCTAAGGTCTTACCATTATTAATGAGAATTCTACCAGCTCTAATACTGAACTAATGCCACTTCTGGAACTTTTTTGTTTCTAAAAAGTCACATGCATTTACTTGATCTTATCTCTGTTGACTTTTAGATTTTCCCAGAAGTTACTTTGATTCCTTTAAACATTTGCTACAAATCCCATTTTCCGATTTATATTTATTACTAGAATTTTTCTTTTTTCCATTTTGTTAAATTTTAAAGCTATTAATAATCTCATCTAAAGTAGTTTGGTTTATTATTTTTTTAAGTTGTCCTTTGTCCACTGAGTATTTAATAAAATATTCTTAGGCAGTTCTAGTTATCATTCGTGTATTTCTGATTATGTTCTATTTTCTCTGATGATGTTGCTCATATCTATTTCAAGATTGGTCTTTTCTCTAGAGCAGCAAATTTAAGTATTGCTGACAAGGACTTTGGTTTCTTCATGTGATTATGGCAGGAACACTCTACTGAAGATATTATTGCTCTTTAGTTTTGAGATCAACTGTTATCTAAGTCAGGGCAGCTAATACAGTGTTCTTCCATGGCTTATTAAGAAATCATCAAACTTGTCTGTGGTGAGTCTAGAAACAATAGCTAAATATAAGTCCAACATGTGCCATCCTTATGTGTTGTGTTTTCCTGGGATCTTATTCAGAACTGACACAGCACCCGTACGCTCAGAGCTAACATGACTTTGTGTAGCATCATACTCTGCTGTATGAATCGGCTGTAGGGTACCCAGCACTAAGGAGTGTGCCATCCACATGGCTTCATTTCTCATGGAAAAATATGTCTCTTAATTGCAAAATACAAAAATATCTTTCAGATAAATATCTTTGTTTTCTATGATGCCCTCATCTGTATGTACAATAAAGTTAAGGATTCAAGCCAGAAGATGGACAGACATTTGACTGATATGCTATAAATGTAATGAAAACAAATATTTTTCAAAGGTTTGCTCAACAGTTACAAGAAGAATATGTACAGACTCATGGAACCATGCAGGCAGTCCATGATGCTCATTGTTAGACAGCATGGTAAGTGTGGATTTCAGATTTGCAAATGATTCATGTCTGGTGATGAGACCATTCATAGTAATCACCAGGACATTACCTGATACTTGTAGGGATGGATTGAAAAAATGCAATCCTGTCATAAGAACATTACTTTAGGTGTATAAAGGTCATCACAGAGCACTGGGAATGCCATGGAGGACTGATCCAGCATAGGATCAGAAAGCAGCTTTAATCGAAAAAGCTATTTTTTTCAAAGAAGGGAAGAAATCCTATGCCTTCTACTTTGTAGGATAACATGAGGTTATCAAGTAGTACCTTCTTGCCTTAAAAGATTGAATTTTTTGTATTCTATGAATGCGAGCTGCATTCTACTCAGTACCTTGTCTTCAGCAAGCGATAGGGCAATTTCCTGAGAAAAATCCAGTAAACCTTACGGCAGCTGCAAGGTTTCTGTACATAGTCTGACAGATTACTGACCGAAGGAAGAAGTACTGTTTTCTAGTACTAGTCTAAGGTTTTACTACCAACATGGATACAGAGAGATTTCTGAAACGTAGTTTAATGTGACCTCTTCCTACTTCTCCCCAAAAACCCCAAAACCTAGCCACCGTTTAAATTCTGTTTTGCTTTTTAATCTGTGAAGGAACTTAACTCTGATGTGTATGGTGATTATCAGGTAACAGGCTCAGTCTAACGTTATGTTACTCATGGACCACCATACAGAGCTAAAGTGAACCGAGCTTGAAACCAACAGAAAAGAAATGGTTCCTCCTGCAATGGACAACAGATCTGTGGGGCTCATCATCAAAGAGCCTTGTGGGTGCAAGGAGCTTGCATGGGATTGAAAAAAATTCCCTGAGATGAAAACAGATGTTGGGAGAGTATTGAAGAGGTTGTGAATTAGCACATATGCTTTTCCTGATTTTATTCTTCTGTAGTTATTCAGTAATGCTACTGTTTGAGACAGGGCACCAGGGAGATGGACCCTTTGTCAGTGGACCCTTAAGACAGTGAAGATCTCTTAAATTATGTTTTAGAGTTTATGGAGACAACAAGCAGTATCTTTTTTTGTGCCTGACCTCTCTTGTGAGAACTCATGGCCAAAACCTCTGACTTAATTGATTTAGCCTTGATCATATGCATGCTTGTTAGAAGAACCCACTTTAAGTATTTGGGAGCTGTCCTGAAAATGCATATGCAATTATGATGTGCTTATTTACTGAAACAAAACACATTCACATAAACAAATGTGCATTTCTTTGCTTGTGTGTATATACGTATACATGCATACGTCAGGAGTTATTGCTGTGCTTCATAACTTTGCACTCTCACTTTGAAAGATCAAATTGAATGGTAATGTACTGATCCAAGGCTAATGTGAAGGGATTAATACCTTTCCTGATTTTTGACAGGAAGAAGGAAAATCTATGTTCATAATATGCTAAACCATATATTTTACTGAAAGTGACATATGCAGAATGGTTTTATAAAAATGAGTCTGTCATTCTTTTCTGATGAAGTTCACTATCATATGGCATCAGATTAGTCTTTCGTAGATGTGTTTGAGGTGTTGGCTCATAGTGGTTTGTGGTTTTTTTCATATAATGAAGTAAACTCCTGTGAAACACAGAAGTAGCCATGAGTGTTACAACCGCAGCAGCTAAAATAAAAGCTGCTATCTGTTTGAGGCTGATAGTGTCACGCTGGAGTGATTCTCTTGGGCCAATTAAAATGTGTTGTCAGATACTCCTTCACTGTTGTGTGTCTGCTACTAGTTGTCACTGGTTGAACCTGTGGCTTCTGAAGGAAGACTTTCGATATGAGTCCGGGAACTCAGGTGCCCAATGGGAAACCTCTCTGTAAGGAAAGCAGAGAATTACATTACGGACACATTGTCATTTCTGCATCCTTCTTTGAAGTTTTATGGAATATGTGCAGCACTTGGAAGGATTCAGTATCTATTGTCAGAGACCAGTAAGCTGTTCACTCAGAAAGACTTGATGAACACATCACCTCTGAAAATCAGATCATTGATATTTATTTCCTTAATATGGGGTTACAGATCTAAATTTTAGTATTCCTGTTTGGCAGTTTGCATAGCAATCTCTGTTATTTGCCCTTCTATAGGAGGGCCTCATATCTGAGGGCAGATATGTCCTCGCTTCTTATGGCAAACCTCACTGGACAAATGTTGCCAATAGGATTAAGGGACCTGAACTCCACTGACTCCGCAGAACCATGCAAAGGTAGTCATATCAAGACCAGATAAGATAATTTATAAAGTACGCTGGGTACTTAACTTTATCAACTACATTATTGCAATACAGAGGTTTCAACTTTTCTACTAAATCATCTCCCTTGTGCAGAGAAGGCTGTTCCTCATGGAGGGAAGTGGAGGAGGGAAGGAAGCAGTGAGGCCAGGCTCGATGGGTCCTGAAGGCTTCAGGCTGGTATTTGCCATAGGAGTGAGCAGTACCCTTGTCTCCTGGCTCTGTGCAGGGCATAGGTTCTTCATTCCTACTTCTGAGACCAGCTGAGTTCAAACCATATACAGAGCTCATAATGAAAATACATTAATTTACCCCTGTATAAGAGTTCTTACCCCTATAAGAGCTTAAGGCCTCCTATCCTTGTTGAACTGGGTGTATTAGTATGAAAACCTCTGTTTCAAAGGAAGAAGAAGCTAATGCACTCGCTGTCAAGGTGCCACGTTCTTCTGCACCCTCCATGCTGTATTTAAGAGTATAACTGAAATCCATGGCCTGGCTGAGCTTTACACAGATCAAGAGTGGGTTTCTTAATGTTCTTTCTCCCCTAGGCACTAGGGTGATAATTCTCCTGTCCGATCTCTGTCCAAACTGGTCTCACTTCTGTTTTTTTCCCCAGCATTGAAATTGAAGACTGAAAAAGATTAAAAAGATAAAATTTCTTTTGTTATCACAAAAACCATTATTCTTATAGCTAAAGAGCTACTATGAAATTTGAAATGTTTTGTTGGAACTGTTACCAGTACATTAAAAAAAGTCTTTACACAAACATCCTATATTTTCTGGATTAAAAATAAATACTAAAAATTAAAAAGAAACAACAGGTTTGTCCCAGAAAATTGATAGAGAATTTTATCTTTTTAATACTGATTCAGAAGATTTCTTTCAGCTTTTTCTGAAACTAAATTGTAAATGCATTTAAATACCTCCATGATAATACTTTCCACAACACTTATCATAAATTCTAAAACTGATAATCCAAAGAGTTTCGGAAACTTAATGTAAATTGCTCAAGGGACAGAATGACAGCATTAACCATATAAATCACACTAGAACTAAATGGTGTCTTTTTATTCAGAAGAGACTTCCTTGTATACTATTGCAAACTGTACTAACAAGCAATATCCTTATCTGACATAATTTATAGTGTTATGATCTTTGTTGTATCATATATCCACCATCCACCGCCTCCTTCCCATTTCTTTTAATTTATCATTCCAGCCTCTAGGTTGGCATCATGCCTCATCAGGACTGACTTCTTCCTGGCTGCATGGACGATTCCTCTGCACATGGTACCTTTGCCTACAGACAAAGTTATCACCCTGCAGTAAGTGTGTTGTAATCAGCTCCCAAAGTTCAACAGCTAAACTTAAGTTCAGACGGCGCACATGGGGAAGACATCAGAAAAAACAACTGCTCCCAGATTTAGGGTCAAGTCCTTGTCTTGCCATTCAGCCAATGGCTATATCCATATTAATAAATTAAATAGGACCAGGGAGAGTATGAGTTTATGCCTGACTGATGTCTGTGTTTGTACATACTGCTTGATTATCAACATACTCACTCTCAGGTTTTTGACCCATGCCAACTGGCATTTTCCTAGGTCATGGCCAGGCCTGACATAAGAACAGTGCTCTCAGGAGGCAATATGGACAAGTGCCCCCTTCTTTGGAGAACAGAGGAAAAGAACATTTCTCATGCATTTTTTGTTTCACTGTTTGTCCCTCTCTTCTCTTTATTTACTGGTGTATATAGGTGTAATTTTTATCCAGAAAAGTGTAGTTTTTCTGCACACCCCTTCATCCTACGTGTCCAAAAAAGACAAGAGAAGAAGTAATTTTCTGCTAGGATGAACAGGAGAAGGAATAATTTGCTAATCAGTCTATCGGCCCTCTCTGGAGCAAAAGTGTACTGGAGTCATGCTTGAGGCCTCCTCCTGAGGTAAAAACCAGCATGCTGAGTGTACACAAACCTCATGTTACAACTATCTGTCTTCCTGCTTTATGTGCTTTTGAGTGTTTTTTTTTTTTTTTGTTTCATTTTATTTTGTTTTTCTTAAGATGAAATAATCATGCCCAATTAACTCATTTGGGCAACATGAAAATATGGAAGTTAAATATTTAGGTACCAACTGGGAAGTTTCTTAATTATTCTGCAGATATTATACCCATGTGACATTTTTTGTTGTAAATCCACTACATTGATATCGTATTTTAATTAAATGTTCCTCTTAAAGGTATTTAACAAAATATCCATACATAGCTACTCTTGGGATTAGTGACTTTTATTACCTTAAGCATGTCATAAGGCAATTTATGAGAAAATTCAGTGTTTGGGTTCTTTTTATTCCCTTTGCGATCGTGGTTTTGATAATCATTATTAAAGTACTGTTCAGCTTAATGGCTTTACAGTAAAAAATAACAATGCAGTGGAGAGAAAAAGAGGTTTATTGGAACCACAATAAAAATAAA
This sequence comes from Rhinoptilus africanus, assembly GCA_013400135.1. Classification (NCBI taxonomy): domain Eukaryota; kingdom Metazoa; phylum Chordata; class Aves; order Charadriiformes; family Glareolidae; genus Rhinoptilus; species Rhinoptilus africanus. Next base: position 25,665 of record VXBO01012643.1, read on the forward strand.
AAGATTATTGCCAAGTTTGGTGTTTTTCTAAAAGCTATGTCTATACTAGTAAAGGAAATGGACCAGAGACTGTTCTCTGTCCCCGAGGACAAATGATACAGCACAACCCACATTTATACAGCTAATCTCTCTTAGCTCTCAAAATAAGGTAACTACAGCCAAACTGCCTACTGGGAACAATCCTTAGAGCACACCATCCTCAAATCATGCTTCATGACTCCTTGGGATGGTGTTAATTGGTTTACATCCAAAAGTCTGCCAGGAACTGTGCTAACAGTGTGGATGTTTTTGTGTCCTTGTACAGACTCTGTTGGTCATTAGTATAGTCACGGCCTCATTTCTACAGAAAACTGATCTTATGGCACAGTCAGTGATCAAGGGCTGTGGTAACTGCTCATGGCATTTGTTCGAGTTCCAGCTCACTACTATGACTTTTAACTCCAAATAATAAAATGATGGATTCGAACACTGATATTCAAAATAAAACATTTCCTTGGTTTACAGTACCTCTTTGGAAAATGAGGAAAATCATGTCATGTAGCTGAAAGATGAGTTGCCCTCAAAATTTTGCTAATGATGATGGATAAAGAGAGATTAAAATCCATGGAGCTCTAGCCTTGCTGGAAACACCTTCATTTTTAATATTCTAAACACTCTTAGGGGACTCTGTGAAATTTAAGTCAGGCTTAAAGTAGCTTGGTTTTCATTGCATTTTAACTCCTATAAAGAAAAGAAACAATAGAAGAGGCAAATGAATCTTGGAGCCTGGGGCTCGTGCTGAGGCAAATGGTCCTGAGGCAGGTTTGCTGAGAGCAAAAAAAGTGTTTCTGTACTGTGGTGAACTGTGCAGTACAGATGTGTCTTGTGCTAGATATAAATAATTCCCTGGTCACCCATCGCTTCGGAAAGAAGTAACTTTCATGTTGGTGGTATCAGCATTCTTGCTGTCTTGCAGGCTGAGCCATGGCCCACCGAAGTGTCAAGAAATGAAGGTTGGGCAAAACCCTACCTCTCATGGTGCTCAGGTGAGCAAGATGCCAGGCACTGAGAGCTCTGAGATAGGTGTTCCATGAGAGAGAACAAGGCAGCTTCTAGGGAAGACCATTGCCTGCAATTCAGGAAAGTGTTTGAACACATGCCCAGCATCCAGCATATTTGCATCTGGCTGTATGAAACAGAATCTCAGTGGTTTCCTGGACTGGGCTCTGAGTGTGCAAAGAGTAAGAAAAATCTCCTGAGAAGGAGAGATAAAGGCACTAGGGTAATAGAAAGAAGACAATTATGACAGCTTTTATTTTAAAACACTGAGCTATAAATGTGAAGTAGAACAAAAAGGAAAAGCAATTCAAAACACTGGAGGAGGCAGGCAGCCAAAACATTTGTCTGAAAATGTAGCTTCCTCGGTACTCACAGGCCTGAATGATTTGTGTTTTAGCTTACTCTGAATTTTGTTTGATTTGAACATGATTTGGCTTTTGCAGTCAAAAAGAGCCAAGGCC
>VXBO01012643.1:27223-41234 GCA_013400135.1 Rhinoptilus africanus
TTTACTGTCTTCTGTAAAAAAAAAAAAAAAAATATATATATATATTTAGCAGTCTAATTTTTGTTAAAAATGAGGAAGGACAAATTGGTCTGTCTCTACAGTAACTGTGATGAATAGAGTGACCTTTTTTTTTTTTTTAAAAAAAAATAAACTTCTGGTCCTATGACACGGGTGAAAAGGAGCAGTGTGCACATCTCTGGTTGGTATCTTTTTATATTTAAACTGGCTATGGGTCTATTCAGGTGTTTTTCAGAAGCTACTCCAGTAAAAGACCTTCAGTCTTTCTCCTGTTCTGGACAGACAGTCAGTGGTTATGGAAGGAATGACAGTCCTAAAGCCTGCAGCTAGAAAAGACTGCTGGCTTCAAAGCTGTGATAGAGCCCTGTTTGATGCCTCATAGATATTGCTAAGACAGGTTGAGTAGTTCCAGCTTTCCCAGTGTTGGAGAAGTCATTTTACCCAGAGCAATTCTTCATAGTTAGAGACTCTCGTCTTAGGAACGCAATGTCTTAGGAACACAACAAAAGGGACATAGTTTGATCTCATATTGAAATGAGTAAAATGACAACTGGATATATGTAAAAACAAAGGAAAAATGATGATCACAGAAGCAGTACAGTCTCTGCCCTTTAAGATTTCTCAACCTTGACAGGACAACATTTAACTTTGAAGTTGGCCTGTTCTAAACAGGAAGTTGGACTTCCAGGGACCACTTCAAACCTAAATTATATGATAATTTGAATTTTAAGATATTATAGAAACTTAACCAAGGGAGAAAAAAACAGAAGTAATGAAACAGAAATAAGCTATCATTTTCAGATGTGATTTATTTATGGTAAATACAACCTGCATTTAACTTAGAAACCAAAAAATTCTGGTCTTAATAATTCAATATCTCCATAATTTCTATAAATCATCTGGATATAGACATAGCTAAATGAAACAATCTTCAATTAACATTTTAGTGGTTCCAGAATCTATTTAACATTGTTCATGAGAAGACACACACTAACTTTTTTTTTCCTTTTAATTACATATGTTAAGAGGAAAATTACACCCAAAATGTTGGAAAATTATCCTGGACCTCAAAGACATCCAGTAGTTTTGATACCACACACTATGAATTTCTTTTTCAGCTTGAAGCCCTGGGCTTCAGGTTTCAGTAGACTCCAAATTCAAAGGAAGATTAAAGAAAATTACAACATTTTCTCTGCTTCTTAGTCAAAGCCATTAATCCCACAGAGGTTTTCATGGCTACCATGGTATAACAGCAGCTGCACTGAAAAAAATATTTTATGAAATCAATGAAAATGTTGAAGAAGGGGAACATGAAAGAAAAGGCTGCTGCTTTAACAAATTTCCAATATGTCTGGTAAGATGAAAGAGAACCACACACATAGAGGCAGAAGGCAGGCTGAGCAGGTACCACAGCGAGGTATTTCCAAACAGCTTCAGAAGCAATTGCACTTCATTTAAATGGGCTACTCATGAGCAGAATGGGGGAAACTCAAGTTTAACGGTGGCCCTGAGAGATGGTGAAAATTTGTCAGAATGAAAAATGAAAACAAAAGCACAGTGAGCAGTGCAGGCACTGATTTATCAGCTAAACGAGGGAATCTAATAGGACCCTGACTGTCATTAGCATTGCAAGAGTGCTGGTCTCACACCACAGCATGACGCTGGATTTCCAGGCAGTTAAAATATTTCGGTTGAGTTTTGTGAAGAAATCCAGTCCTTAGTCACCACAGTCATGATAATTTCTATAAGCAGAAACTAATCTTTTCTGGTGTTATGTTAGCAGTTAATAAGTTTCTGAAATGTAAATAAGCGAGTAAGTGTGTCTATGTGTGAAAAAGCTGCAGAATCAGCATCCATAAAGGAGTGAATAGATACATTTGGGATCAAAGTGTTTTAAGTGAACCAGATAAGCACATGTATATCATCTTTTATCATTGCACAGTCACTATTTGTAGCAACCCAAAATGCTGTATTAGACATGTACTATAACAATTTTTTGTGTAGCGATAGTAATCTGCCTGTTTACTCTTGCTAAAAATCTGGCCCATATTAATGTTTGTCATTAGAAATTAATTTCATGGGAATTTTCTTTGCTCATTGTTACACTTAATAGACGACAAACATATTTCTTTCTTTCTCCTCTCATTTCTATAGAGCAAAGTCAGCTTTCTGTATGGTTCATAGCAAGTCAGAGTGGAAAGGCAGTGTCATCCATCACTTCAGTGTGTTTCCTCATTACCTACAAGAGTATTGCTGCTGTTAGCTTCATTGTTATCCTTGAAAATTTCACCTGGTTAGATTGTACTGTCCTGTTCTAACCTCCTAAATTTCATCCTCGTTTGACTCCTCATGGAAATGAGAAATATTTCATAGAATCATAGAATCATGATTTACACTGTTAGAGAATATTAATATTTTACCTTTAAGCATAATCTTTAAGCTCAGCAGATGCCACTATTCGTAAACAGCCCCATTCACAGAAACTGTTTCCTGTTCAGATGCACTGGGAGGTTGATATAAACTGGGTGACATTGTGGACTGGCATCTTTTTCATTAATTTCTATGGTTTTGGCAGTGTCAAGCTGCTTCAGAAAGCTTCTTGACCTCCTTCAGTAGCCTTAATGTGAACTGAAAATATTTTTTTAAGTGTAATAAATTCATAGCATTTTGATTTTGCATTTGAAAGCATCTTTTTTATTATTATTACTTATGATTTTCTTTCAATTTTACTTTACAAAATTCAATACCAGATTCTCAGATTCAAGGCAAACATTGTAGTTCAAGTCAAGCAAGAGATTATTTTTTAGGTATTTTGTTCCTATAAAGTATTTTCGACTGCCTTATTTTAAATTAAACGCTCTAAATATTAACTTAAGTTTTATTTTCCTTAACTGAAAAAAAGAAGCTGGCAGAACAGCTTTAATCTTAACAGGATCTTTAGTAATGAGGGCAGCTGTTCGCTAGAAAAATGGCTTTCATTTATTCACTTATTTCATCTTGGACACCTAATGTGATTGACAAATGTGTCTATTCAGGTTTTTCACTTGTTCTGACATCCCAGTGCTGGCAGAACTTCATTGAATTACTTGAGAAAATCAGTCTCTGTTGCCACAAATCAACAGGTGCAAACTTATGAATGTTGTTCGCACCAAGCACTGCGGAAATAATCTTAAGAGAATAATTATGCAAGAAGTGATGATGGGTCTTTCTAATAGAGAGCCAGCAGCCAAGTCATGGATAGTTTGCAGTTGGTCGCCGAGATCTGACTGACTGCCCGAAGCCAGTGATGGAGCATGAAAATTATGCTGCAATTCCTCTGATACTCAGACGCAAATTTATCATTTCATTTACTCACTGACTGAACCGATTAGGTGCCTTAACTCAGGCTCTGTAGCTCTAGCTATTAGTGCTGAGCAGTAGGAGTGGATCTGGAAGAACTAATGATGAGGACCTAACATTGCCACTATACTTGTTTGGGGGGTTTATTTCAATCTATTTTACTTATTTCAAATATATTTTAGTGCTGTTAACTAAAGGCTGCATTGCATTAGGCACACTCCTGGCATACACTGTCCAGTTAAGCTTCAACTGAGATGAATATAGGATGGGTGTTTTGAGTGGCCTCTGCAATGTGAGCTGAAGGATGAGGGGTGAAGAAGAGGAGGACACTCACCTCTGTTCTAAAGCACTAATGTAGATGCATCCTTAGCCAGGGAGACTGACCTTTCCTTTATGGTGCATATTTGTGACATTCTCATATCAAAAACTGTCTCAGGAATGTTTAAGCTCTGCAGACCTTTAGGGCTGGGACCTTAGCAGACTGACAGGGCCCACTCCATTATTTTAAGCATTTCAGTCCTCTTACTTTCAGCATCTAAGAGCTATGGTTCCCTCTCAAGTAAATTAAGGAAGGTAATTGCATTCATAATACAAATCAGAATACCTAAACAGGCAGTGGTTAAGCTATTAATGTAAGGGTAAGTCGGACATTCCTCTGAAGGAATATACTTTTCTCCTTGCTTACTGGTGCATAAATTAGTACTTCAGGGCAGTTATGTTAGATAGCCAGAGTTAGTCAATCCTTCCTCCCTGACTCCTGGCAATAGTCCTGACAATGTCCAAAACCTATGGAACGCTAGTCCAGGAAGTAAAATAGCGTATTATTAAATCTCATATATTAACTCAGGATATCTCACTGTAAAACTCTAACAAGAGAATTCCAGTTCTATTTTCACAAGGATTTCTTCTTCAAAGTAAGTTCAACGTATCAATCATGCCTTTTTCTTTAGAATCATAGGATCATAGAATCGTAGAGTTGGAAGGGCCCTCTGGAGATCATCTAGTCCAACCCCCCTGCCAGAGCAGGGCCACCTTAGAGCAGGTTGCACAGAAACGCGTCCAGGCGGGTTTTGAATGTCTCCAGAGACGGAGACTCCACCACCTCCCTGGGCAGCTTGTTCCAGGGCTCTGCCACCCTCAAGGGAAAGAAGTTCCTCCTCATGTTTAGGTGGAACATCCTATACTCAAGTTTGTGCCCATTACCTCTTGTCCTGTCACTGCGCACCACTGAAAAGAGCCTGGCCCCATTCTCCTGACACCCACCCTTCAAGTATTTATAGGCATTAATAAGGTCCCCCCTCAGACGTCTCTTTTCCAGACTAGAGAGACCAATTTCCCTCAGCCTTTCTTCATAGGAGAGGTGTTCCAGTCCCTTAATCATCTTGGTAGTCCTATGCTGCACCCTCTCCAGCAATTCCTTGTCCCTCTTGAGCTGGGGAGCCCAGAACTGGACACAGTACTCCAGGTGGGGCCTCACCAAGGCAGAGTAGAGGGGGAGGATGACCTCCCTCCACCTGCTGGCCACACTCTTCTTGATGCACCCCAGGATGCCATTGGCCTTCTTGGCCACAAGGGCACATTGCTGGCTCATGGTCATCCTGTTGTCCACCAGGACTCCCAGGTCCCTTTCCTCAGAGCTGCTCTCCAGCAGGTCAGCTCCCAACCTGTACTGGTGCAGGGGGTTATTCCTCCCCAGGTGCAGCACCCTACACTTGCCCTTATTGAATTTCATGAGGTTCCTCTCCGCCCAGCTCTCCAGCCTGTCCAGGTCTCTCTGGATGGCGGCACAGCCTTCCGGGGTGTCAGCCACCCCTCCCAGCTTTGTGTCGTCAGCAAACTTGCTGAGGGTGCACTCTATCCCCTCATCCAGGTCATTGATGAATATATTGAAGAGCACTGGGCCCAGTACTGACCCCTGGGGAACACCGCTCATCACTGACCTCCAGCTAGACTCCACGCCCCTAATCACAACCCTCTGGGCTCTGTCCTTCAACCAGTTTTCTATCCACCTCACTGTCCATTCATCTAACCCACTCTTCCTAAGCTTCCCTAGGAGGATGCTGTGGGAGACCGTGTCAAACGCCTTGCTGAAGTCAAGGTAGACCACATCGACCGCTCTCCCCTCATCCATCCATCCAGTCACACCATCATAGAAGGCGATCAGATTAGTCAGGCATGATTTCCCCTTGGTGAATCCATGCTGAGTACTTCTGATGGCCTTCTTTTCCTCCATATGCTTTGAGATGACGCCCAGAATGAGCTGTTCCATCATCTTTCCAGCGGTGGAGGTGAGGCTGACCGGCCTGTAGTTCCCCGGGTCCTCCTTCTTGCCCTTTTTGAAGATTGGAGTGACATTGGCTTTCCTCCAGTCTTCAGGCACCTCGCCTGTTCTCCAGGACCTTTCAAAGATGGTGGAGAGCGGCCCAGCAATGACTTCTGCCAGCTTCCTCAGCACTCTTGGGTGCAACCCATCAGGGCCCATGGACTTCTGAATGTCTAATTGACCTAACTGATCCCTCTCTTGATCCTCCTCAACCCAAGGGAAGTCTTCCTCTTTCCCCTTTACCTTCTCCAAGGCCTGGGGCTCTTGAGGGCTGGGCTGTGCAGTAAAGACTGAGGCAAAGAAGGCATTCAATAACTCTGTCTTCTCCGCATCCTCCATCACCATGGCTCCTGTCTCATTCAACAGTTGGCCCACAACTTCTCTGGTCTTCCTTTTGCCTCCAATTTACTTGATATATACCCAGGGTCTTCAGGGGCTCCTCTACTCCCTACGGGATTATATTTCACAAGCCACCTGCTGAGAATCAAGAAAAAATGTTCTACTTCCTCCATCCTAGCCTTTCCCTTGCAGGATAACAGAGCCACAGGTCACAGCTGAAAACTCATGAAAAAACCTTCCTATTTTCTGCTGCTCTTCAGCTCACTCAAGCTGCTGCTGACTTTTATGACCCAGACCTCTTCATGCTGATACTTGACTATGCATTCCTGGGCAGTAGCTGTATTCTATAACACAAGTAGGTGACTACACAAGTGCCTGAGGTGATATTCCTTTTCACTTTTGTGTAACACATTTTACTCCTAGAGATTGTAGTCTCCCAGCATGAAAATTCATGAGAATGAGTTTGACAGAAAACTTACGCTAGCCTTATGGAAAATACAGAGCTATCAGTAAAGGAGCTATTATTGAACAGTGTAACTAACAAGAGAGCCTTTAGTGGGTTTGATTATTACTACAATCATTTTTTTTTTCCATGCCTGATTTAGAAATAATCCTTATCTCCTGCTCATTGCTCTCCCCTCATTGTATTTCTACTTCCCTTGATTTTCATGGGAAGTGTCTCATCTGCTCACCAGACAGACCTGATGGCAGGAAATTTCTGTCCTCACCACAGTCAGAGTATTTAGTCAAGGTCTATGAGCTTGAAAGACATAGCCATTGAGAAAGATGTTATCAGTGATAGGCAATGCCAGAGATGATAAAAGCATTTAACCCAGAGGAGAAGATTAAAGCGTGGGAGTCTGTGTTTATATAGCGGCATTAATTTTCTTAGGAAATAGATGAAGGAGGGGAAAAGAAACAAGAGACTTAAGCCAGAGCATCAGAGCAGTTGCCACACCTTGCTGAAGATAAGACTGAACTCTTCATCTGGACCTGCGAAGGACACAGATACACGGTGTGATGTATGCAGTCATCTGCAGGAAAAGGTCCTAACAAGATCTGAAGGTTTTTACTGATTCCTGGAAGGAATGAGACAAATTCATTTTTTGCAGTAGCAGAGAACTTCCTGTACCATATGGCTGTGATCCAGCAAAGCATGGAAACAAATTGGCAATGCAGCCACGGAAGGAGTCAATGAACCATTATAAAGCTGGAAGTCAGGTGTCTGTCTAATTGTTGCTTGAATTAAGTCTAGTGTGCTGTATTTCTTACAAAATGAAGCAAAATGATGAATGAACAAAGCAAAAAACCGCCAATCAAAAATATCAGCATCAATGCTAAGATTTTGTGAAGCATATATATATATATCTTCTGTAAACGATATAAAAAGGACTGTCGTTAGGCTAAGCAGTTTACATCAAGCATATTAGGCAACTTCTCCTTATTCAGTTTGCTATCAAAGAAAGAAATTATTTAATTTTAAATCATCATGTTTAAGTAATTACTTATTCTAATTACTTTAGGCAATGAAATTTATTTATACCTTTTTAACAGCAATTTCTTAATTAGCATATTTCATTAATCAAAAAATGAATAATTTAGAAGCACAGTAACAGATGAATTATGCTAAGAGAGGTTTTGTCTGTGAAGAACAGTTTACCCATTTTTCCCATATAAAGTGCTGGGCAGCAGCCCAAGAGCTTTGTTGTCTGCGCTATGGAAACTAAAGGCCTGCAATATTCTTTAGTTGGCTCCTTTGCTTTGGATCTGTTAATACAATGGTTTCTGCTGCTTCCAGATTCCCCCAGCTATGACTGATAGAGATCTGGTGCCAGTTAGAGAAGTCTCAAGGCTGCTCTGAGTTATAAATGGCATACAGTCCCAAAAGAAACCTATTCCATAGAGGAACGTCTCATTTTAAAGAAGGTGATGCTCTGTAGATGAGATTGTGGATAGCCACTTCCTTCTTTGTCCAAACTGAACATCCTGCACAATGATGATCGATTCAGAACTAGGCCAGGCAAAAAAATCCAAATTCTGAATATCACACTCTTTGAGGTGGGATTTTGTTGCACTGACCCCTTTGAAAACATGCAGAGACTTACATTATTGAGGTGCTGGACCGCGTCCAAAGAAGAGCAACAAAGTTGGTGAAGGGTCTGGAGAACAAGTCTTATGAGGAGCAGCTGAGGGACCTGGGGTTGTTCAGCCTGGAGAAAAGGAGGCTGAGGGGAGACCTTATCGCTCTCTACAACTACCTGAAAGGAGGTTGTAGCCAGGTGGGTGTCAGTCTCTTCTCCTAAGAAGCAATAGTACAAGAGGATATCTCTTCACTTTGCACCAGGAGAGGTTTAGATTGGATATTAAGAAACATTTCTTCACCAAAGGGGCTATCAAGCATTGGAACAGGATGCCTAGAGAAGTGGTTGAGTCACCATCCCTGGAGGTATTTAAAAGAAGTGTAGACGTGGCACTTAGGGACATGGTTTTGTGGTGGACTTGGTAGTACTAGGTTTATGGTTGGCCTTGACGATCTTGGGAGTGTTTTCCAACCTAAGTGGTTGTATGACTCTATGATTATGAACCCTACACTGTTTACAGCCCTGAAGAATGTTCATCCATTTCTCCATGTGGGTTTTATGGGGAAAAAGTCAAAGTGGAGAGAACCAGATTCCTTGTTTAGTATATACTTAACTGTGTTAGAGCATTCTGTGGGGCTTTGTGGTCTTCAGTACCTAATAAAGAGAAGCTATCTGAAATTTATTTTTTTGGATTTTGAAATTCTGAAGTTTTTCACAGACTTCCTTGAGCTAAGTTTGGCCACTTGTGGAAATTTTAGAGAAAAACTACAACAAATTATTAACTGTCTGAAGTAGGTCTTCCTCTTAGTTTGAAGGAGTTTCTAGTGAAAGAGAGAACAGGTGGATTCATAAACAGAACATCTCTGGGTGGTAGCATGCACTGTTACGGAGCGTTACGTGCGTCTCTCTGTCTCTCTGCAGAACTTGCTGCTACATTACCCACCACATATCCATGCTGAACACTTCACTGGAGTTAATTCAGGGATTTCTGCCTCAAGTTCCACTGCATACCATAAAGCTCTTATCAGAGTCTAAAGCAACAGCTAAGCAGTGTTTAGATCAACAGAATGTCAGGATTCGACCCCATAAATACATGCAAATACTCTGCTGTATACAATACTTTACCCTCAAATCTGTAATTTCCACATCGTAGTTGTAAACCGTACTCCATTTTAAGGAAACAGATACTACACGTGCTTGACATGATAGTTCCATAGGAGAGAACGAGACTGGTATGAGCACACAGCAGGGTCTTTTAGAACTGATGCCAGACAGAAATCAATGCAGATTTATGCCATCTGAAAATCCAGCCTAGGAAATAAAGAGTGAAGAAAATTGAAAACACATAGATCCTGATTCTGATCTCGGTTATGCTATTGATAATCTTGCACAGTGTCACTGGTGTTGATTTCCCTGTAGTATAGTTTTAAATAACCAAGACAGTTCATTGACTCAAAGTTACTCCAGATTTACCCCTGTACTTTTGGAATTGAGTAAAATAAAATAAAAGTTAGTCTAGATTTACAAGGATCAAACTGAGATACTCTGATTCAAGAGTGCACCATAAAGGCCGTCAAAGACTATTATTTTCTCAAATAAACTCAAGATAGAGTCTTTTATATGCTGACATTGTCACTCAGTCAGTGCAACCTCTTGCTCGTGCAAGAGAAACGTTGCTGCTGTTCAAAGATCAACAAAACTCTTTACTACGAGATGCTGTGTATCGGAAAAGAATTGTTGTAGTTGATAAAGTTTTATCACCTCCAGGAATGGCATTAAATAAACTTACAAGGCTTCTTGATTCCTGCAGTTACATCCAAGGTGACAAAAATGTTTACTGAGTCATTTGACTCAAAGAGCTTTCTTGGCAAGGATTCAGTATTATAGACAGATCTCTGAAGCTTTCTTTATGTCGCTGGTCAGCTTGCCAGTGTAAAGTATTATAGGTAAAAGTTGGGAAGAGTGCTTGCTCTTCCACATCCTAGACACTCAACTAACTCTTGAAGTCCAAAAGCAGATACATAGGGCAAGGAGGGTACACCATGTTTTTCCTTCAACTGTATTTCAAGGCTTGCTAAAAGAGAAAATGGATTATGACTGTTTTTACTGGAAAAGTACCTTCCAGAGGAAGAAAGAAGATGCAAGGAACTTCTCCTCTCTCCCCCCTCCCACCAGTGGAGAACATAGAAAACAAAGTCGGATGTGGCCCAGAAATTCCCAAAGCCAAAAGTTTAAAGATCTCAAGTGAAGAGCTTAGGCTGTCTCCATCACAGGAAAAAATAATTTATGTAACATAAGGACAATACAAATTTGGCAGAGTTCTTCAAAATCACATCTGTTCACCATGTATTATGTTTGGTGACAGAAAGAACAAACTGTAAAGCAGTATATGATAAAACAGTGAAAGCATGGTAAGTTCGTTGACTAAGGTTGCACTGGTAATTAGCAGAAATGGCTTGTTGATTGTCATTATGTTCTCCTGTAAGTCATATGGACCTGTGATGGCTAGCATTTAAAAGATCTTCGTGCAGCAACTTATATTACATTATTTGTTTCCTATTTTAAAACTGTGACAGTCTGTCATATGCTTATACCATAATGAAAGCTATCTATTATTCTATTAGCAGTTACTATTACCTTTAAAATATTTATTTTTTGAATTACAAATGTAACATTGTCAAACTATTTGGATTATTTGGTGGAAGGCTATTCTTACTACCTTGTGGATACAATTCTTATTTATCTTTCTGTCACTCAGTGTGGTGCAGCATCTACAACAGATTATTAGTATGGACAAGATCTTGTTCCAACAGTTTTCACACAGCTTTGCAATTGTCCTTGTCTTTCACATCTGTATAACTAGAGATTAGAAAACTAGGAAATGGTGGGGAGAAACTTAAACAAACTTTGCAATAAATATGGATTATTAAATGAATTCTTCTTTTTTTCATTTGTTCTGTGATTTCTCTTTGAAATTACAGTTTGGTTACTTACTTTCCTGGCTGGTTCAAAGGAATATTTCTCTACACTGTGCAGAACTCTTCTTCCAATGTGAGGAGGACTCTTGGCATTTTTAGGTATTGTACATTTTAGGTGTGTAGCTAAAATCCACAACCATTGAGATATCTGTAACATAGGGCTCTTAACTGTAACTTTTACTGAGTAAAAATATTTCTGTTTTCAAATGTTTGAAGTACATCTTGAAATGTGAAAACAATTACTTATGTTCATTTAAATATGGACTCACAGTCCTCTGTCTCCAGACAGAGGTCTCCTCTTTTTCTAAGCCACTGACCACTGGTGCTAAGGGACCGCCTGAGCCATGCATAAATATGTGTGTTACATATATGCCATTGTCAGATTACGGTTAGAGCTCACCAGTTAGTGAATCTAGCTCCAGTGGTTGTGAGGCTCATCCTTTGAGTTAGAGCTCACTACATCTCAAGTGGGAGTGGGATTTGACCTTTGCAGATAACTGGAGGGAGGGGGGGGTGGCCGGAAGGGGAGAGGGGGAAAGAATCATTTTGTATTTATTCTGGTTATTAGATAGGCAAGTCCAACCAGGCTGACTTCTAGGACAGAACACAGAAACCGTGTACCAAATTTTTAAAAGCATAAGGGAAGGACGATCACGCTGGTACACAATGACCTGGTCTTCCTTTCCTTCTTCAAATGCCTGGGTTCCCCGTGTCCTGAAGTAGTCTACTGACCAGGCCAGAAACACTCACAAAACACACTAGCTGCATTTTTCCCTCAAAACAGCTGCAATTCACTGATGGATGAAATGATTGCTCTTAATGCACGTGGTACTTTTCCTGGATGAAAGGTGTAAGCTACAAAGGCAATCAGCTGTCATTATTTACAGGTCTCAATCTTTTATGACTTTTACAACCCCAAAGTTCCTTGGATTGCAAGAGGACCTCTCCAAACATGCTCCTCCTTGATGAACTCTCCGAAAAAAAAATAAAGGTAAGCACATAAACATGTTCCAAGCTTTCAGTTCATTTTTTTGTTCGAACCAAGATGACATTCTCGCTCAGTCAGATAATAGATACAAATTAGCTCAAGCATTATAGCAAGTACAGGGTTAATTGTGTTCCTCATGCTTATTTAACGTAAAGCAAGCCTTGGCATTGTAAAAAGGGAATGTGGGAGGGAAGGGAGTTACTCCTCTGAAGTGTAGGAAGAACACAGAAAAGGAAAACGCTCTTGGAGATAAAAGAACAGAGCCTATCAGTACATAGAGAAAACGACAGGGAAAGGAGGAAGCAGGTGGTGGGTTTTAGATTTCAATTGAAGTGCAGGACAATTCAGTGACCTGTGAGAATGTTTTAGCACTTGTCATAAGCCTGAGAATTTTTGCAGTTTACGTTTGCTACTCTTACACCTTATTGGCAGGCATAGTGATCTCTGAATTGTGAGAGCCTTCAGCTTTCAGAACATTTTATGATGGGTTTTAAGGTAAGGGAACATTTGTTTATATATTCCTTGTACTATCTAGTCAGTTTGACTGATTTCTGGAGCAATTAAAATGAATGCTATTATACATGTAGAAAATCGAAGAAAAAAGCTCATTTTATTGTTCATATATTCTATACTGCATCATAGTCCTACCATCAAAATGCTTGAGGCCTTGTATTGCAGAGGATCCAGAAAAACCTCATGAAAAATTCTTGTATCTGCAAAGAAAGATGTGTTTGTGTGTGTTCACATGTATTTGTATGTTTATGTGTGTGTGTATACACAACTCCAGTTCCCAGCCCTAGAATTATTCTCATGTTAATATTTGACAAGCAATTGCTATACTTATTTTGTGTTCTTCCGTATTTGCCATACTTCTCTCTAGTTTCATCCTTTGAACTTCCTGGCAGAATGACATTCTAATTCTTAGGGTAGGAAACGGGCAATGTATCATGACATTGACACCAGCAGGAAATTTGCCCCAAGACGTAGCCAGTCTAATGGAAATTAGGGGATCGAATGCACCCTCAGTAAGTTTGCAGATGACACTAAACTAGGCGGGAGTGTTGATCTGCTTGAGGGTAGGTTGGCTCTGCAGAGGGATCTGGACAGGCTGGATCGATGGGCTGAGGCCAATGGCATGAGGTTCAACAAGGCCAAGTGCCGGGTCCTGCACTTGGGTCACAACAACCCCAAGCAGCGCTACAGGCTCGGGGCGGAGTGGCTGGAAAGCTGCCCGGTGGAAAGGGACCTGGGGGTGTTGGTGTCCAGCCGGCTGGATATGAGCCAGCAGTGTGCCCAGGTGGNATGAGGTGCTCAGGGACATGGTTTAGAAGTGGTTTTTGTCAGGGCAGGTTAATGGTTGGACTTGATGATCTTAAAGGTCCCTTCCAACCTCACCGATTCTATGATTCTATGAAATAATACAAAATTCAATAGATTTTTAAGTGCAAATATCAAGGCTGTGAAACACAATTTCCAGAGTTTTCATGGACAACGAATCGTTTAAGTGAAGTTCAAATGGCCTTAGTTGGAAGAATATAGCACACCTTTGCTATTCATCTCCAACACATAATCTTTTGAGATATTTTTGTTTGTTCTTACAATATAAGTAATATTTTTTTTTTAAAGATAGTCACAACAGCATCCAGACTATAAAGGAATCATTGTACATATGACACAGCATGAAAGTTCGTCGACTGCAAAAATAACTTTAGCAGACAAATCTTTGGCAGTTTACAATTTAGGGAACATCAAAGAGCAATACAGCTTGTTTATGCAAAAAATTATCTCCAGATTGTTCAATATGAAATGGCTTCAGCATATTGTGAATAATTTTATTTTCTTGCATAAAGTATTTTGCCAATCTGAACTGTGAAGAAATGATGAGTGGGAAGTGAATTGCCAAATATAATCTTCAGTTTTAGCTCTTTAGCTCCTTTTTTTTTTT
>VXBO01012643.1:41273-61871 GCA_013400135.1 Rhinoptilus africanus
ATAATGTCACTGACTCCAGCGATTTCATTTTTTCTCCAGGAACTATTGCAAACATGCCACCAACCACAATCCCTCTTCCCTTTATTGGCGTTTTTGAAAATTCTCTAAAAATAAGACTTTATGACAAAAAACTGATTTTATTATTTTAAAAGTTCCTTGCTTTTGGTAGAAGATTAATGAATATGTAAGCTTTTACTAATCCCTTAGATATACCAACTTAAATTGATTCATATATTTGTTTTCAAGGAAGAAGAAATGTTTTCCTAGACATGCTCGAAAATACTCCATGAGCAACTTTTTTTTGCTGTTCTTTTTGGATGTTGTTTCCTTACTTTTACTTGGATAATCATGAAGGTTGATCTGTTTTGTGCAATTTCAAAAAGACTATTGCAGCTACCAGGGGTAGTTGCCCACAGAATTGTGGGTGGTCCAATACCCTGTCATTTGTTAGGTGTCACTGTTGACAACGTCCTCTGTCTTGTGTGCCCCTGTGACTCTTGGCTGCCATTTTCCTGGCACATGCACTCATTGAAAGCTAATGCCGTTGGTCAGGAGTCAGGTAGAGCTTAATGCAAGAAGTCTACTACAAAGGTTATGATTAATCTTAAAATGGACTACCTTTTAACTGTCCTGCACCTTTTGTTTTTTCTTTTAAAGACTATGATAAAATTTTAGTTCCAGTATTTGAAAATATTTTCTTTCTAAACAATTAATATAATAACTAACTGAGCACAAATACACCAAGAAGCTATTTCATAAAAATACAGTGTTTTAATCCGGCCAAAATCAAAGCTTTTTTCAGACCATGCTTGATATTGCTTTATTTGATTTTTTTAAAATACATTTTCCCTTTTGGTTCAAAATAAAAACTTCTAATATATGAAAAGTGCATGCAATCACTATCTTTCCAACAAATTTCCTGAATCACTTAGATTATTTCTGTTCCACTGGGACAACTAATGGTCAAGTTAAACTGGTATGCAACTGACACAAATCCATAAAAATAAGGATTTCCAGCAGCTTGAATGAGGGCAGAATTTTTTCATATTCTGGCATTTGTGAACTATTTGTTCTAGGATGATAAACACATGTATTTCTCTGAAAGCTGAGGGGAGGGAGGGGTAAGATTAAAAAATATGAAATTTCTGCAAGGAATTACAGAGATACTTTTGCCCTGCTCTGAGCATTCTTGACTCCTATTCCTGGGAGAAAGGGCAATGCAGCAACTTTCCTGTGGTCAACAAATCCTTTATACATTTTTACTCCTTCGTGCTAGCTAAGGCTAGAGTAGCCAGCTATATGTGCTGCAAATTTTTCTTTGTTTCAGTTTCTTTTTTTTAAGAAAAAGCAAATACATCATCAGTTTGAAAACCAATGCAGCAAGGGTGTAATGAGAGAGAAAATACAGAGGTCACACAAGACTTGAAATGAATTTTTTTATATTTCAGCAGTGAATTTGCTCTGTAACTTAAAACCTTTAAATTTGCTAGTCAGCAACCTGTTCCATGGCTCTTCTTTATAATGTGTAAACACTTCTCATTAGAAGCACGTTCATTTCTGTATGCTTCTTTTAAAATATTCAGACTCTTATTAGGAAATACCAATGGAGTCATGTTGTATCAGGCCATACCACAACACATCTCTGCCTGCTTTGATGTGATCTAAAGTAATGTCCTGTACTATACATGTCTCATAGCTACGTTAATTCAGTGTGACCAGACCTGAATATTGAAACTTGGGTTGACAGGTACTTTTACTTCACCAGTTAACAACTATTTACAGGTAAGAAAGGAATGACAGGAGGAGTTCCATTTCAAACCTGTTTCGATGTACTTTTACTATTGGTATTGACAGGGCTCAACAGGGAAGGGCTGACATGACTCTGTAAGGCAGGCACAGCCTTCTATTGTTGTAATTTTCTCTGATGGAGAGCAGAGGAAGGTTGAGGCAGACATCTTTTGGAGATTACCCCCAGGAGCAGTCTTGTGCCGCTCAACCATCCTCCTAATGTCTCAGTGCCTTCTGCATTCAGTGCTGGGTGTAAGACCATGACGAGACCAACTGTATCAAACTCCTGTAAAATGTACTGCATTTGACTCTTTGGGGTTCTTCTGAAAACAAGTTTTTCCACAAGCAGCAGAACTTTAGACACTTTCCTGTGTGATTGTTTACCATGTGGCCGTTCTGGTCTCTGACCTCATGGCTTTTTCCTTAGTAACCATTCTAATCTGGAAGTCTTTCCTTTATATGCTATCTACTTTTGGAAACTAAGTAAGAATTTAATACCTTTGGGCTCTTTACTTTTCTATTAGAGTTTGTTGAAATTAGCCAAAAGGTTTGAAGCAGGGGACAAACTAAGAGCCTGACTTGGAGAGGTGTAATCACATTTGACTTCTTTCTAAAAACAGGTTAAAATAACTTTTTAAAATTTTATTCAAAAACAGTTTTTCAGCACATTTTAAATTAAGGCAGTGAAAATACTCCTGTAAAAGTTGTTGTGTATGACTGAGGTCAAATGAGGCAGAAATTGAGATACATCAAAATTATTCCTGATGGTTTAAAATTGCAAACANTCAGATACATCAGAGTTATTCCTGATGGTTTAAAATTGCAAACACCTTTGATTCGGTCTTTACCATCAGAAAAAAAAAAAAAGAAAAAAATTATTATCAAACATTCAAAGGAAGTCAAATTCTTCCATTGTTGAATGCATCATGAAATGTTTACTGTAAAGCAAGACACAAACGGTATTCCCAAAGAGGACAGTGAAATGTAAAGTAGTATTGAAAAGACCTGCCAAGCATAGACAGCTGTCACCCTCAAATAAGCAGAAAGATTAATATACGGTATTGAAAGTGTGACTGGTGAGACTTAGTTCTTGTGCAAACTGCTTGCAAAGCCGTGTTCCAAAGGAGTGGAGATGGGGCTGGTGAGCAGTAGCAAAAGCAGAAAATGCAGCTTGGTGCATTGGTCTATCTAGCTCTAAATTCTGGGGAGTCAGACAGAAAGCAGGAAGAGAGATTCAGATCTGGTTTTAATGTACCACAATATGCCAGGGTGTTTTCATCAAAGTTGTGGTTTATTCAAATAAATAGAAAACTTTTGTCAAATTTAAGGACTTGAGATGCGGTTTTCGCATGCAGCACTTTGACTCAATTCAGTTTTACATTGCTTGCCATTGTAACTCATTCTATTGCAGACTATGGGGTTTTTTGTGTCATGGGTGCAGTATCTTCTGTGTTCATCAGGTGGGGATAAATGCTGGAAGGGCAAAGGCTCCGTAGCACTGCCAAGATGATAGTGCATATTGGGTTATGCTTTGTCACCACATAAGATTATTGACAATACCAAAGCATTATTTCATGTACCTGTGAATGCTCTTAACCAGTGAATTAGGATCTGCTGTAGGAATATTTTATTTTTGTTCCTGCCTTTGGTGCTTTCAAAGAGTAAATTGTATCCTGGCCAGAGTGTACAGACAAAAATTTTTTACAAGCGTGTAAACCACAGAGGTGAGTTGTGGTGAAATGGGCAAACGAGGGCTCTTCATCACAGCTGGGAAAGGCTGTGAGAGAGCACGGTGCCTGTGAGCTGGTGGGAGGACACTCCGTATTGATGCAAACCCTGTGGCTCCCACACTCGATGCAGTGTGCAGAGTGGCTGTGGCAGCTCTCTGAGCACTGTGATCCCCACCTCTCGAGTAGCAAATTCAATTTGCTGTTACTGTGTTTATGCCTGTGAGCAAGTTGGATTCCCACCTCACTCCATCTGCTCACAGGCACAAGCACAGCTAAAGGGAATTCAGTTTTTCATTTAAATGAATATGGGTGGGAGCTTGAGGTATTCACTTCGCTCTGGTGAAAGCCTGGAAGCTGTTCAAAAACTGGAGAAAAGTAAAAGACAGGGTCTGTCTCATTTGGATTGCTCTTCAAGGAAACAGGAGTTACAAGAAGATTTAAACTGTGATGATAGGGTAGGAGCAGATGTTCACTCTTGAGGGCAGTGATGGAACAATAATTATAGCATATGTCGGTATCCTACAGACAACAGAAGACTTGTACCAGTAACTGTAACTTGATAGATCCAGAGGAATATGCCAGTACCCCTCTTTATGTCTAATACACTGGGAACAAAGGAGAAAAATAGAGACACCTCCTCTCACATACCTGCACAAACTCTAAAAATACCATGAGATATAATTCAAGAAAGGCAGGATTACTATAATTGATTTTTTTTAGTGTAACATAGAGGAGAAAACTGGTAATTCGTGTTGGATGGAGGGTAGAAGGAGAGGCTTTTGTGAAGGTATTACTTTTTGGTTACCGGGGGAGGAGGGAACTGGGTAAATCAGAAGGGAAGAGGCTGAGTTGCATCCCAAATACATATTAAGTCAAGTGTTGACTGCAAGTAAAAACCCTAGAACTAAAGAACTGGAGAAATTGAAAAATAAGAAGAAAAAGTCTGGAGAATTAAAGCTATACCACTTAGCATGCAAAACCATCTTTAAAATACGAGCCAGGCTTAACATACATAGCAGTGGTTTTCAGGCTCCTGCTGATGATTCCCACTTCTGGTTGTGACCCTCACTTGTACAGCTGAATTTGTCCCTTATTTTCAGAACAACCGTTAGAGTAATGCTTACACATGCCTGATGCAAATCGTCAAATACATGCAAGTGTTTCAGCTTGCAGTTTGTCATGTCTGTTCTAAGATTTAAGCAGATGTTATTTATTTATTTAATTAAAAGCAGATTTTATCTAACATTGGTGCGAAGCTTCCAAGTATGCATATACTTTTTCTCTTCTTTCTAAAAAAGAATACTGCTTTCACTGGGGAACTCTAGAAAGCTGTTTCTGTGGAAGGCACTGGTCTTGTTTAGCAAAAAGGTAATTTACAAGGTTTGATAGCAAAAACAGCAAGTAAGAAGTATTGCCCCTGGCAACTTTATTTAGAATTTCACCATTTATTTCCATGGAACTAAGATTTCACTTTTTCTCCTTAAAAAATGTCTCTAACCATACAAAAGAGGACATAATGCAAAGATTTCAAAAGGCTAAAAAGCATTACCTTTATTTTCTTAAACCACCTTGCATTTAATTTGCTGTCTTTTTGTATCTTTTTCGCATTTTCATCAATGCGGGCCATTGTGACAGAGCTCAGGATTTGTCTTGGGTGCAAAAGAGAATAGTGAAAGTGAGACATCCAACTCCATGTTGCAGGGAAATAATACTTTCCCTGCGTTCTTCCTGCCAGTTGGCCTGCAACTCTGGCATTAAACAGTTCAACAGTGAATAATAAGAGAGATCAAGAAGAATTGAGTTTGAATCAAAACACCACAGAGAATATTACAGGATGACAGATTATTTTTAAAAGATCTATTTCCTTTGGTTTCTAAACACATTATTCCATGTGCATATGGAACCGATACAGGGACAGCAAATTATAATATGGTTTTCTCTAAATGAAAAGAATCAAGTGCTTTATTATTCTAAGGCAATGAATAAATAAAAAGGAAATGAAGAGAAAGTGTTGAAGAAAAAAAAAGAGTCTATATTTTCACTGCAGTGTTTGAAATTGTATGAAAGTATTTAAGTCTATCCCTGCTTCTGATTCTCCATTCGTTCACAGGGTTCATGTTACAAAAGACAGCTATGATAACTGAGGCACCAATTACTGCAAGACTGGTAAATACCCAGGATTTGATATAGCTATAGTGGGAACCTGATGGTTTAAACTTCTAGGTTCTGTCTTTGGGTGATCTTACAAATGTTGCTTTACTTCTACTGATTTTTCCACTGCCTTCTCCCTCTTGCTGATGTTTGTGACCATGCACAGTATTTGATCAGAACTCTCACTGCACTCCTCTCCAGAAGGGAGACTCCCCCCTCACTGAAGTCCAGGGAAAAACTGCCAACCTACTGAGCAATGGCATGATATCCCATACAACCTTCATCTACACTTGGCACAGAGGCAAATGGCAATAAAATGAAGGGCTGATGCCCTGTATCTGGAGCTTTTGTAGAATGAAGTGTTCTGTGGCGTAGTGGACGAGCAAGGTGCTCACATCTATGAAATGAAAAAATAAAATATACTGGTATGGCAAAAAAACATGTCAAGTACTGCACCCTTTGAGATGTGCATTCAGGGTTTGTGTTGAAGATTTACACACTGAACTCTGAACACAGAAAAGACCTGTCCTATCGTGACAAGAAGTTAGCAGCACAATGATTTTATCTACCTGTTTGAATAGAGTAGAGCTGCTTAGCTACCTCTTGGATCAGGACTTTGTTTACAGTGGTATTCCAGATCTGCTACGGGTGTTACTTTAGATTTTCATTTGATATAAAGCCACGTGTGATTAATTCCTGAACAGAAGAACTGAGATGGAGAAAATAGAATAAACGTTTGTTGGAGAAAGCAACAGAAAAACTCCAGCCAGTGTTTGTCTGGCTGGACTTTCTAGTACCAGTTCAGCTCCAGCCATGCAAATTATGCTAACTCCAACAGAGACACTGACATTCCTGTCACAGCACTTCAATACAGTGGTTCTGCAAAAGCTCGATAAATTCAGTGCAGTAGGGCATGGTTGCATGGAGAAAAGTTCTCCAGTGTCTTATCCTGAGCCCAAAGTACTAAACCTTGCAGAAAACAGGATTTTCAAGGAGTTCGTTAGAGAGACACTGCAGCAATTCTCCTAGAGACAGCCTCAGCTGGAATTAGCCTGAGTGCATTCAGATTTACTGACTAAGTATATACTACTCAACAAAACAGAATTAGGTCCAGTTCTCTTGCTAAGAAGCTATCTGATATTGTCTTGGTATGTTCATACTATGCAGCTCTCTGGAACAAATTAGTATCTAAATTGCCTGTGTGGGCTCATTAATGAGCATGCCTGAATATCGCCTAGGACTGTGTCGTTTACTAAGATCAAATTGTTCTAGAGAACAAGTCTAACAATTTCACAGAGTAGATGACAGTTCTAGATGACAGTTCTTCTGACCAGGTTTATACGCTGGTACTGTGTAATTTTCTAGTGCAAGTGTAGTCACTAATTCCCAATTTAGAACTGGATCTGAGATGTCTGCCTTGTCATTCATGGACCTATGTCTAGTTCACCACCAGAAAAAAGGTATTTTTGAAACATTAAGTCAGACCTATTTATGAAGAGTTTGGTGCAAGTGGAATTTATACCTCTAACTTGACCTGAGATTAGTTGGTGTGGTCAGCAATGATACTGCACTGTGTTTACTCCTTATTCCGGGAACTTTTGTAAAAGTAGGTTTGCGTGAAGGTAGAATGAATCAAGCAGGTTTCATCCTGTCATGTTTCCTGGACCAGAGGACAGTACAGCTCTCAAGGCAGTATAGCTTTGCTTATGTGGTATTGTGCTTTAAGAAGAAACTATTTGAGGCCTATCAGGGCCTCCATGGCCCTGATAATCTGCATTGATAATTTCACTGCAGGTAAACTAGAGAGGACTGCTGTGTCATAAAATTTATGAAAATATGTTGATGCCTGCAAATATTCAGAAATATGGGCTCTCTACCCATTTTGTAAATCTGGGGACAAAAGTCATTGACATTTAAATTGAATTTATTTATCCCGTGCAATACTTTTGTACATTAAATGCAGATTTTTATATCTATGAGGAAGAATGACTGGTAATAAAAAATATGAAAGTCCATTAGATGTTCTTGAAAGTGTCTGCATGTCTATTTGGGTATATAAATTATGAACTTGGCTGAGTTTGTGAAATAAAGAATAAGAAGAAATTAAGAGTGCCAGATAATTTTAAGTATTTTTTTTTAAGGTCAGATAAAATATTGAAAAGACTAAGAGGAAGAGAAACAAAGGAGAAAAGGGGAAGTAAGCAGAGTAAATTAACATGACAAGAAGATCCCCTAAATGTGAGCCCTGGTAGGCTTCTGCAGGAGTCAACACTGAGCCCCCCATGCCCTACGAGGGGATGCGCAACCGGGGTTTGTGTGATGCCGTGTGCCAGACCAGCCTTTGCTTCACCCATCACACCCAAGACTGAGCATTTACTGGTAACTTAAGCAAGCACATTCCCAGGACCCTCCTGGTCAACTAGTCATCATGGGTGGCATGAGTGAAGCAGGGTTAGGCACAGGAGACTGAGCTGGACCAGCATCAGGGCCACCTTGAGCTGCCTGGGGACAGAATGGGCTGGTGGCCACTCAGCTTTGGGGCTGAGAAGAGCTGTGCCATGACAGAGAACAAGACTTGTCCTGGTAGAGCTAATAGCACAGACAGAGTTCTAGATACTCCATTTTACTGCTTAATTCCAAACTGGGCTAAGATGACACACAGACAAATGCGTATCTTTCGAGAGGTTTTTGTACCTTTTTAGTATGAGTAGTGCACAGATGTACAGAAAATAATGAACACACTTAACAGACATTTCTTTATCATATTTTCTGCTCAGCACTCACAGGAGTTTCAGCCAAAGACAGCATCCTTTCAAGATTCCCTGACTCCTCTTTCCTGTAAATGTTTTTCTTTCCACTGAATCATGTTCTTTAACTCACTCCCTTTGCTGAAGATTACTTTTCTATGATTTTAGCTGGTCCTGCATTTATTAGAGATTATTTTGCTATGAAAACATACATTAAGCTTCCTGTCTCCCATTTAAAGCTTTCTGACCTTCTCTTCAAGTCTCTCAAAATTATATTCACTATCATTCTTTTGTTCAACCTTTGGGGATTTTCCACTCTCAACTTTTTATTTTTCAGCAGAAATTTTGAATTTCTGCTTCTCCTAGCCCAGTTCAAGGTACTTCTGTCAAAATGAGATATTAGGAAGCTAAATATTACCCTGTTCTTCCAGACCTTGGATACAGCAATGACAGTAACTGTCTTGTTCCATGATGAAGTAACTTCGTAATCAAAACCAAAATTAATGTATTTTGTTAATTCCTGTGAAAGGAAGACTCTGCCTCTTGTTATATTTGGTATATTTTTAATATCCCCAAATAATCAATTTAACGCTCAGTGGGTGAAAAAATGATGCCTGGTATTATAGGATGAAAGGATAAGCTTTTTCTGGGGAAAAAGTCTGAAGAGAATATTTGTGAGACACCTAAGAACAGTTTAGAATACATTCAGGGCTCTCCCAGGTATCCAAAAAGATCTGATCACTGCACGTCAGTGATCACTGAAGCCTAGAGAGCAGTTCAAATAAGCCAGTACTTTAGGGTGAGCTTCATTCCCCTTTCCTCTCCATTGACTACATTGACTCTATTTCCCTTGTTTACAGCTGATGCTTGGCTCAGTTGTTTACAACTGATCTGGCTCATACAGAAAACCATGTTATGAAGAGATAAGTTTAAGGATGTGGGTTACTTACCTATGCTAAGTTGTCTGGTACCTTTTGAGATAACATAGGATATCCCATTTGGCCTTTCACGAGCTGCTGCAGGAGGCAGGAGTCTCATGCAGGTCTTGCGTCACATCTGTCAGCCCCATGCAGATACCCTCAGAGATACTCTATATCAGGTCGAATGGCTATAAACCCCTATTTCTAGGCAACCTAAACATGACCAATCAGACATTTGAATCTGGAGAGAAATTCCACCACTTCTCTGACTGTCACCAAGTGCTTTAATTTCTATGAAGTTAATTCTGGTGAAATGAAGGGGACTAAATTCACATCTAGTTCCTGTTTCTGCTTGTCCTAGAGTTGATACAAATTTCTATTTTGTTGTGGACATACCTGGATAACTAATTGATGTTTGCTAAATTTTTCATGATCTTTTCAGGAAAACAAGAAAGCAGGATTGGTACAGTTCTTTGGGGGGAGCTGATGGCACAAGCCTTTTTGTCTGTTATTTTCCCACCCTTACAGCTCTCTCATGCAGAACACCATTTCTTTTAGCTTCTCTCACCTTTTTGGTTAAACACATATAAAGTAAGGATAATGAGTCGGTTCTGCACTCACATTGACCTGCTTGGCTCTCCAGGGCCAGTAGTATCACATTTTTCCCATTCAGAGGAGGAAAGGACTTGATAAAAGCCATCTGACGCTTTCTTACTTGAGGATTAATCATCTGAGAAGCCCCTTAAGTGAGATAGTGTGGAAGTGGGGACCAATACAAATGTAAGATAGAGCAGAATGTGACATTTTACTTAGAAGAAAAGGAAATAAGGCAGTGTAGGATCAGCTTTACCTATCTTTTTCTTATATTTATAACTTGCTCCTTCCACTGAGAATTCGTTTTTAGTTAATTGTGCAGTGGAAGAAATGCCTTTAATTTACCAGTAGGAAATGTTATAATTCTGTAATGTTGTGGTTAATATGTGAGAAGTAGATTAGCTCTGGAAAGGTGTCAGAAAACCTGGGGGGGGAAAAGTGCTCAGAGATTCATCATAATCTTTCAATGCAATCATTCCTGCGCTTGTTTTTGCTTCAGTTCAATTTTTGGTCATCAAATTGGAAACTGTCAGGACATCAGTTAATGTTGTGTCTCCAAATCTTTATGTATGATGAAAGGAAATCACTCATCTGTATTGCCAACCATGGGGGGAAAGGGGGAGTAAAAAAGCAGAGAGAATCTAAATTCTCTTAAACTGCTACAGTGAATACTGTTGGATCAATTGGTGTGATTGGCGTGAACGGGCAGTGGGCCCTCCTGGCAAAATGCCGTTCTCGGTGTGGGTCTGAGCTGCAGCTCTGTAGTGAGGTGCCACTCTTGGAAAAGAGACTCTTAAACTGCCTGCTGTATCAGTATGGAATTGGTCTCCTGGGATAGAACCCTAACTCTCTAACTGAATGTGGGGTTTTTCTTTTTTTTTTTTCTTTACATCTATCACCAGTCCTTTGAGTGGAAAAGTCCCTGCTACAGGGACTTTTGTTGCTTTCCTACTGATGCTATTAATGTTTTCTAAATATTTTACATTTCTTAACACAGACAGCGTTTTACTTGCAGAACAATGTTTATATAATATATACCATTGCATCTAGCAAATGCTTGGAAGGGATTATTGTTTCTTTACAGGTACGCTGTAAGAGTGCACTGAAATGGCAGGGTTTGGCCCTCAGCACTCTACTGCAATTCATTTAACTTCACCTGCCTGGAGTTTCAGTCATTCTGCTTACACACCACTCATACATTCTCAGCAATGCCCTTGCTTTCACCTACACAGGTTCCATTAAAGTCAGTAGCAGAGCTGATAGAAATAAGTCACTGAAACCTTTTTTCTCCCTCTGGAAATGCCTACTTTGAATAAATAGTATTTTTTTCAAAAGATCTCATGGATGTGATCAACGTTTATTAAAATAGAGGGAAACAATTTTGAAAACAAAAGAGTATTATTTTAATGTTTTAACAATAATAGATTTTGAATCTTAGCTAGAATTTAAAAAGGTATTAAAGCAGGCATCAGTAAGCAGCATTTGTAATTCAGTGAAATAAAATATTTAAAGCTTATCATAGGAAAGTGTTACTATTTTGCCTGATATTTGATTTTTTTTTCCTCTTCTTGCCTGAAGTTTGCTATTTTATCTTAAATAAGTGTTAAATATATAAAATACAAAAAAATTTTAAGAGAGAATTTTCATTGTGTGCAATAACAATTATCTAGGTGTTTCCCTACAATTTCATCCTAATACCAGAATCATATGGGGTTTTTTTTGAACTCTGGTATTTCTAAATTTGATATACACATTAATTCATTATGTGATCTATGCTGAAAATAAAAGTTTACTAGTCTTACAAAAAGCTCCTTTAGTATTTGCAGAAAGTCACCTCAGTCATTTGCAAATTGTTTTTCTTAAGTTCAGTTTATTTATCTAATTCTATTTGACTTTTTTGCCATGTCTTTGTATCTGCGTTCTTATATACATACTCATATATAACACTTTTTAAGTAGCCAAAAATGGAAAATATTTAAAGAGAAAAAAAGAGTAAAATTTTTTTAAATACTCATCTATTCATAGGTTTTACATGTTCTGTTTGATAGAAATTCTTTCAAATTTTTCCTCAGACATCCCTAATAAACTTGACTCCATCAATTTTTTATGACTAGGTTGCTCCTCCTTAACTACAGTTTTGGGAGTTTTTTTCAGTGATAGAAGTAAATCCTTTCATTTTGGTTAAAGAAAAGAATATTACTAAGTTCTTTCTAATGAGGCAATGAACTCTAGACCTGGCTATTCTCACCTATCTGATTTCAGGCACTGGGCACACCTGAAGTATTGGTTCAATCTCTAGACTAGTCAGAATAGGCTTTTGTATAAGGTGGAAATAGAAATAGAAAAAGAAGGTGGAATTGATAGTCTCAAAAGATTTACATCTCTAGGGTTTAAAATCTGGATTCAAGTGTTTGCATTGAGAGACATGCATAAGAAACATGCATAATATTAGCATAACAACTACTTTATTTTTAAGTGATCCTTAGTTCTCCTACTGTGCTTTTTGCAAAGTGAGAATCAAGCTCATATTATTGGCATTATTAATTTATATTTTGGTATTGCACAGAATCCCCAGTGACTCCAAGGTCCAAATGAAGAAGGAGTAGAGGAAAGGTACAATCAAATATAAACTGTTTTTCTAGGCATTGGCAATTATCGTTGTTATCAGCAAATAGTTCTCAACACCAATTCTTCTTCTCAGTCTATTTATTATTAATAATTTGGTTTCCTTTAATCATACAGAAATATGAAAAGTAAAATAAATAATAATTATTATATTATGCATTATGTGCCTTGCATTCTGGAATTTTATATATTGAATTATGCTTTAAAAAATTTGTACATGAAAGAATTTTATTAAACCATCAGGTATCATGATCATAGGTTTTTGATTCCTGTCAGTTTATATGTCAGTTTTTTGGGGTTTTGGGTTTTGTGGTTTTGTTTATTTGTCTGTCTTGTTTTAGTTTGGCTTGGGTTGGGTTTTTATTTTTATTTTTAATTTCTGAGCAACATAAATGATTTAGTTTTCTGCTCACGACACATGGCAGATTTTCCTTTCTTCAATTTAGACAAGTTGGTTTTGCTCTTGAAACTATTCAACTGCCTAAACAATGCACAAATGATGCCCAATACACAAGAATGTGAAGCATGCAGACTTGTCTAGTAGGCATCTCTGGAATAACATATGTCCTAAAAGTCAGCTTGCCATCACTGGGGAAATGGTGACATGTCTGAGGCACTGCTGCTGACATTGCATGAGGTTAATGAATGACAGTGCCAAAATGCCAGCACTTACCTTGTCACCGCCAAAGAGCTACAATTAAATTGCCCCTTAAAGAACTGACAAGTGACGAAAGGGGTTTCAGTGAAGGTCATGAGTATCTAAGATTTCTATTCCTTTGAGCACTGCTGTAATTTCTGATTTGCCACAAAGAAATCACAAGACAAATATCCTCTATAACCCAGCAGTCTTCCCACAGAATTATTAAATTACTGGGGCACAGTTAGTATTAAACCTGTAATATTAAGACACATTGTATGGCACCACAAGTTTACACACTAAAACTGTTCTGTGTCCTAAGTTATATTTCTTCCTTGGCCAGCAGTACGTATAAAAAGGGAAGAAGGCCCTCTAAAATGCATTAGAATTTTCTTTTTGAAAGAGGACAGAAGATTTTTTTTCTCCTGAGACAGACATGATTTGTGTCACCCATACGAGGGGAGGATGGGTACTGTCTAACAAAGGTTTGACTGTGTATCCACTGATAACAGAGGATGGAATGAATGTACCTCTTGTGCTGATATTAATCCGAGCAAAATATTTCAGTCTTTTTTTTCTTTCATTAATCAGGCAAAAATCCTATCAACAGAGGTCACAGAGTTTGGTTTCCAGGGTTTAAATGGACACTTTCAAACGAACCTCATTTTTGAAAGCCTTTGTCTTTCTTACTGCATGGCAAAGGTAAACCACATTCCTAGAACACGTGTAAAAATTTGTTTACATATATCTCAGATAAATGAATGAAAGCATTTGCAGTAAATTAATTTTTTCATGTGTATGATTCCATGCAATACTAGAAATTTATTTTACACATTTGAAAGAAAGGGAATTTTATTTATATTTTTAGACATTAATTGTGAGAATGTTATGGACTTAAATAACAGTATGAACTCAAAACTGAAAGACAGACAGAAGAAGAAATAAACATAGTATTAAGCAAGCAGGCGAGAGAAATCTTTCTGTCTGAACGTCAAAAATAATGTATGTGGAGGGTCTATGAGATGGAGAAAGGTTGTTTTTCCCCCCACCCCAGGTGGTAGAAGTTGCAGACAGTGGAGATGTCCACCCAAAAGCAGTGATGTGGAATGAGGAGGTGAAGAAAAGCCGCTGTCAGCTGAGAAACAGAAGCAGGCAGAGGAAGGAAAAAACAGTTAAACATCCAAGAGCTAGTCTATGGTGAGCTCTGAAGTGGGAAGAGCAGCTTTGTATCTTCCAGGGGTGCCCCAAAGAAGCCCTGAAAGTTGTGACACTAATTGCTGAGTTTCCTGAAAGTGAAGCACTTTGCTTCAGGAGTGGAATTCACATTTATTGACTTCTGTGTTAATAGTCTGAAATACTGGACTTTTTCTTGCCTGGACTTGTGGTCCTCCAGTAGTTCTGCAGTTAGGGAGCCTGGTGCAACTGCTATTGAGGGTCCAAATACTCATTCTGCATTGTGGTGGAATCTGCATTATTATTTCTTTCTAAAAAGTGGTTGGATTAGGAGATAATGATATGATTTTT
This sequence comes from Rhinoptilus africanus, assembly GCA_013400135.1. NCBI lineage: Eukaryota > Metazoa > Chordata > Aves > Charadriiformes > Glareolidae > Rhinoptilus > Rhinoptilus africanus. The sequence goes on from VXBO01012643.1 coordinate 55,990, forward strand.
TTTTTTTGAATGGCCTAGTGATAATAACACTTCCACATGAATTAGAAATTGGTCCTCCACACACACAAAATTCTATATTTTGCTCAGAGTCTTTAACTGCTAAACAGCTAAGATGTTTCTCAATCAAAAGCTTCAACTTAAGACAGCCCACCTTCGGAGGGCTGCCCCCACCATTCATTTACAAAGCCAAGTTATCACGGAATCATAGAATAATTTAGATTGGAAGAGACTTCTGGACATTTTCTAGTTCCACACCCTGCTCCAAACAGAGCCAATTTTAGTTAGGTTGCTTAGGACTTTTTCACATGAATTTTTGATATCTTTGAGGATAGAGATTCCTCAACCTTTTTTGGCAGTCTGTTTCAGTATTTGGCTCAATTGTTGTGAAGGTTTTTTCCCCAATATTTTTTTTTTTTCATTCCTTTTGTTGCAACTTGCATCCATTGCCCCTTCTTCTATCAATGAGCAGCTCTGAGAGGAGTCTGGCTCCTTATTCTCTAAACACAACCCTCTCTTAAGCACCTGTGCAGACATTGGCATCCACATAGTATTTGTGTTTTACCTCTCTAGGCATCTCAGTGTTTTCTAATCCTGCAAAGACACCGCTATGAGTCCATTTTGTCCTTGCAGGCCACCAACATTCATTTTGAATTCTGATAATCTCCAGATTCTTTCATAGTGACAGAAGACATCTGAACAAGTCACTTAATGGTGCTGAAAATGCAGAGCTGTGGGTGGAGGCTGCCAGATGAGACATAAGATACTGCATCCCATATGCAAGATGGGGAAGCATGTACTTTCAAAAACCTGGTGACTTGTGGCTTCTCTCAATAAGTACTAACTGAACTGGTCCAGAATTGAGTTAAATGACTCTCTTAAAGCTGATTAATGTGAACAAGTAGCAACCATGACCTCAGCTGTGCCCTCTGAGCCACTCCTGCAAAGGGTAGGGATTCAGCCATAGTACCACAATAGAACAGTTTAAGACACATGAATGTAAGAAGTGATCCAGCTATTAAAAATGAACGTTCTGGACAGTTGTTTATCAAACAGCAGTTCTGCCTTTGCTTTCCAGTCAATCAGATTACTCCATTTACAATACATTGTCAGGCTCTCAGGCCCATCCTTGGAGTAAACTAGAACTTTGCTTTAGAGCATAATTTATTTCTTATGTCTCGTATGTATGAAAAGTGATACATATCTCAAAATGTGACTACCCTTAATTTCAAAATCTTACTCATTAATTTGCAATAATGAGGTGTAATGAATATTTATAGAAGATTTTATCTATACCTATTAATTTACCATGAACTACTACTGATATCTCTGCATTTTGAGTTAATTACACAAAGCAGAATTAAATGGAAAGCTGATAAAACTTCAGTTTGTCATGTGAGACTTGAATTTTATGTTTAAAGTGCAATATGTTCTCTATAAATGTGAGTTCAATATGTAGTTCACTGGCTACATCACAGAGAACTGAGTGACTCATGGATGTAATTTTACTGCTAGTATAGGTCATAATTTTTCCTATTGTATTTTAGGTATAAGCTAAAATATCTGTCTTTCTGCACTTAGTAGAAACTGAATGTCTTCACTTCCATTGGTTATTGTGAGACTCAAGAAATCTTTCATTTGGATTAAAGATCAAAGGAAAAGCTGTGGTTATAACTCATCTGGTTTTCACAATCATCTTTGATAAAAGGTTTCAATCTCAGTCACCAATCATTATATATTCAACTGCATGAGTCTCTGGTTTGGCGGTGTTCTCCCCTCTTTAATTGCAACTTTATAGATTATTTCTTTCATTACCTAGTTTCTCTAAAGAAGAGTGGTTGGTTGAAATGCTTCAATTTAATTTTGTTTTATTAAGCAAAAATTGCGGTGAATTCTGCATTGTGCTGAATTTATCTAATGAATATGTTCAAAATGTGAAAATGTGAGTAGGTGTATTCAGGAAAATAAGGGTGATAAGAAAGAACAAACACGTTCATAACATTTTATTAACTTTTTTTTTTTTTATTTGCCAAGATAGATTTCTCTTGAGATTTCTAGTAAGTAGAGATGCAGAAGTAACTTCTGGTCTTCAGAATTCAACAGTATTTTATGTTCTGCAACTGTGCTTTTCACATGAGAGAGCAATTCTAGCTAAATCACTTAAGATCACCAGACTAAATTTCGTCTTTATATTTGTACAATATAAAGTCATTTAGCTTGAACACATTTACAAAACAATTCTACATCAAAAACTGGGATCTAATGCAGTTCATTCTTGCTTGTACAAATTAAATAATAATAATGGTCTATTACTGTAAATCTAATTCAAGGGTTTTGTCTCTAACTACAAAAATACATATACTGCAACACAAATGTCCAAATGTAATGCCAACATTATCCTGCTTTTGTTATACTACAAAGCTCAGCCCTAATCAAGACTCCTTGCTCTATTTTATCAGTTCTCTACCTGATTAATTCTTTACTCTATTGAATGTTTATCAGTGGCATCAGAAAATCTGGGCTTCATTAGGCAGAATTCAGAGAAGGGAGTTTTCTTGGGAGAGCGAATGTCTTTCTTTTAGGAGCCCTGGTTATAGAAGTCAAACAGAAGGACCTGAAAAAGGCCTCCTGGAGTTTTTTAGAGGAGGGAGTTGTTGGTTGGTGTCCTGATTCCAGGTTGGTTTTTTTTTCACATAGTTTGCAAAAAGAAAACTAGCCTAGAAATCAGTTTTTCTGCATGGGCAGCTATGCTCCGTCAGAATTTTGAAAAGCGCACTGTATGTCTCTCAGAAGGTAAGTGAAATGTGAAAGTATATGACAGCCAGATATAAGCACAGCTACTATTGGAGCATAAACAAATATACTTTTCTATCAAAAATACTTATATTGAAGCTTTGGGTTCAGCTCAGATTCTCAAAGCCTTAAAAAACATTTCTTAACACAGATTTGAAATCTAAGTGCCTTCTCATGTGGGCTATAGTTATGCCTCTTTGCTAACTGCCAAAAGCTTTCACAAAAGTTTTTTTTTGTTCACACAAAATATTAGGACCAAGTCTACATCCATCTTTACCTGCAGACACGATTAACAGTGTATTAAAATTAAGGACTTCACTATTCATCTCTTGTCTTTCATTCATCTCCTAATTTACAAGTTTCATTTGTCAGACGAGAAAGCGGGGAAAAATGTCTAATGACCAAGATAACCAACCGTGCAACCAAGTGGTAAGCAGTCCATAGTTCACATGAGCCTACATGCTCATCACAGTGAAATTCAGGAAATGCCCAGATACCATAACTCATTTTTGTTAAAATCAAGATTGTATTATCCTTTCTGCCATGGTGACAGAGGATGCGGAGAAGGCGGAGTTATTGAATGCCTTCTTTGCCTCGGTCTTTACTACTCAGCCCAGCCCTCAAGAGCCCCAGGCCTTGGAGAAAGTAACAGGGAAAGAGGAAGACTTCCCCTGGGTGGAGGAGGATCAAGTGAGGGATCAGTTAGGTCAATTAGACATTCAGAAGTCCATGGGCCCTGATGGGATACACCCGAGGGTGCTGAAGGAGCTGGCAGATGTCATTGCTGGGCCACTCTCCACCATCTTTGAAAGGTCCTGGAGAACAGGCGAGGTGCCTGAAGACTGGAGGAAAGCCAATGTCACTCCAGTCTTCAAAAAGGGCAAGAAGGAGGACCCGGGGAACTACAGGCCGGTCAGCCTCACCTCCATCCCTGGAAAGATGATGGAACAGCTCATTCTGGGCGTCATCTCAAAGCATATGGAGGAAAAGAAGGCCATCAGAAGTACTCAGCATGGATTCACCAAGGGGAAATCATGCCTGACTAATCTGATCGCCTTCTATGATGGTGTGACTGGATGGATGGATGAGGGGAGAGCGGTCGATGTGGTCTACCTTGACTTCAGCAAGGCGTTTGACACGGTCTCCCACAGCATCCTCCTAGGGAAGCTTAGGAAGAGTGGGTTAGATGAATGGACAGTGAGGTGGATAGAAAACTGGTTGAAGGACAGAGCCCAGAGGGTTGTGATTAGGGGCGTGGAGTCTAGCTGGAGGTCAGTGATGAGCGGTGTTCCCCAGGGGTCAGTACTGGGCCCAGTGCTCTTCAATATATTCATCAATGACCTGGATGAGGGGATAGAGTGCACCCTCAGCAAGTTTGCTGACGACACAAAGCTGGGAGGGGTGGCTGACACCCCGGAAGGCTGTGCCGCCATCCAGAGAGACCTGGACAGGCTGGAGAGCTGGGCGGAGAGGAACCTCATGAAATTCAATAAGGGCAAGTGTAGGGTGCTGCACCTGGGGAGGAATAACCCCCTGCACCAGTACAGGTTGGGAGCTGACCTGCTGGAGAGCAGCTCTGAGGAAAGGGACCTGGGAGTCCTGGTGGACAACAGGATGACCATGAGCCAGCAATGTGCCCTTGTGGCCAAGAAGGCCAATGGCATCCTGGGGTGCATCAAGAAGAGTGTGGCCAGCAGGTGGAGGGAGGTCATCCTCCCCCTCTACTCTGCCTTGGTGAGGCCCCACCTGGAGTACTGTGTCCAGTTCTGGGCTCCCCAGCTCAAGAGGGACAAGGAATTGCTGGAGAGGGTGCAGCATAGGGCTACTAAGATGATTAGGGGACTGGAACACCTCTCATATGAAGATAGACTAAGGGAATTAGGTCTCTTTAGCCTGGAAAAGAGGCGTCTGAGGGGGGACCTAATTAACACTTATAAATACTTGAAGGGTGGGTGTCAGGAGGATGGGGCCAGGCTCTTCTCAGTAGTGCCCAGTGATAGGACAAGGGGTAACGGGCACAAACTTGAGCATAGGAAGTTCCACCTAAACATGAGGAGGAACTTCTTTACCTTGAGGGTGGCAGAGCACTGGAACAGGCTGCCCAGGGAGGTGGTGGAGTCTCCGTCTCTGGAGACATTCAAAACCCGCCTGGACGCGTTCCTGTGCAACCTGCTCTAAGGTGGCCCTGCTCTGGCAGGGGGTTGGACTAGAAGATCTACTAAGGTCCCTTCCAACCCTATGATTCTATGATTCTATGATTCTTTTTCCTTTCTACAGTATCTTGTAATACTGAAATCCTTATAATAAATCCTGACTTTTGCAATCTCTTCCTGACAAACTTTAGTTTTCTTACACTTGTACAACTCATGGACATCATTATTCCCTGCTATTTTCCTGAAAGTAAACCAATTTAAAAAAGCTCCACCTTGGTTTGGGGGTAAAGATATTCAAGGTCATGTCTCATTATACAGAAAGGTAGCAGCAGATGCCCTTACTTGTCAGGGCCACACCAGTTGTTTGATTAGAGGTACGTGGCTGACACTGCGATAAACTGGAACCAAGGCAAGGACTTTGCCTTAGAACCGATTTATTTCTACCTCTGGTGTCCAAAACAATGCACAGCAGCATGCTCAAATACCAATATTGATTTTAAATGCAGACATTAATAATTTCAAATTAACAAGAGGATTTAGGAGGGTTTTTTGGCCACCATTTAGTGATATCTTGTATGTTTCTATGGAAAATAGTAGAGAGATTGGGAAAGCTTAAAAAGAGGATGAAGACATAAGGACTAGATGAAAATACTGACCCTTGCAAAGTGACTGGGGAAAACTGAATGCTCCATGACTGAAAAGGGAATTTGGCTAATGAACAAAAACTGTCCATTGAATTTTGCTGCATTCAGAAAACAAAGGTTCTTGCATTCTAGACTTTAAATAGTAGTGCATTAGAGCTACCCCACCCCACTATCGATTTCTTTTCCTAGTGACGCTGAACTTAACTTCTCAGTACAAAACATCATAATGACATTGTTATGAAACACATGCCGATCTTGCTCAGTTCTGAATGAAATAGACTGACAAAAAAAAAAA